>VWZT01008430.1:175326-373995 GCA_013397055.1 Pachycephala philippinensis
CCTGTGCCAGGGCCTCAGCACCTTCACAAAGAAGAATTTCATCATAATATCCCATCTAAATCTTCCCTTTGTCAGCATGAAGCCGTTTCCCCTTGTCCTGTCACTCCAGGCTCCTTAAACAGTCTCTCTCCATCTTTCCTGACGGCTCCTTCAGGTGCTGGGAGGTGACACTTAGGTGTCCCCAAAGCTTCTCTTCTCCAGGCTGAACAATCCCAATTCTCTCAGCCTTTCCTCAAAGGAGAGCTGCTCCATCCTGATACCCAATTTAGTGGTATTTTTGCTCCAACAGATCCATGTCCTTGCTGTGCTGGGACCCCAGAGCTGGAGGATGAAAGCCATTTAACCTTCCAGCAACAACTAGTGACTTGCACCAATGTTAAACTTAGAAAAGTTAGAAAGAACAGCAAGAAACTCTCTACCTTATCCCTTTTCCCAAGCTCCAATTGCTTTATTTCACTTTTTTACCCTTTTTCAGGGTGAAACACTTAGTGGAGAACATTTTCTTACCTTAATTGGTACCACCCCACCATTTGAAGCTCCACTTCAGAAGGTGCCTAAGCACCTGCTGAAGTCCCAGTTGTGCACTCAGAGTGGAACTCCTGCTCAGAGAAAGTTTCTTCAAATGCTGCTCAAAACAGAGGGAGTGTTCATTACAAGCTCTGAATTAAATACAAAGTCATGAAGGGGTAATAATAAGAAAATAAATGCAGAGACAGTGTTTGTAGAGGAATAAATGACAACTAAACTGCCCATGAATAAATTTAGGCTGGCAATTAGAAGAACATTCCTAATCATTAACATACTCATGTTCCAGAAACTGATTTTTGGTGGGAACAACGAGGTAAAAAGGGCCCAAAATGGGGCTTCATGAGGCTTGATAAATATCTGCAAGGAGTAGGGTGATACAGGCTTGCGCTAAGAGAATTAGATTCTCTTACCCTGGGCATCTCAGGAAATTGTCAGGAACTTCACTCTGAAGCAAACCAAGGTGGTGCAGTGTGGTATCTCGGTATTGAATGTGCATCAGGTGAACAGAATTTCAGCTGAGCTCTGAGTGGTAACAAGTCACACAAGTTTACAACAGCTGAGGGCCCGATTCTGTAACTCAAGAGTTTACAGATCTGTAACAAGAGCATTGCAGAAGAAATATATGGAACATATTTTCAATCTTTCAAAAATCTTCCTTGCAGCATTTCTAAATTCAGTGATCAGTACAAATAGCACCTTATTGACAAGCATGAAGGAAACAAAAGGTGGTTTCTTGCTCAACTTCACTTTCTTAGCTCTATATAGGAAACCTTTGAATCCCATAATTTACCTACCCAGACTGGCTGTCTCTGATGTCAATGATTTTTTTTGGTCAATGATTTCTTTCTGCAGGTATGGGACAGTAAGGGAGAGAAAAGTGTCATTTGGCTTCATTTGTCATATGCTTTAAAGACTTGAACAAGGATTTTCAAAGCATAAAGATAAAACGCTGGGGTTGAAGGTTTGCCTAATGACCTGTCAAAAATCAGCCCACCTCTGTTTCCTCATGCAGGGGAAATAATATAAGGATGGTTGGATGATTTCCATTAATAGTAGAGTTTGCAAAGCTACAAAAGAACAGGCAGATTGAGTAAAATCTGTTCAGCTTTTTCTTTTGTCTCCGACAGCATCAGGCGAACACAAGCTCAAAGATATTTCCTCTCGGGGAATAATATTCAGGTTTCATGGAGTGTTGGAACAAGCCCAGAAGAGGCCATGAAGATGCTCAGAGGGCTGGAGCCCCTCTGCTAGGGAGACTGGATGGAAAAGTTGGGGATGTTCAGCCTGGAGAGCATCTTCCAACACCTAGAGAGGCTCCAAGAGAGCTGGAGAAGGGACTTTTCAGAAGGGCATGGAATAACAGGACAAGGGGGAATGGTTTTAAACTGACACAGGGGAGGTTTAGATTGGATGTTAGGAAGAAATTCTTTACTCAGAGAGTGGTGAGGCCCTGGCACAAGCTGGCCAGAGAAACTGTGGATACCCCATCCCTGGAAGTGTTCAAGGCCAGGTTGGATGTGGCTCTGAGCACCTTGGTCTAGTGGAAAGTGTCCCTGCCTGTGTCACAGCATTTGGAACTAGATGGTCTTTAAAGTCCCTTCCAACACAAACTATTCTAGGATTCTATGACTTTCTGTGTGGAGTGTGATTTCTATTATGTATGTACTACTTCAAAATTGATTTCATAAATCTTTTGCAGTGACATCCTATATCAAGTGATTCCTTTGAAGAACGAGGTATGTGTGTAAAGAGGGCAGAGTCTGGTTAAACTAACACAGTACCCCGGTCCCAAACTCAGTCTTTGACCTGAATTTCTCAGCGTGGATCTCCCAACAAAAATTTTTTCCAGTCATTCACCATTAGAGAGTTTGTAAAGATTCACTTTTGTTATCCTTCAGAGAGTCACAGAATCATTAAATTTGAAAAAGACCTTCAAGATCATCAAGTCAAATTTTCAAAGTTTTACATGCAACATTCCTGGGGTCCAGGTGTCTTAATGGTGCTGTTTTACATCTCTGCTTTTTCACAACTCATGTAGTCAAATGTCTGGTAAAAGGGAGTATGGATAGATTTTAGGAGCATCTGATCACACTGTGATCAAAGTGACTTGAGACCCATTATAAAATGTACCACGGAGGGTCTTGCCCCAAGTCACTTAATGAGCCTGAGGAAAAATCCTGCTGCAGGCCAGGGCTTTGTCCTCATTGCTGCAGCCTCTTTCTCGCCCATGAAAAATCATTTTGTTCAGGATTAGAACTAAATCCCAGGGTTGTGTGGAATAAAGCTATCAGGATCACAAAATGAACACAACCTTTGCTTAAAATCAAAACCATAGCAGGTTTCCCCAGAATGGGATTATTTTACAGGCAAACACAGCACCAGATAAAACCTAGAATTCCCTGTAGTCTCCCTGGCTTAGTTTATATATAATTCCTCTGCTGATTAGTAGAGTTAATAAAAAATAAAAATGTCTCCCTTTAAAGCAGTGAGACACTCACATACTTGAATATACCTATCTCCAGGATAAAGTTTTAATTACCTTGAGAAAAAGCTGGAAGAAAGATGAAACTCAGGCACCTGTTACAGCTGGGAAGAAGGCAAGGAGGGCCAGCATGTAATAATTAAATCTTCTTCACCCAGAAAGGAGTCTGCAGCCTGCGATGTCTTCCTGGTGAATATCACTATGTTTATTTTTAAAACTACTCCCTGCCTGCGTGTCCCAAAGTCATTCCATATACACAGCTGGCTGGGAAGAGGCAGGCTGGAGCTGGAAAAAGCACGATCTAAAAGAGGAAAGACAGGGGCTAGCAAAATAGTTAGCAGAAAAAGGGCTAGGATGGAAACCATTCCAAGTCCAGCAATAGGTGCCCCACATTTACAGATCTCTTTGAAAAAGCCAGATCTTGGTGTCCCCCTTTCCTGTAGGTGCTGTGTTTACTTACTCAGCACTTGTCAGTTCTTCCGGGAATATTGCTTTTCTGGATAAGGTGACAAAAATATGGATTTAGGACTGAACCCTCCCAGAGGAGGAGCAACATGTCCACAGCTGGTGAGTTTTGTAAAGGGTGGAAAACTGGCCGGAGACCTTTAGCCACAAACGTGAGGGATATCAGTGTCAGCTCAGTGCTGCCTTCCCCAGCTCACCCACATCACCCCCAAAACTCCATGGGGTTTTGGTCTGTTGGTGACCCTGGGCCATCCCAATCTCTCTGGGTTTCATTTGTACAGAAAACAAATTATTGTGCTGATGTGTGTAAGGATAAGTGAGCATGCATCACATTTATTTATTCACTCATTTATGCACATAGGTCCATCCATCCTCAGATGTATGAAATTATGCCTGTGTGGGCATTGATGTGTGAAACTATTTATTAATTTAAAATCACTGCTGGAGAAGTCAATCAGCTGCAATAAATAACCAAATGCCTTAGGGCAAGGGGTGAGATTATTCCCTCCTGCCTGTATTTAGGTCTTCTCATGGAATCAAAACGCAACAAAGAGGGATGTGTGCTGCATAAAACTTTGATGTTGTCGCTACTCCATGTGACAGGCTGAACCAGAGACCTCCCAAAATCCCCCACAACTGAAGCTATTTGACTCTGTGGGTGGTTTTTGATCAATGAAATCTATAATAATCACAAGAGGGACCCTCATGAGACAGCATGGGCTGGAGGGATTGTAGAGTAACCCAGGACTTCCTTGGAGAACAGACACGCTCATGGCCTGAACATCAGCCACACCACCAGGTCGTGTCACAATGTTTTTGGGGTTGCAGCTCTGGAGCAAATAAGGGATTCTTTGGAGACCACTGCAAGAGGATGGGGATGTGATCTGCATTTGAAAATCACAGTTTTGTGACCATATATTCCCTTCTGGCTGGTTGCAAATGGCTTCTGAAGGAGTTGGTGTCTTTGCAGATGGAGGAGGCTGCATCAGTGGGACGGAGGAGGTCTGGCCAAGCACATCTGGGCAGAGGGAATTTGCCCAGAGAGTTTGTGGATGCCCCATCCCTGGGAGTGTTCAAGGCCCGGTTGGAAAGGACTCTGAGCAATCTGGTCTAGTTCCAGGTGTCCCTGCCCACAGCAGGGGCTTGGAACTAAATGATCTTTAAGGTCCCTTCCAAGCCAAACCATTCTGCCATTCTAGGAGAAAAGGAGTTAAACTTCAAGACTTTAGGTCTGTAGATGTGAGATGATTTCTCTGCTCTTTGATATGCCAAAGAGCCCAGCTTTGGAGCACAAAACTTGTACTGTGAGTCTGTTTCCACCTGCCAGAGTAGGACCAAGCAACACTGAATGAAATTATGCTGCTGACTGGAGCAAATGAGGGATTCTTTGGTGAACAATTAACCCCACATTTCTTCTGACCCCTCCCCACTCTCTACCCCTGGAGCACATCCTTCCTTCCTTCCATGGTGCTCTCCACAGAGAGGAAAGTCCTAAGGCTTCATTTAGATTCAAGCTGCACATGGCACCATGAATGTCTGGTAAAACTCTTCTGATAAAACTCTTCAGTGAGCTCTTTCCCCAGCGTGGTTTGGTCGAATCTTTTAGCTCACAGCTCCTCCACAAGATGCCTGTGTTGGGCTTTGGTGGGGTTTGGGCAACCATTTATTTAACTTCCTACACAAAGTGGTAAAATAGTGTGGCAGGATAGTTACCCCCATCACCACCTCCTCCTGTGTGTCCCAGATATCTGGTGCATAAAGAGATAGGCCGAAGACACAAAGGCCCAGCAGGGGTCATCTCTGGTGCCAGGAGGGCTCAGACCTGACTAAGAATCCACATCTTAGTCTGCAGAGCTGATGAGAGGAGAGATGAAAGAAAACTATTGACTAAGAGCCATGGTTTTACCCTATAAAAGATACACGAGATATCACTGAAGCTGAAGTCTCTTACACACTCCTTTGGGAAACGTGTGAGGGATTTCTCCCTGGAGCCTTGCACAACTCCAGGTCACTTCCCTGGGATTGAGAGAGAGGACTTCCATGCACATCCCTTCAGAACTGATTCGTAAGATACATTGAATCCTACGCTTATGCTATTTCTTCGCTAGCTGTAACTGAAAAGGTACCATTTTTCCTGCACTGTATATTAACTACTAGTAGTCTCTTCCTTTTTGTTCTATTCCTGTGTAGTATTAGTTTACTTTAAGTCTTATGTTTGTTAGTTTCCCCGTCTATTAATAAATGATTTATTCTATAATAGACAGAATCAGTCATCATTAAAAGAACTTACGAATGAGAGTGGGTTTTGGGGTGCTGGCCGCTTCAATAAAGTTACTGTCTGCTGCCAGAGGCCTGGGCAGGAGACAGGGTTAATCTAAACCCCCACATCCATTTGTGACAAATAGATTATTTAAAAATGTGTTTAAAAAAACAATGGGCAATTTACAACCTGGAGGGGTTTGCTGCAATCCTGAGTGTATATGCCAAGAGCTGAATATGTTTTTAAGTGTAGCTATGTTGCTTCATTCTTTACCTTTCTCTGCGTGTGTTTGTGTGTTCTGCAGGGATTAGTCACGGATTCACAAAATGGATTTTCTCAGAAAAAATTCTTTCTGTGTCTTATTCTTTTGATACAACTTCAACATCTTTTTCAGTATAATTTTTTTCTCCTCCTCCTCTCTGTACATTCGTGTGTCTGTGCTGTGGGTGTGTATAAATATGTACATATATTCTGGTTGGTTGGAAGTAGAAAAATTCATTTTCTTTAACAGTCATATCTCTGAGAAGCAGACTCACAGGAAAGCTTTTAAATACTAAATTTAAAGACTTTAACTGCTTGGCTTTTCCGGTCAGCTTCTCCTTAATTCTCTTCTCTCTCCCTCTTGCTCTCTCACTCATTCTTACCCCTGTGCTGAGGTTTTTTGCTTAATTAAGGGGAAAGGAAATAGTGACATCAAGTCAAGGACATAATCTCTTTCCAAACAGGCAAAGGCAGAGTTTAATCCTCCTGGCATAGTCCCATCCAGGAAAAGGAAAAGTCCCTCCTAAAATATGAAGCTGAGTTAGGTCCTGATGTAGCACCTGTTGAAGACTGAAAATCTTTCCTGCTGTTTCTGTGTGTTGCTTTAGGTGCTGAATCCCTTTGTCTGTGGTTGAAACCTCTGGAAGCTGAGGATTGCCACAGCCAGAGGTTTTTGCTGAGCTGTCTGCAGGACCTTGGGATCAGAGGGCGCATTTCTGACTCAGATCATTTCCCTTAAGCAGACCGATAAGAAGCTCTGTGATTCAGCCACCCAGATGGGGCAGGACCATAATCCTATGTAGTTTTCTGTCTTCAGGGTGGGAGAGAGCTTTCATCACCATTTACCCACACTGTGCTACAGCAAAACCTTTTTTTAATTTCAACACCCAATGTTGTTTATTCACATTCAAATTTTCTCCATTCTGGACTCACCTCGGCTGAGTCCAGCATCTTGCATAATTTATCTGTAATAACTTTAAGGATATTCGTATATTCATGTTCTTAGAGACCCCTTTTTGGAAGGGATGGTTTGTTTATGGAGTTTTGTTCTTCACTGATGGTTGAGTAGATCATCAAAGCTACTTTAGATGTAGATCTTTTAATTGTTTCCCATTAGACATGGTGCTGCCACTCTATGAGAGAAAAATTTTACAGATGAGGAGCATAACCTCCAGCTTGAATCCCATGGAGACAATCTGAAAAGGCACTGGGAGATCACCTCTCATCCTGTTCACTGTGAAGAGGACTCAGATCCTGTGACAGGAATCAAAGATAATATCATGGTGCCCTTTATGTTTATAGGAAAACATTTTTCTCTGAAGTCTCATGGCCATTTTACATTTCTGAATCATTCATTATAACGTTTTATCCTAGAGGAAATTTGTGATATAAGCTGTCAACTCTATTTACCTCTAAACTCCTTGCAGCAAACTGTGGCAACCGTGAGGTGTCCATCTACAGCAAATGACGAATGGCTGCAGTTGTTGTTTTGTGAAATAGAGTGCATTATTCCTCATTCTTCCTCCAGAAATCACCTGTTCTTGGCATATTGAGGGCTTCACCCAGGCGCACACCGGGAGCAGGTTTTGGAGTGTGGATTGGGCTCAGGTGTGCAGTGGGGAGGCTGAATGACAGCGAGTCTGCAGAAAACACTTACTTGCACTAAAATGCAGCTATTTCCTGCCTGCAATGTGGCAGCTGAGATCACGGAGCAATCGTTTCCAGGCAGAGAAGTGTGGAACAATGTCTCCAAACGAAATTATAGCTTGAGGAAAGGATTTCTTTGAGGCAGGACAGAATGTAATTACCCAAGTTGGATTGCTGCCAGGACAATGATGTTTAAAACACTTCCAGCTCTTGTGGAAAGTACCACAGGACCTTTTAATGACTGCAAAAGGAATGGGCTTTGGAATTTATTTTTTAATTTTTTTTTTTTTTTTTTTTTGAGTATCTCATCCAAAAGTCAGGATAATAAAACGAGAAAGAAAAAACTATCAAAGAAAGAGCTAATCTTTGCAAAGTGTTGGAATATGTAAATCCCACTTTGAAATGGTAATTTATTAACTTCTTTTTAAGATAAAAATGCAATTAGTTCATTCTTTCATTTCCCTCATCCCCCAAAAATGCGCATATATTGTTATCACGTCTTTTGCTCCTGTGTCAAATCTGTATCATTTAATTTTGTTGCAGTGAAACTTGTGGGTTTTATAAAAGCTTTTGGTGGGGCTTTTTTTTCTGCCTTGTTTCAATCCTGACTGTAAATAAAAGAATATATTACTATATTCAGAAATGATTGCTGTCAAAAGTCTTCACTTTGTTGAATTTTATAAAGGCTATGGGCTATTTTTATATTAGATGCCGTATCAGTAAAGGGTAATCAGAGAGTGAAAGGGACTTTTTATCATTCTCAGTTTATTCCCCGAAATACTCTCTTGAGCTCTGAAGGAAAAAAAAATAAAAATATTATCTGTGATAGAATTGTAAGCTTGCCTTATTTTACACTTGATCATTTTTGGGAAGGGAATGAATGTAGCTGCATGTCTATCTATGCATCTCTATCCCCAGCACACGATTATTCCTGGCTAGTCAATCCAGAGTAACTCTTCTGATTCCATGGCATTTTTGTCACATTTAATTAAGATTATGTAAAGCTGGGTTTAACTGGCTGGTAGTCTAAATTCGGATAAGTACCTGTGAATGTCAAGCAAAATGTGTAAATAAATAAATAAATGTTAAATGAAAGAATTATTGCAACTGTGGCAGACTTTATTTGATACCAATGAAATCTGGAGATTCCAGGGTGTATTGATACACAAGTTTGGATATTCATGGAGGGTGTTCATGGAATTCAAACATTTTTCTGCCTGTAGGGACTTGAGTTCCCGTCTAGGTCTGAAGAGAGACCTGTCTTCACAAAGCTCTAGAACAGTCCATGCTGCTCCAGCTCTCATGGTCCTTGGCAGAACTGCTTCATATTGCTTAAAATATTTGAATATGTATGAGTCTAAAAGAGAAATAGTGAGAGGGAGTCACTTGTAAAGAATGAATAAGATTCTTTGGCAGTGAAGACAGAGAGGGAGGGATTCACCTCCCGTTTTTAGGTGTCTTTGGAGTAAATGCCTCCATCTGCATTAAGTGGGAATCATAAAATTATAGAATATTCTGAGTTGGAAGGGATCCACAAGGATCATCAAGTCCAGCTCCTGGCTCTGCACGGGACAGCTCCAAGAATCCCAACATTTGGAGCTGCTTCTCCTCACTGGTGCTTTTAATTCAATGCAAAGATAGATTTATATGTTGTGTGTGGTGATGGAACTGAAGAAAAAAATAAAACTGGAGATGTGTCTGTGGTCAGAAGGAAACAACTCATTGAGGCACAAGTTAAAGATTTCATCTTCTTCCTCTGGAGGGGTTGTGTCATCTCATGAGCAAAGAAATCCCTGGAGGATGGTTTAGGATGCGTGACACCTCTCAGGAAGAAACCACACCAGGTTCAAGTCTGTAGAGTCCCTCTTCCCTCAATTTCCCTCCATGAAATGCTCAGTGGAAAATCTGCACCTCCCAATCCATCCTGCTGCTGCTGGAAATTCACGATCCTTCCAACCTAACACATCATAATTGTTATTTCACAGGCAGGATTTTTAGCTTTCCACATGATCTCAGCATCTTGCCTGCTTTCAGTGCTGTGACTAAGGCAGCAGAAGAGGAGCCTGGGGATGGAGTGTGCAGTGATGATCCCCCAAATCAGGAGTGAATCAGCTCCACTCTAAGGGCTCTGCTGGTGTTTTAGTTGCTTCACTGAGGAGATGGAAGCACACTTCTGGGGCAAGGATACAAATCACTGATTATCCCTCCAACACTGGGGGTGATGAAAGCCTGGGATTTGGGCCCCCCACCCCCATGCCCAGCATTCCTGGTAACCGTGGTATCCGAATGTGTGCATCCAGAGCTCCTGACACGCTGCCTGCAGCCCCAGCAGCCTCACCAATTAAGGATTTGCCGTGGCGAGCAGGGATTAAACACTTTTCATTGGCGAGTTTAGAGATTCTAAAGCCCCGTTATAGACATCTGCAGCCCACACTGTGAGGGGAACAGCTGTACAATGAGTGATTAGAAAGCAGGAAGATGAACTGACGTTTTGCAACTTTATTGTCTCCGTACCCCGAGCCCTAAAATCCCATGGAAACAATTCTATTTAATATGAAGCATTGCTGTTTCCTTCTGGGTGGGTGGGCTCTTTGCTCTGTCTCCCAACAGAGGTTAAAAATAACAATGCATGGCTCACTTTGTGCTTTGTTAAGATTACCTCACATTTCCATCACATTCAAAACAAAAAAAAAAGTCACATAGAATATTCATAATATTGTGCTATATAAAGCTCACGACGCAGGAGAGAGCAGAATTGTTATTGTGTATTTTTGTTATTTAACAATTATCACTATAAGAGTTTCTAGAACATAATTTTGTGGCAGAAAAAAGAAAGAAATAAAATAAGCAGCCACCTTCTTTCAAAGTTTGACTCTGTAGAGCTTTAATTCCAATCAGCTATAACAAAACTGATGACAGAAGGGGCTTTCAGCATGTTAATAGCATAGCAACATACTGGGTGCACTTGCAAATCCATTTGCTCGGAGATGCTTTGATCACTTAATGTTTTACATGCAAAAAAGCAGTGTTTTCTGAAGGCAACACTCGGTGTGTGAGGCATCTATAAAAAAGAAAATCAGCCCCCTCATTCCTCAGAAATTCTCCATTTGCCTGACAGAATTTACAGTCACCAAGAACTCCTGGAGCCCAGAGTTTTGTAAGATTCACAGGCCAGCACCACCCCTGGTGCGTGAAAACTCAGCTTGTTGTTGCAACCACTGTAAAATATTTATTTTAAAACAAACGTGGAGTGTTAGAGGCCAGCAGAACTCAGGTCCCCACACAGGCTGCAAGTGGACTACTGCTACACCAGGAAATAAAACTGTATTAGCAAACACTGCTGGGCACTGGAATTTGCTGATAAACATTTTTACAATGATCCCTGGTGGGGTTTTAGCCTGGCCACTGTCTATACAACTCCTGGATGCTGATTGATGGCTGGCACAGGCCCAAAACCCTTCCCAGTGGTCAGTCTGGATGCAGCAACTTCAAATCCCAGTATAAAAAGAGCTTAATTGTATAAACATAGGTCATTTCTGCCCTCAGTGCTGGAAAATGCTCTCAGATTTTCTTAACTTATTTGTGGAGATGTTGCCTTATCATAAAAAATGTGTGGTTACTGCTTTAGATGCATACAGGACACAGCTTTATCTCCAGCCTTTGGCACCAGGGAGTGCAAAGTCATTCCAGCTGGAGATGGCACGAAACAGAGGCACAAAACTCTCCCCCAGTGACCAGGAGGGGCTGTAAAGTGCCTTTTTCCTGGCAAAAAACAGAGTTCAGCCGTGGATGTTGGAAAGTGCTCTTCCTTCAGGGGCTGCTGCTGTGCATCTGCCTGCTGGGAGAGGGCAGCCAGGTGTGGGGGGACAGATATTGACACCTGGAGCTCAGGATGGTGACAGAGCTGTTCTCCAGCTGCCTCCAGGGGTGAGAAATCAGTGACTCAGTGCGGGGTCACCAGCAGGAGCCTGGGCTCGCCCTCACAGCCCTGAGGATCTTCTTGTTAACTTGGGCTTAGCCATGGTAACGTGGGGGGGAACCCAAAAAAGAGCTGACTTGTGTTTGACCAGCCCGCAGTGAAGTAAAAATAAATACTCAGTTCCCAAGAACTGGAGTCTTAAATTAGCCCAAAGCAGGACTTTTACAGAAAAGCTGAAGCATTTCATTTTAGATGTGACACAGAAGGTTCTGTAGGTGGGGAGAGATCTCAGCAGTTCATCCTGTTAACCAAAAGAGCAGGTTTTAAAGGGTATTATTCTTAACTTCCTTTGTTTTCCACTTCTGTAGTCATATAACTGGTCAGAAGACCGATAATGCTCTTTATTTTTAACAAAGGGAATAATGGAATCACAGAATGGTCTGGGATGGAAGGGACTTTAAAACTCATCTCATTCCAACCCCTGCCATGGGCAGGGACACCTTCCACTATCCCAGGTTGCTCCAAGCCCCATCCAACCTGGCGTTGAACACTTCCAGGGATGGGACAGCCACAGCTTCTCTGGGCACCCTCTGCCAGGGCCTCACCACCCTCATAATATGAAATTTCTTCCTAATATTCAACCTAAATCTACTTTCTTTTGGCTTGAAGCGATTCTTCCCCCTTGTGCTGTCACTGCACGATCTTGTAAAAAGTCCCTCTCCAGCCTTCCAATACAAATAATCATTAACATTAATATAATTAATCATTAACATTAATATAATTAATCATTAAAAATCAGTCTAGATTTGTAGAACACCAAATAAATAAAACATGTATAATGCATCCTTTGCAAAGCCTCTAAGCTGGGATATCTCTCTGGAAATACCTCCTCGTTATTTATGTAAAAGATCATGGGTGACACATGTCATTTGATTTTAGGTGTCTAAATCTAAGCTCCCATTTTAGTTATGATAGATTTAATCTTGGTCAGAGTTATTTTACATCTTGATAAAACATGCAGAACTACTTAGGGAAACCAGGAATTTCTCCCTAGTCTCTGCTGACACAGGGGTAAACTCCATTTGGCTGTGGGAGGATCTGAGGTGGTTGGTGGATGTTGATGATTTTGCTGTAGTCACGTGAGAAATAGCCAAGGTCCTAAAAGTCTGCCCAGATGGCCATAGCGGGCTGAGATGGACTTTAGAGAGACTGAAAGACCACTTAATTCAACACCAACTTGACTTTGTGTGATGTGAGAACACCAGACTTCAGGGTGGCCCTCTGGGGGCAGTGCTCAGCAAGCTCATCCCTGACTGTGGCTGGTGATGCATCCTCGAGGGAAAATGTGTAAAAGCAAGACGTGTTTTGAGTATAACATTCCTTCCCTGGTGTAAACCTCCCAGCTGCTCCCTGTAAATGGCTTGGAAAATTGTGAAGATAATGATTTCCTTCAGAACACGGGGTTTAAGGGAGTCTAATGAACTTGACCTTCACCATACTTCTTTTTTTCTAATGCAGACATGGATGTAAACTGATTATTGTCAGCCCAAAGATGCACAGTAACATATGTTGTGTCTTTGTTTAGAGGGGCAGTAACACTGAATGCTGGCAAAAACGTTTAATGCTGAGAGAATTGTGATTGTTCAGCCTGGAGAAGGCTCTGGGGTGATGTTGTTGTGATCTTTCAGGACCTAAATGGGAACAACAGAAACACTGAAGAAGCACTTTTGACATGCAATAGAGTGATAGGACGAGGGGGAATGGATTTAAGCTGCAGGAGGGTAGGTTTAGATTAGATATTAGGAAGAAATTCTTTATTATGAGAGTGGTGAGGCCCTGGCACAATTTGTCCAGAGAAGCTGTGGCTGCCCCATCCCTGGAAGTGTCCAAGGCCAGGTTGGAAGGAGCTTGGAGCAACCTGGGATAGTGGAAGATGTCCCTGCCTGTGTCAGTGGGGTTGGAATGAGATGACCTTGAAAGTCCCTTTGAGGCAAAATGAGGGTTGGTGGATAACCAAGACAGACAAATATTCTCAATTTTCTCCCTCCCCATCTTTCTTTCTGCTCCTCAGAAATGTTCTTTCTCCAAAATCTCACTTCCACATTTGACACCTCTTCCAGTGCCATGGGGACCTTCTTCATCAACAGATCAGTTATTTATAAAATATAAAAATAAGTCTGTTTGTTATTTTACATGGACAGTGTGATTTGCTGGCCTTTCATTGAACTTCTGAAATCAGAAATGTATGGCCTTAAGTGCCAGGATTATTGACTGAGTGCCTGGGGCTGGAGGCAGGTGCATGGTTACACTGAGTGTTTGCTCTTGCTGTCAGCTTGAGTTCAGTGTCTCTGAGTAAAACGTGCCCAATGCCTTCCCTGTGTTTGCTCCTTTCTTTGTGCAGCAGCGTTAGAGAAAACAGTCAATACTTCAGCAAATAGTGGGGAAGGTTTGCAGTATGTGAATGTGTCCCACTGCAAGAACAAATGGGTTACATCCTTCACTCTGAGAGTTTAAACAGCAGATTACCCTCTGCACTCGGGGTAGATAATGTTTCAGCTCAACATTATTATCTGAATTTTGCTACCATTACAGGCGTAGTCAGGCTGCTGTTGGGTTGGGTGCTATGCAGACAAAGGAGAAAAGCCTGTGCCAGGAAGATTATTTCCAAATGCATTTTCACTATTGGCAATCACGTTCTCAGTTATTTCCATCCAATCAGACGACACAGGTAATGCCATGTTAAGTGTGCTGCTGATAAAAACAAATATCTGATTCTATCCCCGCTGGTCACATGAGGCTGAGATGTCACTATCAGCAAAACTCTACAGATAGTTACACCACTGCAGCTCATGGAGCATGAAAAGGCTCTGAATTATTTATAACAACTGGGTCAGCTTCTCAGCAGGAGAAAACTGGCAGAGCTAATTAACTGATATCCCCCAACTGATGTTCCAGCTCGTATTTGAGGAATAACTCCAAATAATTCACAGAAGTCAGGAGCTGCTTTGCCTGCCACAGATTCTGTTTTGCTCTCGAGCTTGCAGGAGGAGCACATGGCAGGATGTGCAGAACAAGTTTTTTGGGTGGTTCCTAGCCAAATTGTGCATGTGTGATTCCATGCTGGAGCAAAACGGGATGCATTCCATTTTTCCTTCCTTGCCCCACTACAGAATAAACCTCAAGTGCTGAAATAAAGGCCATATTTTATGGCAAGTATAGCGTGAGGGTCATTAGCTTTCCCATTCGGCTTCATCAGATGGCTACACAGCAGGATGCATTCCAAATTTATTTGATAGCTTGTCAATAAGCAGCTGCCTTTTAATAGCTCTTAACTTCATGGACTTGAAAAACAAAATGCCTCATGCTCACATTAAACCAAGTGGCCCATCACAGGGATCTCAGCTTTTTCCGGCATAGAAGGCAGAGCAGAAAATGACCTCTGACTGCAGCTTTCACTGTAATTTTGTGAACACTCATCACCAGGGAGCAGAGAGAGAGGGAGTTGCTGGGCTGGGAATTACAGTGAGGAGAAGAGGGGTGAATCCTGCTGGCTGCAGCTACGCTAGGGAGGGATGTAGGAAGGACATCAGCAGGGAGCAGGGGCAGCAATGGGATCTCCAACGTGTCCCCTCTCTAAGAGGGTAAAGTGATGAGCTTGTCAGGGGTAATTTTAATTAGCAGTCAGCTGATCTTAGAGCTGCTTCTGCAGGGCCACCTCCTGCATATTCTGGAAATGCTCAAGGATGATCAAGACTGAGTATTTCAAGGGAGGATGGGAAACTCCACTGTATCCCACCCCATCCAAGGGCAGGAGAGTCTATCCTGCCAGTAGTGCTGGGCTGGGGGGCTGGATGATCACAGACATCTTATCAGCTGGAAACTCATGACCAAGGGTCAATATTTATGAGATCAAAACACAGAAACTCAGCAGTTTGTTATAAAAGGGCCAAACACTTGCAGATCAGTGCCAGTACAAGGTACCTTTGTAAGAAGTACTGCTTGTAGGCACTTCTCAGTATTAAATTGCTTCCTTTCATTGTCCCTCCAGTCTCTGGATCCTTTGAAGACAAAAGCTTCTACCTTTATGCAATAAAAAAGTCTCAGGACTGAATTTTTCTCCTTATTTTACCCCTAGCAGAACCTGAGAGGTTTGACAATCTGTGTGACTGTCCATTCGCTGTCGTCAGAGTTTGTACCATCCTCACGCAGCCCGTGGAGGAGAAGCAACACTTAATTGTGTTATCTAAAACCTGTGAAAGGTCAGCAGCATAATTTCATTCAGTGTTGCTTGATCCTACTCTGGCAGGTGGAAACAGACTCACAGTACAAGTTTTGTGCTCCAAAGCTGGGCTCTTTGGCACATGAAAGAGCAGAGAAGTCATCTCACATCTACAGACCTAAAGTCTTGAAGTTTAACTCCTTTTCTCCTAGAATGGCAGAATGGTTTGGCTTGGAAGGGACCTTAAAGATCATTTAGTTCCAAGCCCCTGCTGTGGGCAGGGACACCTTCCACTAGACCAGATTGCTCAGAGTCCTTTCCAACCTGGCCTTGAACACTCCCAGGGATGGGGCATCCACAAACTCTCTGGGCAGCTTCCCTCTGCCCAGATGTGCTTGGCCAGACCTCCTCCATTCCATGGATGCAGCTTCCTCCATCTGCAGACACCAACTCCTTCAGAAGCCATTTGCAACCAGCTACAAGGAACAAAACTCTGATTTTCAAATGCAGAAACCACATCCCCATCCTCTTGCAGTGGTCTCCAAAGAATCCCTTGTTTGCTCCAGAGCTGCAATCCCAAAGACAGTGTGACACGATCTGGGGGTGTGGCGCTGAGTGAGGCTTTGGCAGGTACAGAAGAGAAGAAACAAACATGGGGGTGGAGTTCAGGATACAGATGAAACCAGAGGAGGGGAATTACCAAGATCGTGCAAAATTATCTGTGGTCATTCTTTTTTTCCCCCCTTTCTTCACCTAAGACTGTATAGATTGTGTTTTTCTTCTGAGCTCACCCCAATTTCATTCTACTTATTCTCCCTTGTTATATTGTGAAATTTTATCACCCCTTTAAACTGACACTGAATAGTCTTCAGCTGAGAGTCTAAACTTGCTCTTACCTATGGATTTATTTGTGGCTGTATTTTATACCTTCCAAAGCATCAGTAAATAAAACTCAAGTTCAAAACACAGTCTGCTGTCTCCCTGCTTTGGTCAACTCTCTCCCCTGTCCTTGAGACACACACAAAAGCAACAAGAATTCTCTTGCTCTGTCACCAGGGTTAATTTAACTTTTAATTCTAATGGAATGATGAAAGAGGAATCAAATTGAGCAAGTAGGCACTATTCAACCATTGCTATTATTAACTGCAGTTTACACCATGTCCTACCCTTTTGGGAGGGTAAAACTCAAGCCAGGTAGCAGATACCCATTGTGAAATGGGGTTAGGAGTCCTTTTTGCTTGAAATCAAGTTCATGACTCCTTCAGTTGCATTGGTTTGCAGAAATTTAGAAATACACTCGTTAAATTTGCATGTAGAAATGGGTGCTGACCATGGGGTTTTTTCCTCTACATTGTGACACAGGAAACACAGGGAGGCATCGTTGAGCTATAAAGTGGAGTTCTTAGAAGGGCCTGCCAAAGAGAAAAGGATCATGTCAATATTTATTAGAGTTTCCAGCAGCTTGTTAAGTCAGTAGGAGAGCTGAATCCCAAACAAACTCCAATCAGATTTCGTTTCAAAGTGAAGGCTTCTTCCTGAACTATCCAACAGGGAAATGTCACTGGCACTGGTGTGGGCTTCTTTCTTACCTCTTTCTTAACTCTTTATTTTCTGGCGTTATCCCTTTGGTCAAGGTTTTGATGGTGCTGGTATAGGGAACATTTCTATCCAGAAATGGACAACGTTGGACAGACACTTACAAAGTGTTTGTTAAAAATGCCCCTATATTTACATTATTTTGGCAAAAGATAATGCTTGTGTTAAAAATGAGCTGAAAGAGGGTAGATTTAGATTAGATATTAGGAAGAAATTCTTTATTATGAGAGTGGTGAGGCCCTGGCACAGGGTGCCCAGAGAAGCTGTGGCTGCCTCATCCTTGGAAGTGTCCAAGGCCAGGTTGGACGGGGCTTGGAGCAACCTGGGATAGTGGAAGGTGTCCCTGCCCATGGCAGGGGGTTGGACCTGAATGATCTTTAAGGTGCCTTCCAACCCAAATCATTCTGGGATTCCATGAAAATCTCTTCTCCCAAAGAGGAAGAACAATTTCTCCATAGATGGGGTTGGGTGTTGTCATTGCAAAAATCCTCACAGCAGCACCTTCAGCTGATTCACTCAGACTGAATGAGCCTCAAGGCAACCAAAATTCCCCTGTTTTTGGGGGAAACTAAAGTGCAATCCAGCAAGGCTTAACAAGACTGCCTTTTCTGGTCCTGTAAGGGGCAAAGCATCTTTCCTGGAGGTGCCATGTTCCTGCATGATGGAGAAGTGGAGCAGGTCTGGAAGGAAGGAACTGGTGTGAGACATCTCCTTTCTGCAGCACTTCGGAATTTGGAGGCAAATGTGAGATGTATTGAGCTGCTCTTCTCAGCTTGCAGCTGGGGTGGGACGGGGATCATAACCCAAATTCATTTATTTTGGAGACCACTGTGGACTAATTGCAAAGGAAAGAGTTGTGGGAAACAGGAGAGAGAGATGGAAGCAGCTGCTCCATGATGATTTACCCCCAGGGAGAGCTTTAGGGTGAAAAGCTCCCACTTTGCTAAAGAACTTGGCAGAAGTAACACTTTTCCTCTGAGTACTTGAGAGGCAACCTGGGCTTCCCTGGGGAAAACAGTAAAATAAAAACATTAATTCATATCAGCAGCCATTTCCTCTGGTCCTGTGGATCTTGTCACTGAATCCTTATTAAGTGCATATCAATAGTTAAAGATATTCCAATGAGAGTTCCATGACTCACTGCCTAAAAAATTAGTATTTTCATCAAAACTGCCCAGATTTTGTGCCCCTACCTATTTTTTTCCCCTTGAGGGTTTAGCCCTAAATTGCTTTTGAAAGCAAAATTCATCCATTTCAGCCATGTGACCTTGCACTGCAGACTGAAGCCATGAGGAACTGTTTGCTCAATGGGAACTGCAGTCCCTCACCCTAAACACAAACCAGGGATCTGTATTCAAACTCCTCTTTCTTGGCCTTTCATTTACATTACTATATCAAAGCCACTACTGCAGAAAAGACTAAAAACCTATATTTCTGTTTCAATGTCCACATTTTGCAATTTAAGACAGTTTTACTTTACCCCAGGAGCAAGTATTAAAAACCAGATTGAAAACCATTCATTTGAAGTGTGCTCCTGGAGATTGGTTTATTCTGTTCCCCTTCTGGGAGCACAAATACAGAATATAATCCACCTGGGAAAAGAAGATTTCTATTGATGGCTTCATTTAGTAGTCCTCTTTGCAAAAAGCTGCTTCTTTTACAAATCAGGTTATGTTCTTTCATGAAGTCTCCAGTTGATATGTTCAAAATTCTACATGTGTAAATAAACAAACCAGGGATTTTTATTTCCTCGTGCTCTTCACACTTCCCCTTTCCACCTCTGATCTTTTCTTGCCTACAAATGTGATTATTGCAAAATCTTTTTTAAAGTGCACTATTTCCTTGTAATAGTAAGGTTGTTTTTTTAACAGGAAATTTCCACATAATGTCATGTTCAGAGCAAAGAAGTTACTGTCCTTCCTCCCCCTTTGGACAGTGATTTGTGAAGAGAGATGAATAGGGAAAAGTAATATGACATAAGTCTTTCTGGAAAGAAAAAAACCCAGGCCTGTAATCTTGGTACCAATCTAGTAAATCTGAATTCAATTTAGCAGTTCCAGATATTGCCTGTGGGAAACATCAGGGTGAATTTTAGCTGCTTGATGGAATGAAGGCCCAGACTACCTGTTCTCTAAGGTTATTTTAGCCTAAGTTAAGATTTTTTTCCCCCTCCTGATAGCATTCATGACCTATGAAAATTCATCTCTGGTGTGGCAAAACAGCAGAGAGCAAATAACAGAGCTTTGCCAGCTTTTCTCCAGGGTCTAATCATTTTTCCTACTATCGCCTTCTACTTTTGGTACATTTATTTCCTCTCCAGGATTTTTGTCCCATCTTTCACTGCTGATTTCAGTGAAATATTAGAGCTTGGCAACTTCTCTTTCATTCTCAGTCTGCATCCCCTGCATCCCCAGGGGCTTGCTGCAGCTTGAGATGGACTGACTACAACCCTCAGTGCACTGACAAAACACAACCTGAGTAATTTGAAAGTTGGCTAAGGCCTAGATGAGTCAATATATTATTCCAAGATAGACTCAAGGTACCGAGACAGAGCCCTGAAGTAAAACCTGGGGCAGCAGAACAGATGAGGAAAGCAGCTGAGTTGCCAAACTCCTGAAGGTCCCAGAACTGAAACAGCAGTGAAACTGTGCAGAGAATTGCAGCCCTCTACTTCATCAAGCTATAAACTTGCAAAAGTAAATATTGAAATATATCCACTATGTGTTTATGCTGGCGATTCACAGAATGGTTTGGGTTGGAAGGGACCTTAAAGAAATCCAGTTCCACACCCCTGCCATGGGCAGGGACACCTTCCACTATCCCAGGTGGCTCCAAGCTCCATCCAACCTGGCCTGGAACACTTCCAGGGATGGGGCATCCACAGCTTCTCTGGGCACCCTGTGCCAGGGCTTCACCACCCTCACAGGGGAAAATCTCTCTTTAATATCTAATCTAAACCTGCTCATTTCACCTTAAAGCCACTCCCCTTGCCCCATTATTACATGATATTTTATAAAGTCCCTCTGCAGAATTCTTGTTGCCCCCTTCTGTTTTATAATCAGATGATTGAATTGTTGGAGCTGTTTAATCAGAGTAGGATACTATTTATTATCTTGAATGCTGTAAAGTTTATCACTCTCATTTGAAAGGGGCAAAGAACCTGCCCCAGCTCAGCAGCAGAATTCTGCAAAGCCAGGCTGGAGCCTTCTTCCCCATGGAGACCAGTCCTGTAACAGCAGACTGGTGAATTAAAATTAATTGTTTTGTTTTTCCAATTGGCCATGGCTGTGCCAAGCTTTCAGCTTGGTGGCTGACCACTCCTTTAGGCTACAGCACAGGGACACAAGAGGAGACCACCTGGAGAGGAACACACTGAATGGACCTGAAGTAGATTATTGTAATTTGCTATTTACTCAGCACTATAAGTAATATGACATTTTTCAGTAAGTAGCAGAGCAATAATCAGCTCCCCACTCTGAGCTATTGCAGCTCGTGCTGATATAATGCAAAATTATGCTCATCCATTTATTTTTTTGTTGTTTTGGCTATTGTGTGACCCCAGTCCAAAGCATCCTCTGGTGTCTGATTCACCACGTGCTGTTGGCCAGTGGTATTTCTTTTCCCGTATGCACGAGGGGGCTGCCAGCTCTGGGCTGGGGACCTGCTGTGCACACAGAAAGAGTGAATAACTCACCTGACACCTGATCTGGCAGCAGAGAACAGAGGCAAAAATCAGAGGGAAAACCAACAGCAACCACAGCGTGGTTTCCTTTGGGCAATGTCCCAGGTTCTCAGCTGACGTGTGCAGGTGAGGCCTGCAATGTTGAGTGAGTCCAATGAGGGTTTTTTTTTTGGCGTGCTTTGCTGTGTGATGGAAATATTTAACATGAGCAGATGTAGATGTGGATGATTTGTGTGATGCCCATGTACATGCAAACAACTATCTCATGTGTTTCTACCTAAGCAGGATTGTGCAAGAATGCAGAGGTTTGACTTTGAACATGCATTTTCACTCCCAGGCCAGCTGGATTGTCCCATGGGGCATCCTGTAACAGCAGACTGGTGACTTTTGTGGAATCCCAACCCCAGAACTTTACTGAGGTGGTCCCAAAGACCAGAAGTTCAGCCTCGTGACGAGATACCAGTGATGCATCAACTGCTTGGGGACACAGAGCTCGTGTGAGCCCCAGCCAAGGTAAAACCCGATAATGCCATGCAGTTGCCACTTTCCATCCCAGATTTGTACCTGCTACTGTTTTGGCCTTTATTTGGGGGAAATAATTCTCCCTCCACACTTGAAAAACAATTTATTTAGGCTTCAAAATTCCTCAGTCTTATGAAACTCGAAAAACTTGACACGAGGAGCTTGTCAGCACATTGTGAATCTTTTGTGTCCCGATAAACATTGACTTCTCATCCTTCCCTGGCCTCCATCTCTACTCATTTGTCTTTTATTAACTACTCAGTCTATTAAATTCCCAGGACTGTTACTTTCTTTTCAGCTGATGATTGTACAGCATCTTGCACAAAGACTTTGTCCCAGGGTTGGGATTCTGAGTAAGTGCAGATAATTTCTCTTGTTTATTTTACCTGCAACATAAGGGATAAAAAAGGATTTGCCTCAAGACATTTATTAGCAGTGAACTTTGCTCATGATACAGTTCCTCACTCTTTCTCCACAGCAGATATTTATTGGTAAATCCCAAATGTTCCAGATAAATGAATTAATGTTACAATGGAACTGTTTCCAGTTCTGATCTTGCCAGCAGAGAGGGAAGCTCTGCATATTTCCTGATGTGTTGGTTTGCTATTGGAGATAACTTGGAAATAACCTTTCTTTCCTCTTCAAGGTGTGTCAGTGAAATAATTCCCTGAATTCATCATTTTGCAGGGGGGAAAAAAAAAAGTGGGTTTTTCGGCATCAGATAATAAAAGTTGGGGTAAAGTGTTTCCATATGGGTATTTTCACTCAGGCTTATCTCATTTAAGAGATTTGTGCTGAGCCATCCAACGTGGATATCTGAGTCTGAGTAAAATTCTGTCTTGGGATATCCCTGCCTTTCATCTGTAAGTCTGGAGAGGGAGAGAGCACAAGAGAAATATTTGTCCACAGAGACTTTTAGAGTCACAGAATCACTGAGGTTGGAAAATCCCTCTAAGGTCATCAAGTCCACTTGATCATCAAGCACTGCCAAGCTGCCACTAAACCGTGTCCCTAAGTGCAACCTAAACACATCTTTTAAAACTCTCCAGAGGCTGTGACTCCACCACTGCTCTCAGGCAGATCTTCAATCAATCTCCTTTATTTTTTTCTTTCATCTTGTTGCTTTTCCTTGCTGAGTAAATTGAGCTGAAGATGGTCTGATCAGAGCAGGCTCAGAAGTGCTAAGCCCACTCTATTCATGGCAGAAATTCCAAATTCCACAACCAATCTCTTAGGATAAAGGTCCTCACCCTAAATAAATGTGGCTCTGGCAATGAAATCATCAGATTTATAAAGGAATTTTTAAAGGAATATTTAGAAATAACAATATTCAATTCTTTCTTTCTTTCTTTCTACTTGTTTTTCTCAGCTTTTTTTTTCCCTCGGTTTTTTTTTTCTCAAACAGATTGGAAGAATCTTAAAGATTAAAATCTTGTGCAGTTGAGACATTGTGGTTAATTTTGTGAGGAAAAGATCACAAAAATGGTAATTCAGTGGGTAAGGTTTCAGTTTTGTTTTAGTTTTGAGGTACGGAGCATTTGGCTTGATTTCCTTTCCTTTATGAGGGGTTTCTTGCTGCTGAGGTGACTGCTTATGTGAGTGACTTCAGGTATCAACCTGATTAACGTTCAAAATTTAAAAAATTGCAGCTTTTCAGCCCTGTGCCTCAGACTTAAATTCAAAGTCAGCATTAAAAGAGAGATGTTCAGAAAGCTGGGAAAAGATGCTGCACACCTAATTGCAACATTAAGCAGTGAAATATTAGCAAATTTATTGGGCTTTTTCTACTTGAAAAAAAATTTAAAGGAAGTTCATTATGCTCCGTAATCCTGCTCAAATATTCATCATGTTGTTAATGAACCACATTCATTTTTAAAATGTGCAACCTGAGACACCGTCTAACATGATTTGATAATAATATAATTTCTGTGTAAGCGTAAAAGGGACAGGAACAGTAAAAATAATTGTATCTCTAAACACCCTAACCAGTTTTCTCCTGACTAATGAGCAGCTGTTTTTCATTAGCAGCACGGTTTTATCTCTTGCCTATCAACCTGCACAGCTGGGCATGTTAGAAATAGCTCAGTGCACTGTGGAACGTATGTTTCTTAAACTGCAGAAACAAATCAGAAGGAGGTATTGGAGCTTTTTTCTTTAAAAAAAATGGTTTGGAGCTGATTTCTCTCACACTCTCTATTATTCACCACGGTGTCATATCTGGAGGCTTGATGTGGGAATGGGATATTACTGCTCTGCCTGCTGTAGAAACGCAGAAAATAGTTCATGCCTTGCAGAACTCGTGCTCCAGCGAGCAGGAACTGAGTCACAGGGAGCTGAAACCTTTTGCTCGAGGTTATGCAGCAAGGAAGGAGCAACAGCTAAAGCAGAATTTGTTGCATCTGCCTTTCCCAGCCCTCTAACTTGTCCCCCACTCTGTATCAGACATGAATCCAGCTGAAAGATGAACAGTGGGAGAGTCTGGATTTTGAATGGTGTGAAATAAAACAGAGCCTTATCCTAAATATTTCTTTATCATATTGCAACTTTCAGGGGAGTTACAGCTTCAGGCCAATAGATAGCAACTCAGTAAGATTTTTTAATAGGTCACATAATCTTGAAAAAATACAGAAATAAAGCCTAAGGCCAACCTAAGATGAGAAAAAATAATTTTGAAACCAAAGAGTTTAGGACATCATAAAATCATTAAGGTTGGAAAAGAGCTTCAAGATCATCAAGCCCAACCTTTGGTCAAACACCATCACGCCCACTAAACCACATCGCGAAGTGTCTGCTTGTTTTTTTGAACACTCACAGGAAGATCCTCCATCACTGACATTTATTTCATTTATATTGTTTTTATTTGAGAATCACAGAATGGTTTGGGTTAGATGGACCTTAAAGACCATCCAGTTCCACCCCCCGCCATGGTCAGGGACATCTCCCACTAGAGCAGGCTGCTCCAAGCCCTGTCCAGCCTGGCCTCGAACACTTCCAGGGATGGAGCAGCCATCACAGCAGATGTTTTGTATTGAATGAAGTGGAATAAATGCAAATAAAGCCACCTTATGTCAACATGGATGTGATTCTGCTGTAGATCACAACATTGGAGGGAATCACTGGGGCTCAGGAGTTTAGATTAAAGAACTAATCCTTTGTTTAGAAGCAGCCTCTGGGTATTCCTAGTCATGTCTGAAATAGGATTGTAGCCAATGCCAAGTGTGGAGTCAGAGGTAGGCAGCGAGGGAGCCTTCCCTGTCCCTCTTGTAGAATAAGGTGCCTTTACTTTTAATTGCAGTGCCAAAGCAAGATGTTATTCTGCAATATTTGGGTCCAGAAGAAATACACGAGTCAACCCCCCATTAAAAAAAAAAAAAAAATCTCTCCTTAGCAGGCCCTAGTGCTGGCTGCGTGTTTATTGCAGCTCAGTGTGTGAAGTTAAGGTCTCATTATTCACTTATGCATCACTTGGTATTTCTATCTTTAAAGATAAATACAATTAATGAAAACCTTGAAAGAGGTCTTGTGCTTTCACTCAAAAGTATAATGTACATGTCTCCCTCTATACTCCCCTGGTGTAGGAAAGCAATCAAAATCCTATTATACTGTCTTAACTACCTGCTGCCAGCTTTGTTGACCTTGTTTGTTTGGAAATTAAAAGGCAGGTCATGGCAGAGCTGAACTGCACAACCTAATAGCACAAAGAGACAGAAAAGAGGTGCTCTGCTTATTTACAGGGTGTCAGGCAGATTACACCACACTTAGGCATCAACTTTGGATGGGGGCAGTGTTTCAAATGGGGAGCGAAATGCAGAAACCTTATATTTTTGTGTGCTTTGAAAGAACGACTTGATTTTGTTTTGTTTTGTTTTCCTGTTTTTCCAAAGAACTTGTGAAGCTGGGTTTCTGCTGGGCTTTATTAACACCCACTGGTGTATTTATAGATGTATAAATACACATTCTGCTGCTAGATGGCAACAGCTAAAGCAGCTGCCACACTTTTATTCTCAGGAGGGAAATGCACACAGCTCCTTGAAACAGTGGCACCCACAAAGCCACAATACTGTCTTGAGAATGGGCAACTGATGTAGAAAGAAGATATAAGGAGGTAATTTATCATGGAAAAGCAGGATAGTTAAGAGCATCCATAAATTACCATGAAGTGAGAAATTATATTCTGTGTTTTGTGGGAAAGAAAGAAGAGGAAGTTGCATTGATTTACAGCAAAGAATCCACAGTGTCTCCTGAGTGGAAATACATATCCTAGGGCAGACCAGGTATTAATTTGAGGTGGAAAGAGTAGAAATTCTACTCTGTGTTGGTTAACCCTTCACTCACCTTGTCTCATGTCATTTCCCTTTGGCCAGGACACATGGACAAATGTGGAAGAAATTCATCATCTCTCAGGGCTTGAGCTGAACCCTGGCACTGTGGCACTCACGGTTTCAGCACTTGCTCCCCCTGATCCAGCATCCTGCCCCATCCCTGGGATTGTCCAAGGTGAAGCTGGACAGGGCTTGGAGCAACCTGCTCTAGTGGAAGGTGTCCCTGTCCATGACAGAGGGGTTGGAAAAGGATGATTTTTAGGATTCCTTCCAACCCAAATCATTCTGTGACTCATTTTTTGAGTTAAGTCAGAGTTATTTCCATGGAACTGGTGTGAGGTAAAGAGGATTAAGGATTAAGGACCTTCTTGGTGAAGGCCAGCACTATTCTTCAGGGGTACTGCTCAGAGACCTTCCTGGTCCATCCCCATCCCAGGACCCTGACTTCTAACACTAACCCTGACCCCTAACCCTGACTCCTAACCCTAACCCTAACCCTAACCCTAACCCTAACCCTGGCTAAAAGCATGCCTCAAATCCACCAGTCAGTACACGAGATTGATTTGAGTGAAGTTGCACAGGATAAAGCAATGAAGCAAAGCAACTCGTGTAATTCTACACTTTTTCCTCGCTTTTTTAAATTTCGCATTATATTTACCATACAGCAACAGTTGCCCTTTTTGCAGCAGACTTACACAGGCCAGAATTCCACCCAACACCACGTAAATGGCTTTCTGTCCATCTGTCCTTTACTCTCTCCAGTCACATTCATCCTACTAAATGTGGAATTCAGTATGTGATCTGGAATCTGGTTCCCCTTTTCATGGAATCATAGAATAATTAAGGTTGGAAAAGACCTTTAGGATCATCACATCCAACTGTCAAGCATGTTCACCATTAAACCATGTCCTCAAGTGCCACCTCCACGAGTTTTGGGAACACTTTTTGTCAGAGAAGTGCAATAGTTACAGCAAAGGTGTGATGACTTGCAATGCATCCTGGCTTGAAGTCATTGTGTGAAAGAGTTGGGCTGAATTTCACCCTGAAAGGGCAAATTTCTCTCTGTTGCTTTACAAAATGAATCTGGGAAGACTAGGTTGAGTGTAAATATCTGTATATATTTATATAGGTATGTATATATAAAAGCAAAACTGTCGTGTTTGGTTTAAGTGGAGGAGAGGAAGATGGCTCATACCTAAAGATAGAGGGAGGGAAATGAAGCAATGCATCACAGAATTAAATCTTTCTGGAATAGCAGTTTCTCCTAAAAATCTCGAATGATATTTTCCAACTGAGACTCAGAAGACTGGCTAAATCCTCCTTATAACTCCCACGCTCGTTTTTTCTTTCAGATGAATAAAACTTTCAGTACAGGAAAAACTCAATGATTAAAAATTACAAATGTACTGAATATGCAGCACTTTGATGCAAACATCTTTGCAGTAAAAGGCCAGGTGTTATATTAAACAGTGTTTTAATCTGATCCCTATGGAAATATTCCCTCTGGAAATGTGGCAAATCTTTCATTTTAAAGGAATCTCTGAATTCTGGGGCATTACACAGTTGCAAAAAGTGCATTCAAATGCTAATACAGCTTTGGATAAAGCTGTGGAATTGCATCCTGCTTGACACGTTTACATGGAGGGGAGTTTTCTTCCGACTTTTCAGAATTCCTGACAATAGCTGAGTACAAAACCTGAAATTCCAGCACTGCTTGGCCTTGTCCATTGATATTTGATTGGAGGTGATGTCAGCTCAGTCTTGGCTGGAAGTATTGATCACATATATATAGGGGCTGAAACTGCCAATTAATCTGTTCATTATTAGAGACAATTCTGTCCTTTTGCTCCCACCACATCTGAATTTTATAGCTATACCTATCAGAAGAACAATTGCCTCAAGCACCAATATGAATGGTCCATAAAAGATCTTTCTAAATGGATTACATGAAAAAGCAGAATTATTTATGGTCACTTCTTATGACATTGCCTGCGTGGCTTGCTTAGCTGCACAGAAATTCAATTTTCTTGGGGGAAATATTATATTTAAAAATGTTTTTAAAAGATGCCACACAAAGGCAGGAAGATCCATGTTAACCAAAACTATTTCCCACATGAGATTAATGAGCTCACATTATCTCACAGTTACTTTAAAATCATAGAATCATTAAGGTTGGAGAAGTCCTCTGAGATCATTGAGCCCAGCATCACTGTGTTCACCACAGAGCTGTCCCCAGGTGCCACGTCCACAGGCCTTTTGGACCTGTCACGAATGGATGTGGGGGTTTAGATTAACCCTGTCTCCTGCCCAGGCCTCTGGCAGCAGACAGTAACTTTATTGAGGCGGCCAGCACCCCAAAACCCACTCTCATTCGTATGTTCTTTTAATGATGACTGATTCTGTCTATTATAGAACAAATCATTTATTAATAGATGGGGAAACTAACAAACATAAGACTTAAAGTAAACCAATACTACACAGGAATAGAACAAAAGGAAGAGACTACTAGTAGTTAATATACAGTGCACGAAACATGGTACCTTTTCAGTTACAGCTAGCGAAGAAATAGTATAAGCTTAGGATTCAATGTATCTTACCAATCAGTTCTGAAGGGATGTGCATGGAAGTCCTCTCTCTCAATCNAGATATCTGGGACACACAGGAGGAGGTGGTGATGGGGGTAACTGTCCTGCCACAGGACCCTTCCAGGGATGGTGATTTCTCCACCTCTCTGGGCAGCCTGTGCCAGTGCCTGGACACCCTGCAGTGAAGAAATTTCTCATCATATCCAATCTAAACTTCCACTGGCACAAGCTGAGGCCTCTCACTGTTACCTGGGAGAAGGGAGCAACCCCCACCCAGCTCCAAGCTCCTTTCAGGCAGTTGCAGAGTGCAATAAGTTTTAGAGAGTATCTGCTAAACCATGACAGCTTGGTGGTAGATTTAAATGCCTTATTTTCTTTTTTCTTTTCTCTGTTTTCCCCTTCTTTCCCTTGTTGCTGACTCAAAGCTGACTGGCAGAGAAGGGAGAAGGAGGCAAAGGAAAGCGATGTACCACGATGCAGTCTTTTAAAAAGCCTGGAAATTCTGCCAGAATTAGGAGCTTTTTTTCTTATTTGCTGTCTTTGGGTTTTGCTCCCCTATTGCTTGTCGGTAAAAATGATCAAAATTCAGCAGGCACGATGGATCTGATTGCAGCATCAGCTGTGAAGCTGGAACTGATTGCAAAATCATCACGAAAACCTGGCTAGGGACTGACCTGTCACCATCAGGGAGGCTCTGACCTCCAGACTGTGGCAAACATTTGGAGGGGGATCACATTTTTGAGGAATTAGTCCAAGAGGTCACTGCTGAAACCCCTCTTCATCAGTCCTGCTCTGCACTTGTCTGTCTCATTCCCCATCAGAGCTGATCAAAATGTAAAATTAGTGACATCCAGCCGGCGACATTCAAAGGGAGACCACAGCAGCCAAAATCAGCCAGGCTATAAATCATAGCATCACAGAATGGTTTGGGTTGAAAAGGACCTTAAAAATAATTCCAACCCCACTGCCGTGGGAAGGGACACCTTCCACTAGACCAGGTTGCTCAGGGTCCCTGATGTGTTTCTAATTAGCAAGAAGCTCTTTAAATAACAGAGCCTCTTTAAATAAAGAGGTTCAATCACCTCCCCAAACATGCAAATAGAGGGGAGAAATGCATGCTAAATAAGAGAAAAACTTCTCCTCTTTAGTTGAATGTGATAGTAGTTTGCTATTGAAGTTTAACTAAATAAGGTGTTTTTAAGGATTTTTTAAAAGTTTATTAAAAGAAGAAAAAGCTGTAGAGATCTGCCTTTTTTTTTTTTTTTTTAATATGTGGGTGTTTGGGGCTTCCTTTGTTCTTTTGGCGTTTTTTTTTTTTTTTGTTGTTGTTCATTTGGAGATTCTTTGAAATATTTTTTTTCGTTGGAAGTGTCTGAAAACCACTGGTCTTGCTACCTTCTGAAGTCAGTCACTGGGAGGGAGATCTAGGCTTTTGAAAAGTCTGATTTTCCCCAGCAGTTCTTATCTCCAGTTCCCAAACTGAAGCACAGACTCTGCAGTCACAGAGATTGCAAGGGAAGGTGAGGTATTTTCTGATCCAGTGGAGAAACTGCTGTTCCTGGTGCAGATGTGCACATTTTGTCTATTCCTGGGTATGTTCATAAAGGCTCGCACATGCTTTTTAACTAAAAGCTCAGATGGGTGGAACTTGTCTGCTTTTAACAGTATTTTAGCAGGCTTAAAAAAAATTAATTCAGTTTTACTCTTGGAAGTGAAGTGACAGATGGTAAAAGAGCAGGAGGGTTAGCAGGAAGAATATTGTGGGAGTCTGTGCAGATAGAAATACTTAGCTAATAAATAAGGTGGAGGTAATAATGCTTGTGAAAATATATATATATATAGAGAAACCCACTCCAAAACCTGGAAGCAAGCTTGTTAATATCCCTCTTCTTTTTAATAATGATTCCTAAATCTAGCAAAGCACTTTTTGAGAGTATATTTGATGGAGGAATCACAGTGTGTTGCCATGGTGTTAGGTTTTCTTTTTCAGAGTGGAACCACGCATTTAAAAAAGAAACCTTTACCTTGTTGCTATGCAAACACGACTCGGTGTTATTACATCCCCAGAAAGCAGAACAACAATATTGCAAGAAAGTCAATATTCTGATAAGATAAATGCTCCCTCTCTTTGCCTTTTCACTCAAATGCAATGCTGCAGTAATACTTAAATCTGATGAATACTCTGGAGGCCAGGCTGCAAAAATTTCCAGTGTACTTGTCAGTTCTGTATAAAAATTACCCACTAATATCCTACCTACGGCTCTATTCAGACACAAACTCCAACCTCGTGATATAAAGGTTTGCTCCCAAGCACTAAAATTTGGTTCAGGCTTGATAGGATTTTGTTCCAAGTGATTGGGAAGCATCTCTTGCTAAAAAGGGATCAAAGGTGCTTTTTAAGTGTTGTGTTTATACCACCCTGTGCTACAGCTGCCAATTTTATTCTACAAGCAGTGATGTGGTTGCTGCCACAGCCATCATCCTGGGCTTCCTCTGCCATCCACTGCAATCTGTGCAGTGCCAGGGAGCAGCTGCTTCTGGCCAAGTCCTGATTCCCTTTTTCCACAGCCCAGTTCTGCTGAAAGATAAAATCAGTGATACCAGCTCATGCAGCTTTTCCACTAGAAAGGTGCAAGAGATTCATAACCACAGAATCACCACAGAATCACAGAATTGTTTGGGTTAGAAAGGATCTTTAAGATCATCTTGTTCCACCCCCCTGCCATGGGCAGGGACACCTTCCACTATCCCAGGCTGCTCCAAGCCCCATCCAACCTGGCCTTGGACACTTCCAGGGATGGGGCAGCCACAGCTTCTCTGGGCAACCTGTGCCAGGGCCTCACCACCCTCACAGGGAAGAATTTTTTCATAATATCTAATCTAGACTTGACCTCTTTCAGATTAAAGCCATTCCCTCCTGTCATGTCACTACCCATTTGTTCCATGATTCTCTGTCAGTGCTGCTGGGGAAGTGGGTGACTGTTCAAGCTCCTGGGATGGGAGATCACTGGCTGAAGAGGGACTGTTTAAGCAGATGAAATTGAGCCCCATCCTCATTTGGACTCAGTTGCATTATTGTATCTTTAAGCTTGCCCAGATGAGAAAAGTATTTACCCTGCAGATTGGTTCAAAGTCTTAATTATCAGAAATGTAGAATGGCAGCAAGTGTGCAGTATCCATAACAAGAAATCAATTTAGCACAGATCCAAAAAAACGCTTTCACACATGATCATAGGACAGTGCTTCCAGCAACGTTTTATAACCAGAATACAATGGAAACTGGAACATTCCTTCCTTTTCCCCCTTATAACATAAAGGGCTGTGTCATACTATGATTGTGATAATCCAGCATAATGCTACATCACAATGTGTCTGCCAGGGCAGCCTGTCACAAAACGTGCCACCAATTAGCCCAGACACTAATTACATTTTTCCTCTTGCTTTGCACAGGGTCTATAACCAGGCCATGAAGAGAAACGTCCCACCCTGGTTTAGGAGTCAGTGAAAGCAGTGAATGAGATTGGTTCCACAGCCAATCTCCTTTTATTTACTTCATTAACCAATGAACTAATTAGATTTCTTGCTCCTAAAAACATTTTCTGAGAGTCTTATTTTGGCGGTTACAAAGTCTGACATGAATTTTTCAGTGCGTCTTTAACCCATTTAATAATGGATTAATATTGAAAGGGCTGGAAAGAAAAATTAGTGATTAAATGAAAAGTATTGAGAAAAAACCAATCAACTCTAAAACTTTAAAGTTTATAATTCATCCAACTCTTATTTTTTTTTAACCTGCAGGGCAAATGTTTTCACTGTGAGGTGTTTATTTCTTTTTCACATTCCTCTGAAGTGTCTGTTCAGAAACATCAGATTGTTGGGCTGGTTATCTGAGTTTAAGTGGCAGCTGCTTTCCTGGAATGAGAAGATTGCAAAAATTTGAAATTGAACTTAAACCTCTGAACTTCTCAGTGTCACGATCAACTCTCTTCAAACAGGCTGCATCTTGCCAGTCCTGAAATGACCTACTCATTAAAATGATACTTCCAGGAATAGAATCCCAAGGACCATCCCTTCTGGTAATTTCATGCTAGAAAGATGTTCTTGGAGGTCATCGCTTTTGAGAACTCAGAAATTCTGGATTCAAGACAAGAGCATCAATTTCTCTCAGCTGAAAGCAAGGCCAAGACACAGCTTTGGTGTGGCTGGAGAGGCTCATTCAGCCCTGAAGCCAGAACACTCACTCAGGGAACTTTGTACTTACAGGAATTCAGAAGAGAGGTCTCAAAATGCACAGTGCCCTCACATCCCAGCTGAGCACTGGCGGAGCGGGAATTCACTGCAGGATATGCAGTGGCATTTAACCCAAGACATTTTACTGTCTTGTTTTTCCCTGTTGTGACATTTACAGTGATCAATATCATCAAGCAGCTGTCTTGAGGCAAATACCATCTCTATAACTGGCAAACCTTTCCAAAGATACCTCCTTCTAATCCAACCCCAACATGATCACGAGGCAGAGAGGCTTTTAGTCACAATACTTCAGGTGGTATTTACTTCTTTGTTGAATATACAACACTTATTTTCTTTTTTTTCCTTCTTTTTCTGTGCCTGGAGAGTTTTGGAGTTACTTTTACTGCCTGCATTCGAACTAAATTGACTGTCTGCAGATAATGAACACCAGAACACAGCTGGTTTGGTGTGTGCTATGCACTGCAGTCTGGGGAAGAAAAATAGCATTTGAATGCATTTTTACAGCCATCCACATATTAATGTCTCTGATAATTTCTGCACAACATTCTTGTAATTTTCTACAAGGGCCATTCTCTTGCTTTCCTTCTCTTCCTACAAGCAGCCTGTCCTGACCAAATTTTCTTTCACAAAGAATGCAAGATGCATTAAGTCTTGGACAGCTTCCCAAACTGAAGAGAGACTATTCAGAGAGACTTTGAAATAAAATTTCTCTTTATTTATTTTTAATAAACAATTCAGAACTTTGATCTGGGCTGCCTATAAATTCAAGATTTAATTTCATGGTCTCGATTCCCCAAACTGACTGGAAGATGAACAATTATCACTGCTCTCTAAGTTAATTTCTTTCTTCAGGACAAGATCTTTTGGTGGCTGGTTCTCCTGTGACTTTCCTTCTGTTTGCCCTAAATCATCAATCTCATGTTGGCTTCATCAGATAGTAGGAGGGTTTAGTGTTAACATCAGTAAAAGAGAACAAAAGCAAATGCTCTGAACCCCAGTTCTACCCCAATTTCTCTGAAAAGAAGAAACACCCCAATGCACAGAAAATCTCTCAGTATGGTGAACAGAGTATGGGCTCAGCAATTACTGAGCGTTTTTAAAAACAGTAGCTAAATAAACGTAATTGTGATCAAATCAGATGAATCACAATAAGATAATCAGCTTTGAATTACTTTTAGGGATTCCATAAAAGCCAGTTCAGTCAGATTTTCCTCTAAAAGTTTCTTTTGTGCCACACCAGCACTTCTAATGATTGTAGCCGATTCTATCAGGTGATGCTTTTTATTTTTTAATCACTCTAATCATCAGGTTGAACCCTGTTGACCAGAGTAGAACAGAAATGTCACCCCAGCTATTACCAGCTTTACCCTTTCTGTGGGAAGCCTGGAGCAAGAAGCTCCTGATGCTCTTGAAACCTGTATTTCAGCACTGAGGGTAGCAAATACCCATCAGTGGTGATCAACCCATTAATGGACAGAATGCATTTTTACGCCTCTTGTATCTGATAGCTGAAGGCTGAGATCACTGCAGCTGCATCTTTAAAAGTCCTCGAAACCTGACAAATGAGATCCTTTGCTCCAAGCAAAAGGACCCTGCACTCCCTGCAGCCGTTTTGCTCTTTATGGCGTTAAGAAGAATTTTTCTCCCTGGAATTTGGACGGACATTGCTGGACATCAGCAGAGCTACACTTTGAGGAGCAGATTTTAGTATTGTGGCTCTATTTACACCACCCTGTGACCAGGCACAGGGATTCCCAGTGCTGTGTGAGAATGCAATATCACAGTATTGCTGCTGCAGATAAAGAGAGCTCCCTTCCCCGCTCTGTTCAATCAGACACAGTGAACTCAAATGCCCCACCTCTTCATCCTACTAAACCTTCCTTATGCTGGCTGCTAAGAGATCACATCAATCCTGCTTTTAGTGTTGTCACACATGTAACCATCTGGCACCGGGACAAGTGCCAAAACATGACTTGCATATTTGCTGGATTGGGGGACAGACGTGTTTGACTGTGAGCCGAGCCAAATTTTTGTGATACGCACAAATATTGCTTCTCCCCACAGCTTGGAGAACACAAGTTTTCACAGAGCTTGTTAACTCCAGTCCTCATCCCCTGCATCCTGCCCCTGCTCTGAGCCGTAAAAACTCTTTATGTTTGGCAGGTCAGTAAAAACCAGAGCATCATCCTGTTTATTTTATAGCTAACTTCATTAGCAAGAAACAGCAAGGACTGAAATACAGGGCTGTAAAAACCCAGTTTAGGTTTGTAACGTAATGTGATTCAAGTAATTAGTCCACTTAAACTTTCTAATGTGATCTCTTGGTTTCCAAAGTACTAAAATGCTTTTTAATGACTTTTCCAGGGTTTTTCATTGGTTTGGCAACCTGGCTCTAGACATGAAAGAACAGGCCATATCTTAATATCTCTGTTCTTTGTGCCAGGATCTCAGATGGTACGTGTTGACGTGACACCCACAGAGCCAGTTGAAATATGCCACTTTTCACCAGCTGAACCTTGTCATGCTTTCCATTAACAAGTCTCAAAGAACTCAGCTGTACTTCCAGTTCATACTCTCTTCATTTTCGCCTAACGACAGGAAAAAAATTAACCAAAGAAGCAGGTTCATAACTTTACAGTGAATTGCTTTGCACTTGTGTCATGCAGTTCCTCTTCTTGTGTTTAACAGATCTGAAACTTTGGTCCTGTGGGACTCTAGCTGCAGAGCTGCCTCCAGCTCTGGGGTCCCAGCAAGGAAGGACATGGAGATGTTGGAATGAGCCCAGAGGAGGCCACCCAGATGGAGTCTCTTGGCTGTGAGGGAATACTGAGAGAATTGGTGTTTTTCAGCTTGGAGAAGTTTCAGGTTGACCTAATTATGGCCTTGCAGAACCTGAAGCAGATGTCAGGAAAGATGGAGACTATTTACAAGCACATGTAATGACAGGACAAGGGGGAATGGCTTCAAATTGAAAGAGAGTAGGTGTAGATTAGATATTGGGATGAAATTATTTACTCAGAGGGTGGTGAGACCCTGGAACAGGCTGTGCAGAGAAGTTGTGCTTGTTCCATCCCTGGAAGTGTTCAGGGCCAGGTTGGATGGAGCTTGGAGCAACCTGGGATAGTGAGAGGTGTCAGGGAGGGAGTGGATGGCAGATAGTGGGATGGCAGGGAGTAGACCTGAATGATCTTGAGGAAAATTGGACTCAGCTAGGCCATGTATGCTAAACATTCTGAGGACTACTTTCATATTAGAAACATGTAATCCCAGTTTTCTTATGAGTTTGTTTGAGTTGATAATGAATTAAAGGATATGTTCTTTGAAAAATTTTTCCCCCTGAATTTCTTACGCTGTTTACTCAAAAGTGGACAGAAAACAATTTCGATTCTGTGGGGGAAGGGTGAAAAAAACAACAAAGAAAAGGCATTTCAAAACATTTTATTTTTAATCGGATTGAATCTCATGGCAATCGTATGCAAAGCTTGATAAGAAATGTTAATGTAGCTTAGACAACTTTCCCAGAAAGAGAACTAATCAGATAAATGTTTGCTGTATCAGAAAAATGCTTGAAAGAGTTCAAAGCAACCTTCATAGCCTTTGAAAAAGTATGTGTGACTTTTAGACAAAATTTTGTGAACAGTTTGCATGGGATTCGTGTCACCTAACTTCATCTACCAGGGTGATAAGTCTCTAAGCTAAACTGAATTCTCCCTCCAGAGCAGAACATTATCACTGTCATCACGCTGGTTTGGAGACATAAGCAAGGCAGAGTTTGTAAGGAGATGTAATATTTTTATTATGCCATTTTTTGCAGTTGGAAAAACCTAAACACATCTTTCAGTTGCTCACACTTCTCTTCAGATCTGAAAATGAAGATGGAGAAAAAATGCACTTCTAGTGGGTGATTCATCCCTTCTTAAGATAGATTGGGTGACTCACCCTCTGTAGGTGCCTATTCATCTCTATTGACCAGAGAGGGATTCTGGTTGACAAGTTACAGTAAACACCTAACTTTGAGACAGAGAGAAAAACAGAATAGATGATATGGACTCCACCTCGCAGTTATAAGGGTTTCTCATATGAACTTCTTTTCTTCCTCCCATTTTTTGCATTGATTCAGGTGCAAGTTCTAAGTATAATTACAATTCTTATTTTTTAGATACTGACAAACCATACACTGTCCTGTGAAGACCAATCAGGAAAAATTTGGTGTTCAGAATTACTCAATTATCTGTCCCCAGAGAGGAATAGCAGCCTTTTTTGCTCTCTCAACAATTCAGAGCACTCCTGGCAAACAGATCTAGGAAACTGTAGGGATTACAATATCTCACTTTAATATCTGGTTGAATTTAGTTGATGACGAAATGACAACGTAGTTATTGGTGCAGAATGTTGTAGAAAAAACATCCAACAACTGCTGAATATGTTCTCTTCATCTCTCTGAAGTTCTCAATACGTTATCCCATATTTCCATATAACATAAGGATGCAAACACCTTTTTGGGTTTTTTTGTCTCCAGCTGTAATTAACAGTAGATTTTAATAATAACCGGTGTAATTAAAAGTCAGTACTCACTGGAGACCGTTCCTAAATCGTTCTGGTAAAGGACAAATGTTTATACAGGTTAAATAAATATGTCAGTGTGCACAAAATGCCAATTTAACTGGAGACTTCTCCCGTGTGTGGAGTATGGCCACCCAAGACCTAGTGATAAGGTGGGATGTATTGTCAGAAATAGTATCAATGGCTTTTTCAGTTGGGCTAGAGACAGAAATTGATCCATTTTCTCTCTCTGTGGTGGTGTTGGGCCTTCTGGAAAGAAGGAAGGCAAGAGGAAGGGCCCTCTAGCAAGGGCAAGAAAGAGCAACACAACTCTCAAAAGAGACCAAAAACATCAAACAGTCAAGTTTCCCACAGGCATCCTTAACCAGCGACTCAGGAACAAACCAGGTGTGGCTTCTAGAGGCAGATCAGGCTGAACTGATTCAGGAGAAGCTGGATATTGAAATCCAGTCCTTGAAACATAGACATTTCCATCTTGCCTCTATTAAGTTGTGGGGGTTTTTCCCCAGTAGTTACAGCCATTTCTCCCTCTAGCTGGTGAGTGAACACTGACAACAACAACAACAACATCCTCTGAAGTTCCAGCAGTTCTTTCACAAAATGCTAAGGAGGTAATTTCCTTACTCTGCTCCAGGTCCCTTCCAGGTATCTTTGCCTACTCAGGACATGAACAACAGAGACAAAGACAGAAGCCTGGGGAGATGACATCACTCTGGATGAGACTGAAGACTGGATTGCATTTGCATAGATGTCACTGGGGAGGACAGAGGCCAAAGCAGAGCAGCCAGAGTTCTGTTTCTCCTCATCTCTCATGAAATTCAAATATCTCCACTCTTCCAAGCACGCTTCCTGGTGTGCATTCCCTCCAGCTGATGAGGTTCATCCACCCTGACTAATGGACCTGCTGAGAGCAGCCAAATGCTGCAGAGCATTATGTGGTTCACAGGAGAGCCAAGACTGGCATGCTCTGCCCGTCCTGGGCCCATTTGTAATTTGCTTAATTCTGTGAATGCTGTGGATAACTGCCAGGTGACTGCCAGAGGTGCACATATATTAGAGGCTGGCAAGGGTAACGATGAGAAATTTGTGAAAAGTTAGTTAGCTTTGGTCTTGTGTCTTTTATAATTATATAATTTGCTGTTAGTGACTAGGTACCCTGACTGTTGTTTTTATTTTTTTTTTAAACATTTTCCCACCCTTTCCAGCAAGCTATTAAACTCTGAAATGGCCGAAATTCTTGTGTGAATTTCCATAAAATTTAGAATGTGTGCTTTGCCAGGTGTTGCAGAGGCAAGCAAATCTCCAGGGGAGTTATGCAAATGGTGGGATGCAGAGCGTGGCTGGGAGCACACGGCTGTGTGCATACAGCTCTGGCCCTGGACTCAGCAGGGTTTTAGTCCTAACCTTAGTTCCTCTCTGCTCTGTGATTATTGGCACATCACTCCAGGCTGTCCTCTCTACCCAAAGCAGTAGATTGTAAAGTATATATTTGTCTAAGCTGTCTCCACTGTCTTCATCTTATTTTCATCCTCTTTTATTTGGTAGTTTCTTCTTTTTTCCCCTTTTTAGTACTCAGATTATAAACCCTGCCCTCCTACCACCACCCAAATCACAGTGTAATATTTTCTGCACTCCCCACAGGTACTCAATACATCCTCTTTCTCCAGCAAAGGCCGTATGAGTGGCCATGGCCTTCTTGTGCCTACTCCCTTGGGCCTCACTCTGAGAAATAGGGACAGGATTAATTGATTTGTTCTACTCGTGACCTTCTTTTCCATAAATTTCAACCTTTTCAGGCTGGGAATCCTCTTTACTGTGTATAATTACCAACCCCTGCATAGACCAAAATCCTTTATATAAGTGAAAATATCTTACAAGATATTTCATCTCAAGCTTCATTTAGATAAAATTATAGAGTTTGGGAAGTTGTTCCTTTGCTGAAGAAATGTAACCTTTCTCCTGCTACACTCATTTACCTTTCCCCTATATACTCACTTAAGACTATCAAAATCCCCACTTACTTTGTGAAGACTATGGGAATATAAGGGAAGTTATACCAAAAAAAATTAGATAATGGAAAAAAATAAAGAAAATCAAGCCTTCTGGGTCTCATGTCGTCCAGATTGACTTTCAGGTTTGAATAAATCCATGAAAAATCAATACCTACCATCAAGTTGCTAAAGACCAGTCTTAAATTCTCTCTGGCACCCTTCAGAGACTCCCTAAAACTGTGCATTTCAATTCATATCTGCACAGAAAGTCCAGATCTTATGGACAACTGCAGAGTCCTGCCTTACAGATGTGCTTCTCCAAGCTCATTAAAGCTGAAGGTGAAGACTCCACCTGTGGACAAAATCTGATTACCAGAATTCACTGATTTATCCTTCAACAGCACAATGCAGGCAGTGCTCAAATGTCTTCTGAGTCCAGTGAAATGTCAACCCCATTCAGGACTTTGATTCATGAACATCAAAGTCTCCTCCAGAGGATCAGCCCCTATCAGCTGAGGACTTGTTTCCCTGCAGCCAATGTGTTTGAGAGAGACTTAGAGGCACACCATTTGTGTCGGGTGGGAACAATGTTGATAACACGTTGATAATTTAATTGTTGTTAAGCTGTGTTTATCCTCAATCAAGGAGTTTTCAGTTTCCTGTGTTCTGCCAGGGAGGAGGTTCATGGGGAGCTGGGAGGAAGAAGGTCCAGGACATCTGACCTGAACTGGCCAAAGGGATGTTCCACACCACACCACACCATTCCCAGTATATAAATTGTGGGGGAGTTGGCTAAAAGGGGTCAATCGCTGCTTGGGGTGGTGAGTAATGATATTGTCCATCATCTGGTCACTTTTTTACTGGGTTTTATTTTTATCTCTTTCTTTAATATCTCTTTTCAGTATTATTATTATTATTATTATCATCATCATCATCATCATCATCATCATCATTATTTTATTTTACTCCAATTATTAAATTGTTCTTTTCTTAACCCATGGGTTTTACCTTTTTCCATTCCTGCTTCCCCGTCCCACCTGAATGAGACTGAGGGAGGGAATGAGCAGCTGCTGGTGCTTAGTTGTGATCTGGAGTTCAACCTTGATACCACGGAGGGAAAAAAGGAAACATAAAGACCCCATCCTAATATTTTATGAATTCTTGAGCACCAGCTTAAAAAACACAGAGATAAGTCAATGTGTGCCAAATAAATCGTTAAATACATCGTTTAAATCAGTGTTCCACTTGGCTAATTGCAGAGTTGTGCCTGCTCCTGTGGATACTTGCCTGCTCCCAGGGAATATTGGTTTTCTGACCCAGCCAGATCATTCCTTGACACTTGGACTTTCTGCCACACAGATCCACAAGAAATATGTGATCTTTGAAATCAGTAGGTGTGCAGGGCTAAAATGGCTGTTTGAAAGGCAGAGACATAAGAGAGCTCTGAACAGAGAAACACTGACCCTGACATAGAGAGACACAAGTTGCTACAAATTTCTCAATGTCCCAGGCCTCAGCTCTGACAGAGGCTCAGTGACCCTGATGTCACAATTTGAGTGCACTGCACATTATCAGGGAGGTGTTCTGTTCCTCTGATTTGGCCCTCAGGCACGGCAAGCAAGAGGAGGAAAATAATTTTATTTAGAGACATCTGTTTTGAGATATTAACTAGTAAATAATGCATAAGTTGGGATGATGCTTTGGCACCACAGGGCTGAGTAGCTGATTAAAACAAAGAAGAGAACCATGAAGTAATACTGAATTTTACACTTGGTCCATTTCTTCCTGGATAGAGCTAAATAAGTCTGGGAGATTGTAAGCAAAGGTGAAACAGATTTTGGTTTGGGGTTTTCTTTGTTTGTTTTCTTGTCTCCTCAAGGCTGACATTCCCCTAAAGCAGTGCATGGCCATTCCCACAAAGCCATGTGGAGATCCTGGTCTGTCGGGCAAGGTGGGAGTCAGATCATGGCAAGGCTAATGGAAAGCAGCCCTTGGCTCAACCACCCTTCCCTCCCTTTCTGCAGTGCAGCTCAGGCATTTCTAAGTGGCTTCAGGTGCCAGCAAGAATTCCAGGAAAAGCTCCTCTGATTTTGGATTGTGTGGAATTTCTGTGCTATAGCTGGTGGAAGTTCAGGCTCACCATTAACTCAGCTATCCATCCCCTGGGATGGAGGAAAAGGTGAGGAGACAGCTGGAAAAAACATTCCCACCTTCCTCTACTAAAGGTGCAAGTCAACATTTCTTTTATTCCATTTGTTTTGTGCAGGAATAAACTCAATATCTTTGCAGAAATTAAGTTTTCATCTCCATCTCCTGCCTTGGCAGGGGGGTTGGACTAGATGATCTCCAGAGGTCCCTTCCAACCCTAACAATTCTGTGACTCTGTGATCTGTGTTGAAGTCAACAATTGGCCCAAACGGACACAGAGTTTAATTTCAGAGCAGTTTTCCCAGTCAGGACAACTAAAAACTCCACTATGTTTCCTAATGAATTTGGAACTGAATGAAAATCCATGCATTTTAAGGCTGTTTCGAAAAGTTGCTGAAGTGAACATGTCCCAAAATGTGGCTTTCATAAAGATTTCGCCTGTCTCTCTGAAGAATATGTGAACATCTAATAATGGGAGAGGATTTCATTTGGGTATCCATAAATTCATACAGATTGTTAAAACAGAAAAAAGCCGTTGAAATCCCAGATATTTCTAAAATAGGCACCATCTCCCACCCCAGAACAGAGCATTCAGTTAAACCAGCCTTGAGAGGCAGATTCAGGGTCGTGTGAAGAGGAAGAACATCACAAATTCCAGTTCCAGTGAGACACAGATGTCACGCTAAATGATACTTCTCTGTGATTTTTGTCCTTTGTTTGTAAATAGTTGCCTTTCACTACTTTATATCAATGTTTATAAAATCTGATGGGGCTTTAAAACACGCAAAAAGGGATTAAATGAATTTAGCAGAGATCTGAGGAGTATTTAGCATTTTGTACAGACTTAATATATCCCTCTGTGTTTAGCATCTCTCACCCAAAACCAATGAAGTTTCTACTGGAATTAGTAAATCTCTTTCATTTACTTACTTAGAAGAAAATATTTAATAGATGCCACAGGAATTTTGTAAATTGCTCTAGTTCTGATGCTGATTAATAGGAAATCATGTCAAATGAATAAATAATTTCTAGTCTTAAATTAGTGCTTTTTCCTACTTAAACCTTGGGGACAGATGTAGGCTCAGAATATTTCATTATAACTGTTTTAGTCATACTTATTTCTTAATTGAGCTTCATATTAAGGTGAAATAGAAGCATATTTAAGGATAGAGATGAGTGTCATTGTCATTATCTCTAAAGGACAAAATGGTGCCAGTCTGTAAAAGTATTTAGTCAATCTCAAATTTTCTTGATTAAACAAAAGCCTGAAGAAGGTTTTTATGTTTAAACGCCTAAAATCAAAGGAGGTAGAAAACAATCTAATAAATGTGGTGTGGAGTGGAGTACGTCCTAACTCTGAGTGATGGGTGACCAGTTAGTAATTTTCTACAGTGAGTTACAATTTAAATTAAGAGCTTCTTCCTTTGGAGCCTGATTTATCTTTGAGATTAACTGAAATATTTTTAGAATTTTTTAAGGAACAGCTGCTTTTTGTCTTGGTGGTGCCTGAGGGCATTTAGTCGAGTCATTTATTGTAATCCTATTGATGCTGTGGCAACATTTACTGAACTTTAGTTGAGAGGTAGGAAATTTCATCAGAGGCATCTGATTCAAGCCCAGCCTAGACCAAAACAGACTCAGAATATTTATCACACATCAACTTTTTCACTGAAACAAGACTAGGAACTGCAGGAGAAATATAATCATAACACAAAAGCTGCAACTGTAAATTGGCACCTAATTATCCTCTTGTTGGTAGGCTCAGCACATAGGTGAAATCCTAACTGTGGAAATGGTACTGAATTTTTATCAACTTTGTCCAGAACAGGCTCAGACACTTTGGTGGGGCATAAATGGGAGGTTTGATTGCTGTTGCACAAAGGGAATTAATGTGAGGCTTTTTTCCCCTTTTTTTTCCCAGGATTTCCAATTTTCTTCAAAAAACACAGAAAGAGAAAGTGTCTTGGGGTGATCTTAACAGAAAGTTAATTGAGATCAACAGCAAGGCCTGGTAAATCCTTATTTACTGAAGATATCTGGTAGTTTTTAACCTCTTTGGGAAAACACTCAAACAGGATCTGCTGATTTCCTTCCTGGTGAGCTGTCGGGTGCTATCAGACATGTCCATGGTCAGTTTATTTCTAAGGAGAGGATAAGAGAGAGGAGAGGGGAAAATACAGATCTTCCCAGCTGCTGTAATCCCTGTGAGCCTGGAAGGATTGCAGGCAATAGTAGGATAACACACAGATGGCTGCAGCCCATAAAATTCCCCTTTAGGTAGACAATTCCCAACAAGTTGTTTAAACCTCCTCAGCCATCACACAGGAGGGACTGGCAGCTCCAGAGGGTGATTCAGCCCAGTCTGAGATGGATGTCTAACAGAAGTGGGATGAATTACTCAGCAGACACATAATGTCTCTTCAGAGCCACAAAGGGACTGAAGTAAGTTTGTCACTGAAACTGCGGGAAAAAAACAAAAACCCTACAACAACATTTTTAGTGTTAGAGAATCAAGGCATCACTTTATTTTGGCCTGGCCAGGATGTGCAACAGAAATAATTTCCTCTATGGGTATGAAAAAGGGCCTCAGGCAGAGAATTTCTTTAGCCTTTGCAGTACTTTGTGAAAGTTCTCTTTCTCATGTGAAGAATTTAAAACAATGTTATAGTTTTGTAAATTTTTGCACCTGCAGTTACTTCTCAAGGACTGTTTTGGTTTTAACCAGAACAACACCTAGAAATGGATGTCTCAGAACTGGACCAATCACCCAAGGGGTGGGTGTCCGAGGGACCAATCGCTTTATGCCATTCAACACGTTTTTGTGTATTAACATATAAAAGTTGTTCAATCTTTCATTAACCTCACTTCGGATTATTTTCATAGCAGCATGGACTCTGTCCTCTTGCCTATTCAGGCAGCAACAGCGACATTCCTCCACACATAGCCCGGGTGTTCAGAGAAAATCATTCCATCACATATCATTCTTACTCGATTTTTCACATACTTACACAGTCAAAACCCACAGAGATTCATTGGTTCAATGCTCATTGGTCCCAAGTTACACAGTTCTTAGTATTTGGGTTCCTATTGGATATGGATTTCTTCGCCTCCGATGCTAATTAGGTTCTCATTCTCCATTATCTCTCTTTTCCCAGACCAGGGGTCCCGGACCATGCCAGGGGTGATGTTTGGAGTTGATGTTCGTTAGTGGTCATTAATGGTCATTATCTTTTGTGTATCTCCTGTGCTACCCCCAGTCTGTTGAGATGTTCAGCCCATCAGAGCTCGCCTGGTGGAACAGTCCCCTGAAAAGAAACTTCAGTTCCCTTCCCCGAGGTAAAGGCAAACAAAACTGACTAAAGTTTCATTAAAAAAAAAAATTTAAACTTTATAGCATTTCCAACAAGTGGAGAGAGGGAACTTGGGCTGGTGGTTGAGACAAATCTGCATCCCAAAGTGTGATCAGGAGCTCAGGGGTAACAGGGAGCAGAGACACTTTACAACGTTAAACCTCATTGTTATTCAGCAGCCAATGCTTAATTGCTCCAAAAAGGGCCTCCAAAACTTGCACAAACAGATGCAATTTCAGAAAATAGTTTTCTTCAGCTGATGAACAGAACTACAAATATCCAGATATTTACATAGAGGGTCTTAAAGTACATCATTAATGTGGCAAAAATCCCCCCAACCAAACAACTTCATTATTCAATCTGCTGTCTGAAGTCTGGACATCAGGAAAACTTGTTTGCCACTCTAAGGACTTCTTGTGAAATCTGGGGATTGAGATCTAATCTATTCTTCTGTCACTTCCAGTTACTCACTTTTCTTTGTGTTCTGTTCTAATTTCAAATTAAAAAATGAACCTATTTGCTGCAAAGCCTTCCCTGCCAACTAATGAAGCAAGCTATTGGAAAGTTAACTTGCCGTTCGTCTTAAAAATCCCTTTAATTTGTTTTCATTTTTCATTTTTCACTACAGAGTAAAGGATTATTCCAATATTTTACAGCCACTATCTAAAGCAGAGTGATTGGCCTGTCTCATGACATGTTATCAATCATCCAAACAGTCCAACTCTTCAGGTATTCTGTCTGAATGTGAAAATAATTAGTGCAAATAAAGTTATATGGGTTAAAGTTATATGGAGTGAATTCCAACTCCAGGTTTTATCTTTTCTTTTTAAGTTAGTAGCAATATATTTCCATTTAACTACGTAAAATATATTCTGGTGGACAATTTCAGTTAATAGCAATATTACACATATTTTTTTACTGTGTTAACTCTTGTTATATTGAGATTAGACACCCCGTTCTTGTGCCTGTGAAGACATTTCTCAGATGACAGGATTACGTGATTTATCTCTGAAGTTGCTCCACTTTTAGCAGCCAGAGTCACTGAACTCATACAAACATAAATGGACTTTTCTGCACTGTTGTGGCTCGAACTGCACTGGTCATTTTTGCTGCTGAATGGCTTCATCTTAGAAAATCTTTTCTGACTGTGACAATGTGGTCTTTGGGTCAGTCCTCTTGCCCACTTTTCACTCAATGCTTTGTGCTTGATCTCACAAGGCCCAAAATTTGTAATTTGAAGACAAATAGGAAATAGAAATGAAAGATGAGCTTCAGATGAGACAAAAAACCACTGAAGGAAATGTTGAAACTTTTATTTCTGTGTACATCTATGGGCATCCAAACTTCTCTGGACCGCCTGTACCAGGGCATCACCACCCTTTAAATAAAGACTTTTGTACATAGACGTTTGAAACACACTTTATATAAGTTGAGAAAATACTTCCTTTCTTCCTTTTCCCTCTTTTGTCTAAAGCTTGTTGAATCGAGCAGCCTTTACAATTTTGCATGAAAGAGTTTGCTGTTGTTGCTGCTTAAACAGGAACCATTTAATCATCGACTCTATTAGGAGACTAACTGGAACTTGCTATTCTTTAATTTACTTGCAGACTTTTTGCTCTTGCTAAGTGTTTTTGGTGTAGTGTTCTGGAACTAAATCATTAGCAAATGTGCTCAGTAAGGCCTGGAGGAACAAATTACCTGTTGAGGTAATTTGGAAGCTATTTTTTAATACTTTTTATTTTTGTGTAGGAGGATGGACTAAGCTGGGGGTTTTAGGAGATTTACCTACTCCTGAAAGTGTCACTGTTTGACTGTGTGGTCTCAGATAAATTATTCGAGGCAACATTTTCTAATTTGCATGGCTAAATCAAAGTATGTAAAAAGGGCTTTGTTGTTTCAGGAGTTCGAACACTGCTGCTCTTACTTCAGTTAAAAAGTAATTAATCCCCAAAAAAATGTGTGACTTGCAGGAGAAGAGGCCAATGGTGTGATTTTTATGTCTCAGTGTGTGCCTATATAAAGTTAGGGCACTACGAGCTGTAATTCCTCCCTAAAACCCTAAAACCTACAGGATAAGCCACACTTTGCTAATAAACATGCCCAAGTTTAAAAATATTTCTATCACTTAAAATTCAATCTGGAATCCATCCAAACTTTTTCAGCTTTTTAAAACTCATGTAAAGCTGTTTTCTCCTGTTATTTTTCCCTGTTAGGTGTAATTGAGTTTAGGATCCTTAAAGATATTCTCACAGACCAAAAAGGAAGGTGGTTTCCCATGAACACCTTACCCAGTAGTGCCAGAATTGTAACTCTGTTTTGATTGCCACACCCAAGGGATTTCAGCCAGAGTAAACAAACACCTTAGAAGGTTTCTGTGCTAAAATTAAGGTTTGTTACAGATTCAGCTGGCAAATTTAAATGCACCCAAACTGCTTCCATCCCTTTCTTCCGGGTGTGTTCAGCCTCCTCTGCTTGTTTTCCCAGACAACAGTGATTCCATTATTTTATGGTTTTCACAGCTCTGAATCCTTCAAAGACATTTAGTAAATCATAATCTCTAAAGGGCAAAAATGGGCTGCATTTCTGTATGAAGAGTGAAATACACTTTAGGTACAGAAACTCATTAGACAGAGGTTTAGATTTAAGATTTAGATAGGGAAAAACGATCTGGCAGCACTGAAGGTCTTAGACTTGTAACAGGAATGTCTTAGTGTTCTTATTTGTATTCCAGCCCTGAAGACAGTTCAAGGGTTAGTTGGATGCATTGTTATAGGCTCATCTGAGTGAAAAATAGAGGGACAGAAATAACAGGAGGTGTCTCAGAGTTCCAGGAAATAGCCTGAATAGAGGCCTCCAGGGTGCTAGACCAGTGTATTTACTGTACAGTCGTAAGCCCACTCATTAAAAGGCCATTAAGCAAATTAGAAAGTGGGTAACCACTCCTCACAGCCTGTTGTTTATTTGCAGGTCAATGCAGGCTAATAGAGCTTTTTGTTCTTCACAAACACTTCTCACGACATTAACAGATTTCAGTAAAAATCTACTTCATTTATTACCATTTCAGGCTCACTGGAAGAGATAAATAGGACATTAAACATGTACAGAAGTTTAAATTAGCAAAATCCCATCTGTTCCCATCCTTCCTCTAGAAAAGCAGGAGCCTACAATCCATCAGCCTCGTGGCACCAGCCAAGCAATTAAGGCTGCTGACACAGTCCTTTCAGAGTGACACTTGGGAGCTGAATGCAAAGAGAGTTTTGGTGTGCAGTGCACGCTCTGGGGAAGGGGGATAAAATCACACAGGCTTTTTCCAGCCCTTTTCCACCTCAATAGAGCATTGAAATGGCAGTGGAGAGGCAAAGAAGATAGTTGGCTCACCCCAAAAATCCAAAATTACCCGGTTTTAGAGCTGAAGCCAACTCTGCTGCAATAATAATGACTTTTCTATGGAGACATAATTGTAGGGTAAAGTAGTTAATATTCCTGACATTACCAACCACACACCAAAATTATCATATGAATGAAACCCATGTGTCAGGTATCACATATGAAGGAGGATTCAGGACTGAAACAGCTGCAGGAATGGTTTTAAGATGGGCTCTGATAATGATTTAGTGCAAACCCAGCAGTCCTCAGCGGGATTATGCGAGACTTGAGCATGCAGCAAAATCTCCAGAAAAATAAACCATGCCCACAGGATCAGATCCTTTGTTGGCTTAGTTTTTCTGGCAGCTGGGAACTGGGATTAACAATCAGCACCTTTCCAGCACATGAGACAGTCTCAGGAGCTGAACTTGAACAGCTCAAATGCTAATATATTTAATTTCAGTCAGGGAACAAGTAATGTCACTTAGAATTATGATTTCTCAATTTGGGAACCTCTATTTCACTTTCTATAGAAAATTTGATGTATTTAATTAAATAATCTTTTCCTAAGAACAGGATTATGGAATCCTAATGCAACTCTGTTAAGAAATAAATTATATCAAGATGATCTGATTTGCATAGATCTGATTTGATTTAGACATTTTAGTTCCTCCAATGTTTTGAAGGAGGACTTGAAATCTAGCAGGTCACCTCTGTCAGAGATTTACCTGCATTTCTCAAAGGATGAATTGAATTATAAGTCTTTAGGTATTAGGACAAAATAAGAGGAGATAACCTTGAGGTAGGACAGGTTTAAAGGCAGAAGAGGACTGGGAAAGATTGGCCTGGCATAGCTCACAAAAAGTTTCACGGGGAACTGGAGTGACAGGGCAAGGGAATGGTTTCAAATTGAAAGTGAGTAGGTTTAGATTCGATATTAGGAAGAAATTCTTCCCTGTGAGGGTGGTGAGGTCCTGGCACAGGTTGCCCAGAAGAGCTGTGGCTGCCCCCTCTTTGGATGTACCTAAAAATTGATGACGACACCTGCAATGTTTGAAATACCTGTAAAATTCTTACTATTTTTTTTTTTTCCATAAAAATAAATTTTATAGTAGCCCCACTGTAAAGGAATTTCAGGGTCAATAGTCAGGGATTTAGCAGCTATGGGTACCCCAATTAGTAGTGCTGCTATAGTATTTTTCTTTTCTGAATTTGTTTTATGATTTCCTCCACATCACAGTCACGATGTTGGTTCACTCTCTCCAGTGCTTTCTATAAAAAGGAAAGTTGGAAACAGATGAAGCTCTGACTGTTTCCAGATCTTTTATCCTGACTCACATGCGAGAATGATAATTCTGCTGTTTGGATCTTTTCCCCTCCAGAATTCCCAACTATTTTACAGTCCAGCAAACAGGGAAAGAGTTCCTCTTTGCAACCCACCAATGGAAGAGTCAAAATCTCATTGATCACAACTACTTCGGGGCACATTTGAATTGCCATTCAACTGAATGATGGTTACAGCAATTGTATAAGAGGAAGGTGGTGAGTAAATCAGGCTGTCTTGATACTTAAAGACAGACAAGCTTTGGCTTCCTACAGAGGAAAGGGAATGGGAGAGAGGAGTAGGAATTTTATTAAAATAATTACGGAAGAATTGTAATTTTGTCAACTTCACCCCATAGTAAATGATAGGAAAATAACCATAATTCTTATTAGGTGGCAGATTTAACTTCTGTGTTTTTTCTTCCTTGACAGATTGGAGAAAAAGTGACATCATTGTGGGAAGTGGTGATGCCTTAGGTTTTAACTTTTATATTTTTCAAATCCTGTACTGCCTAGAGTGTTACTCTGAAGTTTCTTGTGGCCTGTTAGCTGCTGTTCTCTCACGCTGGTCAGACATAACAAACCTCTCTAGGTTTGCACCTCAAGGACACCAGCCCCAAAATGTGTAAACTAAAAAGCCTCTGAGAGGAGGGCAAACTTGGGGTAGTTACATCATTAAGTGGGGTTGTAATTAGAGAATTAATCCTGATATGCAAATGGACCAAAGCTATAAAAGTGTGAAGAACTTGTGACTCGGGGTCCATCTTGGGTGTAGCCTTTGGCCTGCCCAGGGTGTACCTTTGAAGGCCTTTCAAATAAATACCAACCTCTATTCCCTTATTCCTGTCTAGTCTGTTTTTTAGGTGGCCACTTCAGGCATCAGTGGGAGATACAAAAACTTCAGTCACGCCCTGACAGAAGATGTGACAATACCTCTAATGAAGGAGCAGGTAGAATCCATTTATTGAAACCTTTCTACATCTGAACACATCACCCTAAGCTACATTTATTGTCTCTGAAGAGCTAGAGTTTAAATCAGTTGTGGAAGCACTGGCATCTGGTAATAATGCCTTAAGGTACCTGAGACCTCAGATTGATGAAACACCAGACCTTTAAGAGACCCAAGCTCTTTTGGACCACCAAATAGACTCCCAAAGGGCACCTCCAGCTGCACTGATGTTTTTGTTGTGCTGCTTTAGTTGAGCTTATAGGTAACAGATTCAATAGACTTAATGTGTAATTCAAGTCTTGCTAACGTAGGAAGTGAATCAGAGGAATTGTGATCCTGCCATTCCGTGGGCCCAATGTCCTCCAGCTACAGCAGAATCTCAGATAACTTGGTTCAGCACAGACACCTACACTGTAGGCATCTGTATTTAGTGTGGATGAGTCCTGCTAGGATTGAATTCAGGCACTTTGCATATCTCCTGCTGAGCGATGGTGGCAGGGGAGCTCAGCTCTAACACCACCATCCCTGCTCTGCCCTGCTGATATTGGGCTCCTTTGTTTTTGTTATTGCCTGTTATCCTTGGTGGATATCCTGTGATTAATATGGAAAAGTGTAACTGCTGCTGTGATTAACTTTTCCAATTCTAGGGTTTGGCTTAACAGTATCAGTTTTTCTGCCAGCCCCAAGCAAATATTAAGGACGTGCTGGAAATGATGACATAGCCCATAAAATACTGAGCTTCTGTTTCATATAAACCACATCTGAATTGAAAATATTGGTCTTCTTAGATAGACACTATATTTCTTCCCTCTGCCTTGCCACAAGCAGGCTCAGGGAGATAATGACCCTGGCCTTGGAAGGCCACATTATTCACCTTGAACAGTAGCAAGTAATGCAGTTTCAGTTTGCTAACAGTCCTGCTTCCCAGGCCTAAATTACCTGGCAAACATAGATGGATGAGCAAATGGTCTTCAGCATGAATTGATTCTCCCTCCTGGAGCTTTGCATGTTTGTGTCTTTGTGTGTCTGAGTCTTCCTTCTTCCTACTGATGACTGAAAAAACCCTTTTTTCCTCCACACAATGGCACAGTTCTGAAATGAACTGGAAGACGGATACCTAATCTAAGATGAATGCAAAGCTAAAGGGGAAAAACCTTCTGATTATTTTGTGGAAGAAGAGAGAAATGATTGAGAGTGTCAGAGTCCCTCGTCTATTCCCCGAGAGCAGGTTAAAAAATCCATACTCCCCTACATCATTTGAACGCATTTTTTTCAATACTTTTTCTGCTATTCCCACACACTTAAAAAACCCAGAGCAAGAACTGAAAGAGTTAGTAAATAATGTTGAAGAGCAGGTTTGGAAAGGGATGCAAACTTAGGAATTTCAGAACTTGCAGGCAGTGTCCATTCCTGTGGGTGAACCTCAAGCACACAGACTGTTCTATGGAAGAGGCAGAGCCTGAGGAAGTGTTGTTATTATTATTAGCATTATTAGCATTATTTTACTTTATTTCAATTATTAAACTCTTCTTATCTCAACCCTTTACCTTTTTCTGATTCTCCCCATCCAGCTGTGAGAGAGAAAGTGAGCGAATGTCTGGGGTTATTGGTATTGTGGCTGGGGTTAAACCATAGCAGTCACCTCTTCACTGTTCTCCTTCATAAGTGGAAATATGTAAAGAGGTATCTCTTATGATAGCACTTATTTTTGGCAGCTGGCCAGGCACCTCTGAGACTGCAAGGCAAGGTCTGCACGCCGTGAAAGCAGAACTCTGCATGCCAGTGCTGTCAAATTCTTTTAAAAAAAAAATCATAATTCCCAGCAATTATGGCCAAGTTGTCACCCAGCTCAGCCCTGGCAGTTATGACTTGCAGCATGAGTTAAATGCCCAGCCTACTCAGAGGCTGGTTTCACTGCTATAACTCAATGGACTTTTCATCACATTTATTGCAATTGTCTCCTTCGGGTTTTCTCTAAAAATAATGAGAGCTAAATTGAAAATACAACGAGAGCCGTGGTTATCAGAACATCCTTCTTATCTCAGAGCTCTGGGATCAGTTATACGACTACAAAATCTGATGTGTGCTGTGATCAGTGCATTTTTTTATAACTGGGGGTATCCATATAAATCCCCTGCTCCTATTATGTTCAGATAAACAGCTTGAGATTGCATTATTTTATTTTTAAAGACGTGGCTTTGCTGTTCCAACACAACCAGCAAAACCTGTCCTTGCTGCTTAATTTTCCCCCTTTAACTGCCAGCAGTGTTTTAGTAGTGGTCATATTTTGATTACATTGACTATTAGTCAGGGACAGAAGGAAATGTTGGTTCAGACCTGTTTAGCACCAACAGCAGATCGAAACCCACATCTTTTTCTCCAGAATTTCAGCATGGGAAAGTTTGATGTCTAAAAAATTTAAAAAAAAAAACCTGCAGATTTTTCCACATGAGATAAAAAATGCTGTCTAGTATTATCAGTCATATTTCCTTACTGTGAAGTATATTTTATTCAATCCTTTCTGCACAATAGAAAGGACTCCATACAATGGTAATGTTGAGATATTCATTTAGAGGGAAATTTAAAGGAGTGTTTTCTTTATTGAAAGGAAAACATTTTGACTTTGTCAGAACTATAAGATGAAGTGATGATGGTTCATTTTATCATTTTCATGTTAAAAATGCCACAGAAATAGGGCACATTTCTTTGAAGTGTTTAGATTAAATTGCACTTTCTGCTGAAAAATTGTCTTGTCAATTTTACTTGTGGCTGGTTTTCCTTCTCCTTTTCGTCTTTTTGTCCTCTATATTTAAGGTTGCCAAGCCAACCTTTCCACTTAAAACTATCCAGTTTTGGGGTGTGGATTTCAGGGAGGAAGAGGAATAGTTTCAAGTGCTGTTACTGATATAGCAGCACGTTGCACAATGTAAGCAAGGATTTGCACTGTGCTCATCCCATGGAATTTTATCAAATTCAGGATGGCTAGGCCAACTCTGATTCTTAATTTATAGTGCTCTGACATGGTCCTAGAGCTCAGCCTCAAAATAAGAACCACAGAATGTTTTGGGTTGGAAGGGACTTTAAAGATCATCCCATTCCACCCCCTGCCATGAGCAGGGACACCTTCCACTACCCCAGGTTGCTCCGAGTCCTGTCAAACCTGGCCTTGGACACTTCCAGGGATGGGGCAGCCACAGCTTCTCTGGGCACCCTGTGCCAGGGCCTCACCACCCTCACAGGGAAGAATTTCTTCCTAATATCTAAGCAGAACCTGCCCTCCCTCATTTTCAAACCAGTGTGATCTGTAAGTAACATTGTTTATACCCACTTCAGCTATATTTGCAATATGGGCCAGTTTCAGACAAATTTAACAGAGGGGCAGAAGTCACAAACATTATATTCTTAAACACTTTGTGGAAATAGCCTAATGAAAGAGAGAGAAGTGTTAATGTCCCTGCTCAGAGAGAAATCGCTCCATTAACTGAATGCTTTGCAGACACCAAGGGATCCCTTCAGGATCCATAAGTCCAGGAGAAACCTTTGGTACTTTGTAAACCATTTACCAAAAAAGCATAAGACAAAACAGTTCCCCAGATGCTTCTATTTGTACAGCAGACAGGCTGGCTAATCCTCAGAGTGTTAGGAATCTCATATTTGCATTTCCACAGTTGCATAAGAATATAATTAATATTGAACTATAAAGTTTAACAAAAATGTACACATAAAATTGCCTGGAAAATTAAGGTATTGCAAACAACATTCACAAGTCCATTGTGGAAAGTTAGGGAAGCCTCAGGGGTGTCAAATAATCTTCAGGATCTTTCCATTATTTACAACCCTTCCAAATTCACCAGCATGCCAGTCCATCCAGTGAGACCTTGCCATGAGCAGCACCTCTCTGTGCATGGAAAACCTGCAGCACCTTCACTCTGACGAGTTAAAGGTGCATGATTTAGCAGATCAATATTACTCTGTTTGCCCAGGCAAACTGTGTGAACTTTTCTGACCAAAATTCTCACTGATACGCCAGAATAAGACCATGGCATTGCAACAATAACAGAAAATTACAGAATGATTTGGGGTAGGAAGAGACGTTTGAAGATTTTCTTGTCCAATCCCATGAAATAAATAATAGAATCATAGAATATCCTGAGTTGGAAGGGACCCACATGGACTATTGAGTCCAAATCCTGCCCCTGCACAGGACACCCCAAAAATCCCACCACGTGCCTGAAAGTGTTGTCCAAAGGCTTCTGATAGGAACCACAGGAAAATGAAGGTTGATGGGCAAAGAATGCTGAAGGTTAGAAATATTTAACTACTAGAGCTGATGTATTTGTTCACAAAAGGTAGGCTTCAGAGCTCAACAGGTCGTTTTTAGGTTTCCTGGAACATTCTGAGATTGCAGAGGGATGGCACCGAGACAAGAGTGGGTGAGAAAGCATGACAGAAAGTCCTAATTTTAAACGCATTTCATGCACAGCACTGTACAAACACTCACAGGAAATCCCAGCGCAGATTTTGCAATGGCAAAACTCATCAGGCATTTCTGCATGCATTTGGACATAGCTTCCCTTCTTTCTTCTGCAAGTTTCTACCTCACTTTGGCATAAATTCATAAGTGATCAGGCATCAGACCTGAAAGAAATGAAAGAATGTCACACAATTTTACATAAAATGAATTATTTACAATTTTTTACATAGTTTTACACGAGATGTGTGGTTCAATCCTAGAATTCATCATCAGAAGGTGTTATGTAAGGCAGATGTACACAGAGACTCAGGAAGGGTTAGGACCAATACACAGAGAAAAGGTGATTCTGGTGTTGTGAAGTCTGGTGACTCAGATTCCATCAGCTTCTTGAGCAGCTGTAAATCTCTGATTTATACAGAGGGTAACATTAATCTGTCCTTGCCTTGTTTCTGATGCTATTTCCATCAACATCCGTTACATTCTGCTCTCAGAGGCTGAATGCTGGGCAAGAGGGACTGCTGCCTGATCCAGTTGAGCAGTTCTCACACAGTTTTATTTGCAAATGCAATCCTTGGAATTAAGAGAAAGAAGCAATTTTATGAGCAGAGGCAGCATGACAGCACTAGGAGCAATTGTGAAATTTTTTCCACTAAAAACCTGAAAATTAAGAGCTCAGTTGTTTGCTTTCTAGCAAATAAATGTTCACATTTCAGTTGGAAGCTAATTAAAGGCAAAAAAAAAATCAGTAAAATTTGCTGGTGAAACAGTTGTTTTTCAAAAAAACACACATTGTCCAAAAATAAATAGCTTCTTCCCCCATAAAATAGGAAAACCCAAACCAAATCAAACCAAAAGAACTACCACACACATTTTATTCATTTAAATACCATAATGAAATAATGACAAACTTACACTTCACACCCCTCTCTAAATGAATGTTGAGAAAATATGCAAAAATTAAATAATCACTTTTTCCAGGCAACAGGGAGCTGATGAGAGACAGCCAAAATGGCTTCACAAAAAATAAATTGTGCCTGACTAATCTGGTTGCCTTCTTTAATGGAGTGACTGGAAGATAATGGAAGAACAACTGATTTAATCGACCTCAGCTACCATAAGGCCTTTGCCACAGTCAGACACAGCTTCCTTGTCATTGAACTGGAGAGATTTCATTTTGGTGGATGGACTATCCAAGGGGTGAGGAATTGCCTGGATGACTGCATCCAGCTGGAATAGGTGTCCTGATGCCTAAAGAGGTCAACCTAGAAACAGACACTAGACAGGAGGAAGGGAATAAAGGTGGATATTTATTTGAAAGGCCTTCAGAGGCACACCCTGGGCAGGCCAAAGGCTGCACCCAAGATGGACCCCGAGTCACGAGTTCTTCACAGTTTTATAGCTTTGGTCCATTTGCATATCAACCCAATTTCACCAATTAAACTTTAGCTGATGATGTAATTTCCCCTCAGCTTGCCCCCTTCTCAAGATGCTGGGTTACACATTTTGGGCCTAGGCCGGGCTGGGTGTCCTTGGAGAGCAGCCTGGAGAGGCTTTGTTCTGTCTGTCTCAGCACGAGAGAACAGCAGCTCACAGGCTCCAGGACACTGCAGAGTTACACACTGGGAATATAGAATTTGAAACATATAAATGTTCAAACCTAACGCATCAGTCCTATGAAGGAAAGTTGAGAGAGTTGGTCTTGTAGCCTAGAGAAGAGAAGGCTCCAGGGAGACCTTATTTTATAGAATTATGGAATCCTAGAGTCATAGAATACACTGAGTTGGAAGGGATCCATTAGGATCAGCAAGTCCATTTCCTGGCCCTGCACAAGAATCCTGCCATGTGCTCAAATGCATTTTCCAAACACTTCTTGAGTTCTGTCAGGCTTGCTGCTGTGACCACTTTCCTGGAGAGCTCCAGTGCCCAGCCACCCTCTGGGGGAAGAAGCTTTCCCTGATATCCAACCTAACCCTCCCCGACACAACTTCAGGCCATTCCCTTGGGTCCTGTCACTGTCACCACAGAGAAGAGATCAGTGCCTGCCCCTCCTCTTCCCCTCACAAGGAAGTTGTAACTGCAATGAGGTCTCCCCTCAGTCTCCTCTTCTCGAGGGTGAACACACCAAGTGACCTCAGCCACTCCTCACATGGCTTCACCTCCAGACCCTTCACCATCCTCATGCCCTCCTTTGGATGCTCTCTAAGAGTTTTATATTTTTCTTACATTGGGGTGCCCAAAACCTCACTCAATATTCAAGGTGAGGCCGCCCCAGTGCAGAGCAGAGCAGAGCAGAGCAGAGCAGAGCAGAGCAGAGCAGAGCAGAGCAGAACAATCCCATCCCTTGCCCAGCTGGTGATGCTGTGCCTGATGCCCCCAGGTCAGGACTGGCCCTCCTGGCTGCCAGGGCTCTGCTGGCTCATGTTTAGTTTGCCATCAACCAAGACCATTTTCAGTAGTCTTTGGGATATCTCAGGGCTCTCATTTGGCTTCCAAATGGCACCTACTGACTCTGCAAAAGAGCCACTGATCACCTCAGCTACTCTTATAAAACTTTTCTATATAAGTATTATTATAGAGTTGTAAAGAACATTATTATAGAGTTTCTCCAGTAAAAAGGAATTGATGTTATTTGGGGTGCAGGGAAGGTGTATTGGTTTTGCACAGTAGATGTTTTAACTGGAAACAACAGTTACCTTGATAGAAAGTCAACAATTTCTATTTTCTAGGTGGAGAATAATCTTTTAACAGTTTTTTAAACTCTAAAACTTTTCAAAAGTCAGCAGCCCAAAGAAGCCATCCTAGGAGCTATTCAAGCTCAGATGCCAAAGGCATCCATTTCAATACTTAGTGAATCTCATGTGTAGGAATTTGCTCAGGACTTTGTACTTAATGCTGTATGAGCAAAGAAGCAGAAGAAGCAAAGGCTGTGCTGGACTCCTGCTGAGGTGGAGTTTGCAGTGGACAGAAGATGGGTAAAATTAATAGATAGCACTGAGTGCCTAAAATGACTTGATGGAGTAGCATAACTGTGGGATCTATGAGGCCACACCAGGTAGGAGCACCCAACCACCCAGCTTGGTAATTAGTATCCTAAATATTTGTATGTTTTGCAAGCTCATAATTGAGATAATGCTGCAACATTATCAACAGCAGAAAATATTTTTTTAGTCTCTTATCATATGGTCTCGCTGTCTGGACCTCACTCTTCCTACACTGATATTCAGCTTTAATCTGTCCAGGATATAACATGCCTCAACATCCAAATTCCTGGAAAATATTTTTCAAAGAGAGGCAATTTTCACATCTCAAAGCCTGCTGAAATCTGAATCTGTACCTCTCTGCAGAATGCCAGGCTCAATCCAAGATGAATCAATGTTATTCCTAGACACAGACAAACATGGAAAACATGCACAAACAGGCTGTGCCTAGAGCAGGGAAGCTGTTGAAGCTCACTTTCTACTTGATTTGGGTCCTAAATTCTTGGTTATTTTTACAAAGCCTGTTTCCTGGATGGATTCTCTAATCAAGAATGAAGAGATATTGCATCTTTCTCTGAACAGGGAGATTGATAGGCTCTCTCTTTTCTCTTGTGACCTTGTCCTGTGATTTCTGAATCTCTGTCATTTTGGCTCCTCTGTCAAATATGTGTGGCCAAATTTGTTAATTGTGAAACTAACTTGGTCAGGAAGACTGAAAGAGAAGAATTAAGCACACTTTTCTAGATTTGTTTTTGGAATTTCCTGATTTGTGGAGGTCTAACTTTGAAAAAAAAATATTTCTTCAGGGAGTGGATACATGAGTTGATGCATGAGATCCAGCAAGAGTCAGATATGGAAGAGGAAAGCTGATGGAGCTGAATTCCTTAGGTGATAAATTCACATTGTTCCATTAAAATAAATAATCTGGGAGATTCTAGCTGTGAAACCTTAATATAACTACTAACTCCCACATGCCCAACCATCTGAAAAAACTAAGGAACAATCTTTCTTTAAGATTTGGGTGCATTCCCAGCACACTTTAGGAAATAAAGTAAGATGTCTAAGTTGGTTGCTGTCTCCGTCAGGCATCTCCAGAGGATATTTTAGATCGGCTGCACTAAAACACCTGCTGGAACTGCTTGTCTTTCTCCTCTGAGTGTTTGGGAAACCTGGGTAACTAACTTAGGCTAGGCACATCAAAGTTAGTTATCCAAAGTTAGGTGAGATAACTCTCTCCTAAAGCAGTCACCATTTTATAACAATCCACCTTAGTATGCACAGGAATGTGGAGACTTCAGGGCAAGAAATTCAGTACAGGTGCTAAGAACAACAATTTATCAGCCTGTTGTCTGTGACTTAGAAGGAGCGAACGTTGCTATTTGTGTCTGAGTTCCCCTGAAGAAAAATTTTATAAGCAATTTATTTTGTACAGGGAGAAGTGGTGTCCTGGCACAGCTTGAGGGGATGACAAGGATCGTAATATATAAATAATACATTCTATAAAGATGAAATATTTAGAGGGATTAAAAATGCAATAAAAGTCCAGAAATAGCCATTTTTCGGGCATGAGAAGGGAATTTTGCATTCACTTTTTTTATATACACAGATTAAATGTGAAGCCTGATTCACCACTCAGTTACTGAGGTTTTAGTCTCCTGTTGAGTGGAGTCCTTTAGTGGTGAAGTTAAGAATGTGTGTGACACCACTGATGGAAAGAGGCTCTTGTCTTTTCACTGAATCTGACCTTGCAGTAAGACAGGTCTAAAAGGCTGTTCAAGATGTCCTCTAGTCCAGTGATGTGGTTCAGCCTGGGGACTGTGGCTTCTGAGAATTTTTTTTATTAGAAGGTGATCTGAAAAACAAACACAAGTAGTTTAAACACTGATGCAGACCCTCCTGTGTGCCAGGAAACAGGAGAACAGGCTGAGGGGAAAGGGTTTAAAAGTAATGAATGAACTTTCAGTAATAAACATGTCCTTAATTGAGTGGATTAATAAAACACTTTGGCAACACAGCATAAAGCAAAGTATTTCACTCTCCAGAAAAGACAATCCTCCAAAGGCTTCACTGAACTGTTGCACCTCTCAACATGATCTCATAACTAACTTTTATGTAGATGGCCAGTTTATCAAAATCACCAGTGATCAAGATTCAACCACCTTAGAGACAGCATTCCCTGGTACTTAACCATCCTCAAAAACTGCAAGATTTCATTTAGGTCTAACTAAATTTTTGCAATTACATCTTTTCTTTTCATTCTCCTGATTTTTAGCAAAACCAATACCATCTTTCAGTGTTCCCTTAGAGGCCATGTATTGTAGACCTCTGATCACTCCTAGTGTTGCCTCCTGGTCCTTCTCCAGCTGATTTACAATTTTATTGGACTTCAGTGCCCAGAAATGAATGCAGATGTTCATCTGACAGCTTTGTAGTGCTAAGGGAAATGGAAGGACCAGCTCTGATGTCCTCCCTTTCTTGTGACAGCCTGACACTGATTCTTGTTAAGCCTTTGATCCACTCTAATCCCCCAACCCTTTGTTGACAAACTTCTGCCCAGAGCTTCACTTCTTTACTTATAGCTCCTAAATTCCAAAACAATGGAAATCATTCACTCTGTCACCATCAGCTCGAGAGTAGACAGAATCCAACATCTGGTGTAACAAACTTCTTGTCTCAGTGGTCATCCTGGAAATACTTACCCATCTTAAAGGCCAATGCTATTCCTTCCTACAACAGGTAACTCAGGTGGGAAGGTTGATTCAGTTCCTGGAGGAGTCAGTGTTCATCAGTTTCAAGGGATACAGATGATCAAATGAGACCAAAGGCTTCACCTTTTGGTGATTCACACAAGGTCAGAGTTAAGGCCAAACTCAACTGTGTTGTTTTGTTCTTGTCGTATCGAATCACGTCCTTTCTTTGTTGTACTGGTTCGCCCAAGGTGATTTGGAATTCTAATGTTCGTCTCCAAAGAATTTTCACCCTGATCTTGAGAAACATGATCCACTTTTAACCAGCCAGCAGAAGAAATTCACGAAGTTACTGACAGACCCAGCAGTTGATTACAGCATCCACACTTTCATTTTGACAAAGCATCACTGTTACCTCTTTCCACTCTGCAGCAGTTTCATCAGAGGTTCTGAAGGGAGTGGAACATTTTTCTGAGCTGATCAGACAAGAAATAAAAGTTGACTGCCCCGGATACACCCCAGAAATGCCTTTGCTCTCTCATCTCTCTGTCTCCTTGCAGCTGACTCCTGTGGCACAGGGGAGGGTGCGTATCATAAACACAGTGCCCTGGATTTAAGCACTCCATAAACAATGATATTCCTTTAGAAGGGAAAATAATAGCCTTGGCACTGTCAAACATATGTATTTTAAACCAGTCATATAGAAATAAATCTCCTTTTATCAGTACTGGAGTCTTCTCCTGTGGTACTTAATCATGGCCCCCACGGCAGCTCTGCCAGCGAAGGGCTGCAGAGCTGGGCCCAGAGATGGCAGTCACAGGTTGGTGCTGTTCTATTATTCATTTTTAGGCAGTCAGTAAATTACAGAGGAGAGATAGGAGCCCCATTTCATAAGGCAATAACAGCCCGGATTTTAGCAGAGAACAAGTCATTTTGTCTGGATTTCAGGCAATAAATCAAGGCCCAGTTGTTCAACTATTATTTAAAATATTTTATGGATATTGCCAAATAATTCAACACTGTGATTAATGCAACCCACTCCAGAAGCTCCACGTTGTGCCAAAGCAAATTATCAAGGGTCTGTTTGAGGAGGGAAAGATGACACAGGAGAGATATCCATACCCTATTTCTTCTTCCTAGGGTAATAAATCAATCTCAAACATCCAAGTTTCCTTGCATGTTTCTTCCTCTGAGGGTACTCCACCCAACAGCCCTGAAAAGATGAGAATTCTCTTGGAGACACTGGTCAGGCACCTACTGAGCTTGTGGCTTTAAGGACTTAATTTTATCTGGTTGCTATGAGGGGGCAACTCATCCTGTTGCTTTCAGTGGCACATTAGAGGTCTGCATGTTTTCCTCAGACTTCCTCAAATACGTTTTCAAGTGTCGTAATTCCAGATGTTCTCTTCCAGCAGAACTTGCAGTTGTGGAGAGAAGTGCAAAATTTATTTCAAAGTCCAAACTCACACATGCACAGAGTGATAAAAAGCTTGTAGAAATCATGGGCTATCAGTCTTGCTCCAGATGACAGCAATACCTGGCTGAGAAAATCCGTGGATGATGGAAGAACAGCCCTTTATTTACTGCTTGAAACTTGCAGATCTAGGATAAATTTTAGCAAACTGGTACCTGGTCTTTCTTCTGTCAAAATGTTCAGAGATTTCTGCTTGGATATATTTTATACTCAGTACCCATTTGACCACTGAATTAAATATAGTTTTTTCACTTCCCAGTTCACCTCAAAATGTCTTCAGTGCCCAGACATGCACAGACTTTTATCTGCAGGAAATATTACTTTAAAGACACTTTCCAAAGCTATCACATTTACCTTTTTTTTTAGTGAATACTTCTAATACGGAGTGCTTTAAGGATAAAGGTTTGTGCATTGACTGAAAATGCAATAATTACAGTCAGTCAGTGACTCCTTTCCCTTCCCTCTGTTCTTCCTCCCTCCTGATTCATAAATCAGAATAGACAATTTCTTGAATTAAAAATTTCCTGTGTAAAATAATCATTCTCTTAATTTAGTGTTTTTATGGTTCCTCCATGCTGCTGGAAAAGTGAAGGCGAACCCAAATGGAAAAATAAGGAGTTCAAGCATATTCTGATGCATAACTCTACCTCTTTATCAGGAAGTATCAGTTCAAAGGGGTAACTTGAACAATTTGAGAAGTTTCCCATTATTTTTTTCCCGTTTTGGTGAATTTCTAAACAAAGAAATCTCAATGCACTGTTCTGCAGCAGGGAATGTGATCCCTTCTTGGCCACTGCAGGAGGAAGTAAACAGCTGGATAACAAGGGATAATTTTCCTCTTGTACTTTGGAATATCCTGGAGAATAAACTGGCAGGATGGAGGGTGCCCAGAGAGGCTCCAGAAAATCCTGGTTTCTGAGGCATTGCAGTCACTTCATTACTTAAGGTGAATAAATAAACAAGACGTTCCTTCTTCAAGTCCATGAAGTAGTTTTATTTGGAAACTTTGCCACAATTAATCAGAACTAGATCAAGTATTTGTCTCACATGACACATCCTCAATTCAGTTTCTGAAATATTATATAAGTGGGTTAAAAACATAGGATTTTTCTTCGTGAGCTATAGATATGGGTGTATATTTTAGATGTTTTATAATTATATATATTATATATAAAAAGTCTGTGTATTACATATAAGTATACATACACATTAAATAACACTGTTACAGTCTAAATGGATATGTGATATAATTATATATAATATACAAACATATTTAAGAGTATTTATGATATATATATATTAATAATCAGCATGTTTTTATTAGTTTATTGCCTATTAGTAGCTGAAACTTTTCCCTGAGAGCATTTTACAGTTTTGTTTATTTAGATATGAAAATAAATATTATTAATCCTGATCTTAAATTCCAACATGTATTTTTCCTCTAAACACAATCATCAGTGCAGGGAAGCCCATGGCACCAAATCCTGCAAAGAGAATCGAAGCCTTTAGCAAGAGTAATTACAGTTGTTCCATTTTCCCAGCTAATGGCTTAATTGGCCTGGAACATGTGATGCTTACAGGAAAAAATCATCATTCTTATAGTAACTTCTCCATCCAGCTCTTTCTGTCATTTTGTGTGTTCTCTTGGGCACAGAAGTGGAAGTTACTGCTTTTTGTCTCACAGAAATTTATGCCACATTCAGGCAACAACTATGAATTCTGTTTCTGTTGCAACTGTGTACCTGTTATTGGGATTGCAGCATTCCTAAAATTACAGATATGACATAAAATCACTGATTTACCCTCACTAATGGCATGGAATAATTCTGATGTGAGAGGGGATTGACATTTGCTCCTTCTGATTTCATATACCTGGTTCACATGGTTTATTTTGAGAAAGCTTGAGCTGCAGTAGCAGGAGTTTGCCTGTTTGCCTTCCTCTGAACACCTAAACTACATGAAGATAGCGAGATAATTGTCCCAGAAAAGACAATTTTTTATCATAAAATATGAATTTGTCATAAATTCACTGACTCCGAAGACTTAAGCATTCAAATCAGTCCTTTTCTCAATTTTTTGAATTTTCTTCATTTTCTGTCTTTTTTTTTGCTTTCACCATCCATTCAGTTAAAAAAGAAACTGAAGAACAGGCGTCTGAAATTTTCTGATAGAACAATTTTCCATTTGAAAATGACAATGCAACAGAATGTATATGGAACTGTAACCACTATGGCTATTTTTTAGAGGTTATTACCTACAAACTTTGTAACAGGATTATTGCTTTGACTATAATAGAGGTGCCAAGGATCCTGACCTGATATTAACCAACGAAACAACCCTGCTTTTCCTTGTGGATTGGAGCAGATGACCTCATGAGATTTCTGTAACCTGAGTTAATATAGATATATCCAAGTTTTATGCTGCTACAATAAGAAAGCAGCTAAAATATTGGAATAGTTTTCTCTGGAGCCATAAGGTTTTGATTTTTCAACAGATTACTTGCTTGAAACTAAATTTGAAAACGCCCTAATCTTTGTGGTACTCAAAATCCATATTGAATAGGTTTCATAGACAACCTTATTACTCTTTTATTCTTTCTGTGTATTATTCCTGGCATAAATAGACAAATGTAATTTGGCATTAAAGATTTAGGATGTGGTTTATCATGACCTTTGAGTACATTCACAAGGAGAAAACACACACTGTTAGACTACACTTTAACCTGATAGAAAGCAGCAAAAGCCTAAAGTGCACTAAATGAACATCAACAACAAGAAAACTGAAGCTGTGCCGGGTAAATGGAACCAAAATGCATGATATTGGTATTCAACAATATTCATAAGTATAACTTCCATGGGCTGTGGATTTCAGCACCATTCTGTGCCCTTAAACACAGATTGTATGTCTTTCTGTTTAAAAATATATCTTCCACCTTAAACCCATACTGGTGGGTTATACTCAAGAACTATAATATTTTATTTTTTTATGTATAGTATTTTTTGCTATACAATGTACCAGAGTGTGGCTACTTATGATTATGGTCTCTGTTACCTCAACAAAGTGCTCTCTCCTTGAAACATAAATATCTACTTGCTCAAATACATGGCGACCATTCATCTACCTGAAAAAAAAATTCATGCAAAAAGAAGAACACTTCAGGTTTTTTGAGGCATTTCTCCCACAACAACTTCCCTCTTTTTATAGCCTTTCTTCTGCTCCACGTTATTATTATTCTCACGCTGTCCCGTATTTCACACCACAACATGTTTATTGGCAGCAATGTGCGATGTCCCAGGCAGCACAGGAATCCACCATTTACTGACTCCCTTTCCCTCCAGTGAGCATTAAAAGATGTTCTAATTGATCTCACAATGCTCCTTGGTGGCCTTTGGGCTCCCCTGAGTGGCAGCTTGTCCTCTGGGTCACCTTAGGTTCAGGCTAAAGCGCTGAATTGAACTTGTCCAAAACTCATAACTCTCTGTGCATTTCTGATACTTTTAATTTATGTGTGCCCTGCACAGATTGTGTCTACACTTAGGAAGAACTCTTGACTTTAATCCTGAGTAGCATCCTTGAACTATCAGGTTTGTTGCTTATTTATATGAATTCTCGGGCAGCCCCTGCAATCAAAATCAGCCGGGGACTCTGACGATGCTTTCAACCTTCTCATTTTGCAAATGGTTTTCCCCAGGACCACTTGGTGGAAATAGGTTCAGAAAGGCTGGTGTGTCTTAGATAATTTAGGCACTGGTGAGCCTGTCTCAGTGACAGGGAAATATATATGAGGAAACTGTCCCCTCAAAAGCTGTGTCACAGCCCCAGTCAAGGCCAGAATTCAGTCCAGGTGACCAGGCAGTGACTGTATGCTCAGAGCAGAGCTGAAGAGACTCCTGGACTCTTCTGACTCTATCATAATTTATCACATAAGAACCATAAAGGTGGTTAGAGGGATGGAACACTTCTCCTATGAGGAAAGGCTGAGAGAATTTGGATTGTTCATCCCAGAGAAGAAAAGTGTTCAAGGCCAGGTTGGATGGGGCTTTGAGCAACCTGGTCTGTGGAAGATATCCCTGCCCATGGCAAAAGGTGAAATGAGGTGACCTTTTAAGTCCCTTCCAACCCAAAGCATTCTACGATTCTCTGATTCTATGATTCTACGATTCTATGATTCCATGAATCCACATCCTTGAGGGCAAGATTGGAAGCTCAACAGGGCAGCACAGGACATCAATGCAGTCTACAGGACAAAAAAACTTCCTCTGACCAAATGCAGGCATCCCCTGAGAGATAAAATAAATTGCACCTACAATTTAATGGTTTCACGACTCTCCTTTAACTATAAAAAGGAGCACATGGAAACTTGTTTAAAAAGTGATGCCCAACAGAGAAAACACCCACGTTAAACCCTACCTTCGAGCTCTCTTTGCAGTCAGTGAGGAGAGACCGACACCTTTCCTGAGACTGGAATGTGCTGCCATCTGGAAGTGTTCATCTTTATCTGCGTTGCCTGCAGATAGAGCCTGGAAACTTTCTTAGACTTTATGCATATTTCTAAATGGATACAAGTTAGACTTCACCAGCAAAAATACACTTTTTTAGTATCAGCTCTCCCATTCCGAAGCTATGAGAAGGGCCCATGTCCTTAGGGCAGATCAAATCATACTAAAAATAGTAATGCACTTCATCAGACAACTGAATTGTAACATGGTAAATGTAAATGTAAATGTAATTTAGGAAGATGTTTAATGTTTTTCTTCCCTATACAAATGTCCTTAAAACTTAGTCGTATTTCCTGGCATAATTTAGATGGAGAACATTGTTAAGCACCTAAAGATGTGTATTAAAAGTGTCAAAACCCAGTTCTGGTCAAAGGGATATCACTTGAGATAGAGGGATTTTCCGAAGAATTTAATCCTGAAAAGTTTGTGCAAATTATGAATATTGGTTGCCACAGCTGTTAGGTGTTGAGGTGATTTTAGAGGATTGTGTATACAGCTGAACTATCCTGTCCAAAGAGCAGGAAAACCTACAGAAAAGTGAAGTAAGAATATGCTGAATGGTTTAAAATGGACTCATTGTATTGGTTATGCTGACAAATATTTATCCTTAAGCACAGGACTGTGAAGGAGTAATAAAAAACAAATCAAAAAAAAATGACACCACCTGTCTTGGAGAAACTTCCACCTGTCCTTTCTTCTATTTCATGCTGCCTTCATCATGAGTGCCTTCGCTGGTAAAATAATATTACTTTTATTGTGTTCATGGTGTTGTCTAGTCTAAATTTGATTTTATTGTAGTATTCCCCAAAATTGTGGGATCTTCAGCTATTTTTCAGTTCTATTCACCCGGAACTTAGACTATAGATTTGACAAAGCTTGCAAAGAAAGAGTCTCTGGAAGCTTAAGGATCACTATCAGCTCATGCAAAGTGTCCAAGGTCAGGTTGGATGGGGCTTGGGGCAACCTGGGATGGTGGAAGGTGTCCCTGACCATGGCAGGGGGTTGGAAGGAGATGATCTTTAAGGCCCCTTCCAAGCCAAAACATCCTATGATTTTTATGGTGATTCTATGAATGCATCTTCATTCTTTATATCTCTGACAGTAAAATGTTTGTACTCTGTTTACACGTGTTGCTATAAAATTATTTTTATATATGTGGACTAAGAGTATCTCATATTTTTCTTAAGTTATGATAAGCAGATTACATTGACAGTACCTCATACAATGAAATTCACGGCTCAGACATGCATTGAATGAAAAATATACTTGATCAGTTCTAAATTTTATAGCTTTCAGTCTTCTGAAAATTTTCCTGTCACATATGGTGAAGTAGGAAAAATAAACTACCACTGTCTGCCTTCTGTATAATGTTCACAAGCATATTCCATCACTTTTCCCTCTCATATTTGTCATCTTTTAGAGTAAAATCAGGATTAGAACATGTTTCTCAGTCTTCCATGTGAATTCTGGTCTGTTCTTGCTCTTCTCTATCCGCTGATCTCTGTATCATAAATATGTCTGTTCCAGAGTGGAGCTGCTGATTGCACTGCTCTCTCGTGCTTGGGTGGAATTTATGTCTGCTCCCCTCACTCGAATGGGAGGGAAGTACAAAGGGAAGTCCCATCTCCTTCTTGATGGTCACTATATCAAAATATCTTTGCATCACTTCATGATGGAAACACCCTCCTCTCCTTAAGTGCATTTTATTTTCAATTTCCCAGCATTTGGCACTGATACAAAAGACATAGGCTGTGCATTGTTAGTCAAAGAGGGATTTTTTTTGGGTTGTAGGTATGTGTGTTACTAGTCAAAGTGTGATTTTTTTGGGTTGTAGTGATCTGCATTCATCCAGTTAAAGAACTCTGATGTCAAAAGACAAAGAGCAAAAAGCAGCATGGTCATAATCCAGTTTCGATAACAGGATTCAGACCAGTTAAACTTGGAATCTGAAAGTGGAGATGTGATGTTGCACCATCAGATGCTGGTGGGCAATTGCCCTTTACTACACACCGTGAGGAAGGAAGGGTTGAATTATTTGTCAAATGTAAATGTGGGAAACATTTTTCTGTGGAGAACATGATAGAAATCATGGATTAATTTCCCTCTAGTTTCACAGAGATCTGAGCTCACACCCTTTCAGGAACATGTAGATTTAATCCATAATTTCTATTTTCTTCAACCTCCTCTGCAGGCACTGGGTGGCTCCTAAAACACACCAACTTCTCCCTTCTGGTTTTGGTTTGGTAGAAGAAAGAAGGAAAAAAGGTCTACTCCAACTTAGCATTTTCAAGATGAAGGGCCTTGTGTTATCTCCAATCTAAACAAACAAAGGAGGATAAATTATCTGTTTTCCTGCAAACTTCATGTTTTATAGCCTCTGAAACATAAAGAGAGGAGCTCTTATTGTGAGCTACTGCTTGATTTGTGGCCACAGATGTTTATGAATTAAGGGATTGTGAAAAATTGTGAAGTTTCTGTTTTTCCTTTGTCTAGCAGAGCTCCTTCCTTTGCTAGGAAACAATATTCTCAGCTCATCAGACACAGAAAACAAACATTAGCTTATAGCTTCCTAATTTCCTCATCGATAAAGAGAAGATTTATAAGCATTAATTTATTCTTTTTATGTCTGTTTTCTGTGTCTGTTCCCATTGTACAGGAAAGAAAAAATGGAAACAATTTGTCTGATAAACAACAGATCTGTAAGAGGTATGGAACCCATTTGCATCTTGTTCCACAGCATGTTCTCAGGAAAGCCAGATGTCCCCACGTATTGCAGCAGCTTTTGTCTGCAGCTTCACTATTCCACTCTCATCTGAAGTTAATTATTTGAGGGACAGCCACGGTGCACAAGGGACACAGCCACATTTCAGGGAGGTGTGAACTAATTCAGATTTGGGTAACTTTCACAATTGCATAGCAGAAAAATCTTCATTGCTTTTGAAGTGGCTGGGGTTGATGTTCTCCACTGTAGTCAGCCAGGTTTGCAAGGTCAGATCGGTTTTAAGGCCAGGTTTGATGGAGCTTGGAGCAACCTGCTCTAGTGGAAGGTGTCCCTGCCCATGGCAGGGGGTTGGAACAAGAAGGGCTTTCAGGTCCCTTCCAACCCAAACCATTCTATGACTCATTCTATGATTCATCCTCTGATTTTAGTACTCCACCAGCCAATATCTAGACCAAAAAAATGCCTGGGGTAAAAAAAAAAAAAGTCTGAGTACATCAGAGCATTAAGTTCTTCCAAGAATGCCCACAACATTCACGTGTGCCACTTTGTCTGCACATGTAGCACATTCACCTTTCCGAATCATTGTCCTTCTAAACACAGGCTTTGGACTACATTTTCCAGCAGCAGCCACTTGAAATCCTTCATTTAACATCCTTTGCCATTCTTGATTCAATTCATCAGAGCCAGGGGTTTCTTCTGTGCCACAGGCTACAGAGTCCATGAATCAACATCAACAGGGAAACTGAAATTGAGTTTAATAATTGTCACACTGTGAATATCCTTGTTTTTTACCTCATCAGTTGATATAAATCACTGGGATTTTTTTAGATTATCCTAAATATCTACAAAGTCAAATATCTTTCCTCCCACCTCCCACCAGCCCCAAGAAAATCATTATTTCCTCTATTTAATGTGAGCTGCTGTAGGACTACTTAGTTAAAAGTTCAGTGAAATTTTATTACATTGATTATTACAACAATGCAATAAATTTATGTAATGTTTATCCTCAGTGTGCTGTGTATTTTATAATTTTTTTCAGTTCAGATTAATGTGGTTTTATGCACATCAGAATCTTACCTTCAAAGTGTTAACCAGTGATATATGGAAAATATAGTGACATCTCCATACTTCATTGATTTCCAACTTGTCCCAGAATAACTTCTTAATTATTTTTCTAGCAATTATCTTGAAATCTAATTATAAGACCTAATTTGTTGAAGTTACAGAGCTGCTATTATTTTCCAAAACAAAATCAGGCTGGCTGGCAAAATTCTAATAACAGATGAACTTATTAACAATTTCTCACTTACATTAAAAAAGAAAAAGAACAAAAAGCCATACCAATAGTTTTGAAACTTTATCTAAGCATTTATTGAAGTTCATAGTAGAGTCCTTACTGCACATTGAAAGTCACCTGAGAGGAAATTGCTGAGGGATGAACAGGAGGTTAGTTTTCAGAAGAGAAGGCTGTTAGGCTATTATTCTTTTAAATCCAAGGGAATTTCCATTTCTTAGAGCATTTCAGACTGAGTGACTGGGAAATCCTTTGGGAATACTCATCTCTGCTTCAGTAACGGAGCAAATCATCTCTGCATCTCCTCACCACAGTCATAATTGATTAAATCAGTGGGAACTGCTCTTCCCAGAGAAGAGGAGGTCACACCTTTGTGGCAGTTTCCTCAGAGGATGGACCAGTTTGTCAAGAAATTCACTATTCAAGGGATAAAATCTCTGACTCCCTGCCCACCTTGTGAGGGGTCACACACACACATGACCACATCAGTATCAAACCTAAGCTTTATCTTCAAACACCAAACCATCCCGGGACCTCTTCAAGCAGGTGTTTGGGGTGAGGTGACAGCGTTGTGCTGTGTCCCCTCATGCTCTCTGCCTTGCTGTCCTCATTGCTGCTCCTCAGACCGCCTCTGCCACAGGATAAAAACACCCACACTGTGTTTGGGGAGAGATGAGCCTGGCCTGTCTCACAGTGGAGCTTTGTGGTGATGGTGAACCCTCACACTGCCTGTGCCACAGGATAAAAACACCCTGTGGCAAGACCGTTACCCCCCATCACCACCTCCTCCTGTGTGTCCCAGATATCTGGTGCATAAAGAGATAGCCCAAAGGCACAAAGGCCCAGCAGGAGTCATCTCTGGCGCCAGGAGGGCTCAGACCTGACTAAAAATCTACATCTTAGTCTGCAGAGCTGATGAGAGGAGAGATGAAAGNTTCTTAACCCCAAGCGTGGAAGCGGGACCTGAGTTAAAAGATCAGGTTCACCTCCTACAACCAGTTCTGGAAGAAGTAATTGCTGGGTGTAGACTTAGAGAGTGGGAGAGAAAGAAGAAAAATAGGCTTAAAAGGAGGAATTTCCTTCCCTTGTGACTGTAAAATCCTAAAATGCTCTGAACTCCTACATCTATAAATCAGTGCATTTCATTGAAAGGTGGTGTTTGCTCTCTCTGTGGTGTGGGTGTGTGGGGGGCTTTTTGTTTATTCATTTTGTCTTTTATTTTTGTGATTATTTTTTAAAATTTTTAATTTTTATGTTTTCATGGTGGTATGTAACCAGGAACTGCTTTGACAAAGTTGGAGATCTGAAATCTGTCAGCAAAAATCTCTCTCTTAACATTTAATTGAGCCCACTCGTTGGGACTGAAATGTTACTGTGTAGTCTCCAAGTTCTGAAAAGAGGCAAAATCAGCACACTGAACATGCAGTTAAATGGCAAAATAAATTCTATTTCATACGAAAGTTTTGTCAGTTTTTTTCCACCTTTTACAAAAAGGCAGCTGCTGGTGCTTTCTCTTTTAAACAACAACAAAAAAAAAAGTTATATAAAGAAGGGGAAAGAAATCAAATGACTTTCTGAACCCAAACTGAAAATGGCTATTTTAGAGAACTGCAGAGGTATTTATTTTTTGAGTGCCCCCTCGTGACAACCTTTAGCAGGCAGGTAATACATCATCAGAGGGCTGTGCTTCCAGCAGCACGTCCATTCCAGCAGATTGCTTTGAAGGACCAGGGTAGAGGAGGGGGTCGGAGTCATCAATTACAACCGCTCCAAACGTGTCAACAGGTTCGTGACTGAGGTTCCTCTCAAGCCTTGGGAAGTCAGAGTGGAAAAAGCTCCACCAGCTGTAATCTCAGTGCCTTTTACACAGCAGGAAAAAATAGAATTTGCCCAAATTTTCTTGCTCAAGGCCAGCATTAATTATGCAATGAAACACATTTGTTACTTTTGATATGACTAAACATAAATTTAAGATGATGGGTTTTAATCATAGGAAAATGGAGAGTCTTGCTTTGCCTACAACCTTTATGTGTTTTGGCATAATTCTTCACTTCCCTGAGGCTTCATGAAGTTTGCAACACTATTTGTGTTGTGGGGCCTCAAGCAATACTACATTTCCTAGACAGAGCACGTACCCTGAGAAGAAACCAGGCATCTCTGGGGAGATGTGAGTAAGGAAAAGGGAATTTGATCCAAAGCCACTTGAAGGCTGTGGAATGACAACTCTCCCCTCTAAGTTCTGGGTCATGTCTGTGACCACTTCATGTCCTTGTGGGCCTCCCAGACCAAGGACTGACCACTGGAATGTCTGTGATGGTGGCAACAAGATGAAATTTAAGTCCTTAATGAGACACAAATAATTTTTTATAAAGTTGGATCTTCCTCTAACAGCAATGAAACTCCTGCTTTTTGGCACTAGAATAAAGACATAAATTTTATTGTAATGAAAGCAATCTTACTGATATCAAACTGATTATTATTTGAACTGAGAAATTCCACCTTTCATGAGCAGAGTGCCTGAATTAGGCGCAGGACACGCTGAAATCCCATGGCAAATCACCTGGGTTTTGCACAGTTAAGCATTCCTGTGCCTCTTAAAGCACTTCAGCTCTGCCCTTCAGGTCTCAACCCCTGAGTGGCTGGAGACAATGTTGAAGAATTTAGCATATACAAAATTGGAATCTGTGAGTGATGAAAGAGCCACTCAGAAGACATTTAGAACACGATCCGTGATTGGTAAGGAGAATTTGCAGCTAGACAAAGCTCAGAAAGCCTCCCATTACAAATACGAGTCTTCATCCCAACGTGAGCACCACCAAGATTGATCATTCTCTGAAATAAAGACCGTGTTCTCCAATTGCTTTAAATAGAACCAACTCAGAGGATCAGAAAGTCAGAAATTTCCCCTTTTCTTTAACCAGCAGGACACTCTGAAAAGAGCTTTTAAGCTTAGCTGGAATGACTCTACGGTGAATTTTGCATTTTATTCTGAATAACCAAGGCACCTGTGCTTCAAATGCTATTCCCTTCCTGGTGCATGGCAAAGCAGTTTTCAGAGTCCTTGGCTTATTGAAAAGCTCTCTGCTCCCCGTATGCACTGGAAATCTGATTGAGATGACCTTCCATATCTGCAGCCCATCAGCCTTTTCTCCTTTCTCCCAGGAAGGAGAATTGTTTATGAAATCATGTTTTCAATAGCAGTAGCAGGCAGAATTCTGACTAGGCGAGTGGTTTGCCCCTTGGAAAAGGAATAAGGATGATGCAGGAGCCAAAGTTTTAATTGCATTGGCAGTTTTCCCCATTCATAAAAGTTCAGGAGAAGGAAAGATTCAGGACAGGGTCATGTGAAAGTGTGCTGTGCATATGCAGAGCAGTTGTGCACTCTGCTGTTTAACATGCTATTGTAAAGTACTTTATTTTTGGGGTGTGTGCACTTGTATTAGCACAGAAATCATCCCAGGGATCCAGACACACAGTAACCAGATCTTTTCCAGCATATTGCTCAAGGAGGTGACCATTCCTGTTCTTGCATGCATTGCAGAAGAACATGGGTGTCTTAGCTGAGATGAAAACTCAACTCATGCATTGTGTTGTGCAATGATGTCCTATTTCAGAATATCGAGTCTGTTAAGGCACCTGTGCCAAAAAAAAAAAAAAAAAAAAAAAAAAAAGGAACAGATGGAGAAAGAAAGTGATTTGTAGAACTGTAAAATCAAAGAATGCCATAAGTTGGAAGGGATGCACAAGGATCATTGAGTCCAGCTCCTGGCCCTGCACAGAACACCCCAATATTCCCACAATGTGCCTGAGACCATTGTCCAAATCCTTCTTGAACTCTGTCCAAAGTTTTGTGCTCTGACCACTTCCCTGGGAAAGCTGTTCCAGTGCCCACATCAACTGGTGATGAAGGCAGAACTCTCAGATATCAGAGATTCAGCATCTCCCTTGAAATCACGATGAATCAGTGAATCACTGCTGAAATTCTGTTATTAATAAAACATCAACAACCAAGCGTCATTAGACAAGGTCTGAAAGCAGCAGCATGTTATACCCTGACATGAAAACTCCACTTATTTACAATATATTTAAGATTCCAACATGGGGCCTAATGCAATTAGTCAAAATCATTTTGAAAATAGCTGGGAATCCCTAGGATGCCTCAACAGGCAAAAGGGAATCTAAGCAGACTTAAAAAGATGCTTTAATGACCCTGCTGTGATGGAATAAAATAGAAGCTGTTACTCCTTGCTAAGCAAATGAAACCAAAGATGTACTAATGATCTCTGCTTCCATGGTCTTAATTCCTAGTGGAAATTCTCCGATTTCCTTTCCTATAAATACATTTTCCTCCAGGAATTTGACATACATCTTGAACAAATGCCGGATTGCTTCAAATAGCTCAGTGCTGGGTCCAGGTTACTCTATAATTCAGTCAGAGCTGATATAAATTCCACGGGGGTGTATTTCTCTAAGTTTTGTAAAACTAGGACTTTATTTTTGCTTTATAAATTTGGGTAACTGAAAACGTCACACATTTTCAGTATTTATTGTGAGGGTAATTAGAAAAAACGTTGTGTGCTACATTCATTTGAGAGAAGTCTAATGGATCAATTTACAAAAACATGATTAAGGTCATTAAACACATTACAGCGTGTACTGCATTTGAGTTTCTTCGTGTCTTTTTAAGGTTTCTGTATTTACTGTGGAGGTTTCGGGGTTTTGTTTTGGGTTGATTGGTTTGGTTTTTTCAGTTGCTGTTTTTCTTCTCCAGATCTCTACCTCGAGATGATTTGTTGTTTGATTTTGTTTTGTTAATTTTATGTCATTGTTTTTTTGGATTTTCACCTAAGAATACAATAATTTAATCAAGGAGGTTGGAGGAAATGCATTATTTTTTTCAACATTAAAAGAAAAACAAAGTTTTATTTTACTGCTAACAGGTTTTTGCAATCTGTGTAGGGGCTTGGAAGTTGTCAGAAGTTTTGCTGGTTTCATATTTGTGAATTCCACCTGAAAGTCCACTGAAAATTAATTTTGTTCAAACAATTTCTCAGCTGTCCCAGAGCAGAAGAGAGCTGCCACGTGCTCCATTTCCACCGAGTCAGTGAGTCCCCAAAATCCCCATATGAACTTCAATGAGGTCACAGGTGCTCTTTTCACAGAATTCCTGCTAATAAACCAGAAAGGGCTGTTTTTCCAGTGGCTTTTCCAATGGTGCCCAGCTCTCAGAAGAAGAATAAAGAGGCATGAGAGGGAAAAGCAGAGCTGCAGAAGGATTGGGTCAGGTTTGGAGATAGATCAGGGACAGGAATTAACGCATCTGCTGTCTGTGACATCTTTGTGGTAGAGAATGTAAAATTTAAGCAAGGTGGTGGAAAGAGGGAAGTGTACAGGGTAAGAGAGAGGCTGACTTTTATGTACAGGAAACTGGAAGATATCTTGAAGGATAGAATTGTCTCTGCCACTGAGCTCCTCACTTGAATTGAGCAGTCACTGCTGACTGCATCTTCATTTTCTGAATGGAGAGTGCAAGACATTCAAGGAAAGAACTGGTTTTGGTTGAGCTCTCCCAGGTACAACAGAAACCCATTGGAATTTGCCTTTGATTATACCAGGCCCCCAAATACTCTGGAAAAGCAGTGTCAGCCTCTCAGGTCCACTGTGACAGTGTTGTGTATTTTTATAAGTATGACATTATTAATACCTTCCCCAATGATCTCCCCCCTTTGCCTGGAAGTGATCTGGGAAGGTTGAGCCAGGAGTAGCTCTGAGAAGCTGCTGAGTGGAAATGAAAGGAGTTGTAATGAACACGGGATCCATTCAGTGAGGAGGAACCAGGTAGGCTGAGCGTCTGCCTCGCCCTTGGTTGCCAGAGCAACCCTTCAGAGTGTGTGATCAGTCAAGCTTTTAGTTACAGAAATATTTGGGTCTGCCAGCACACAAAAAGCTCCCAAATCCACATCTCATGTCCCACCCTCATCTCTTTCTTTGGCTCTGCACTGTTTGCCTTGTCCTAAAACTCCCACTCCAAAATCCCGTTCACTTATCTGCTTTTTTGACCTGGAAACAATGTCCACATCATCAATTCTGGCTCAGGATAAACTTTCTCCCCATTTCAGCCTGCCAGGGAGCACTCCTGGCCACAGATTCGTGTGTGTTGTGATCTCTTCTCTGTAACTGCTTCCTCTGGAGTGGTGTATGTCTTTCAGCAGAATGAACAACGTTTCCTGGGAGTCTGTAGATCTTCCAGCAGACTCAGCTCCCTCTCAGGGTGGATTTCTGCCTTTTATCAGTGTGGGACAGGTTTGGTGACACTGTGGCAGTGCTGAGAATGGGGAGCACAATGCTGAAAGGGAAGAGAGGATGCAGGGGGAAGCCACATCCTTTTGTTTTCATATTAAACACCACCCACTACTTCATGTTTCTTTATTTTTTGCCCACCATTGGTTGTGTTCACTGAGTTTACAGGAAGGCATGAACACTTCTAAAATGTAATCAACTCACTAATTTCGGAGAAGCTGCACCTTCTTGTGGTTTTCATTTCGCGATGTCTGTAAGACGAAGGCTGTTTTGGGTGCTCGTCTCACACCAAGTAATGAACGGAATTTGTAAATTCAGCTGTCAGCTGGAACATGGCTCCGACTCCCACTGAACCCTGGATCCAAAGGTGGCAGTAAATACCCAGCTCTCTCTGCACCATTCTTGTCTCTTCCCATGACAAATTGCGCTCTGGTTTCAGGATCCTGCTTTCAATCACAACAAGACCCCCAGTTTCCCTGGTTCTCCATATACAAATATGAGGGATGTATAAATGAGCTTATTCCCTGATATTTTTCCTTTAGCTTGCTCTTTTGTTTTCTTCCACAGGAAGTTCAACAGCTTTGGAGCCTGGCATCCCAGAATCTGTGCCCAGTGAAGAATCAGTGGTTAAATCTTGATGTCCTGGTTTTATTTTTATGGAATACCTCCTTTAAATCCTCCTGGTTTTGTAGCAAACTCCTCATTTCCAAAGTCGTTAACCTGCTGATCAGGAAGGGACTACTCAGGGACAAACAGGCACAAACAAGCTGTTCCTGAAATGGCTCTCCAATTTATCATCCGTGTTTCTGACTGTATTGACTGTGTGTAATCTGACAAGGTGACAATGCTACCGAAATAATACAAGTACAGTTATCTGAATTCACGTATTATGCTTTTCTAACCACATTTCTGTTTGTGTGACAAAATCCATGATGTAGATTGGCTTTTTGCCACTTTCTCCTCCCTGTAAAATTACCTCATGGACTATGGGCAAGTAGGTGTTTCAAAAGAGTATCCAAAAAACAGACTGAAGAAAAGTAAAGTTCCTTCAAAAATTACGGACAAGTGATTTTTGAAAGAACTGTGTGCAATTCCATTCGTATTTAAACTAGGAAAGGTTCAGAGTAGAGCAACAAGATGATAAAACCCCAGAAACAACTTGGATCTGAGGAATGATTGAGTAGAACAGGTATCTTCAGCCTGAAAGGAAAGGTGGTACAAGACTGCAGACACACGTAGGGCACACAAAAGTTGTGGAAGGGATGAGAGGGCAGACTGAGGATTACTCTGCTTCTTTTGTCCAGGGACAAAGTGAGCCCTCCGGAGCAGTTATTACCATTAGTTTGCCTGATCCAGGTTTGTGATATGGGCAGAACTTTAAAAAAAAGTCATAATAGCTGTGAAAGAGGTTTCAGTAGGTACTGACTAGTTCTTATTGATTTCATAACCAGAGGGAGGAGATGTTTACTGAAATGTAGATATTTCCAGTGCAGGTGGCTACATCTGAACTGTGTCCCGCCAAAGCTTCCCTTATAGTGATGGAGAGTGAATCAATCAACTTAGTGAAGTCTAAGACTTCCTCTCACCTTAAAATAGATACATGAAATGGTCAGGCTGTCTGCACCCTCAACAGGCCTGTTTCATTCTATGGGCTGCAGAACAGACACCAAAGTTCAGGCGTAGAAATTTAGAGTCCAGTTAAAATTGGTGTAATCAATCTTTTCATTTTGTCTGGCAGCCCTGGAGGCTGAGTTCTGTGGCTCTCACTGGCTGCTTGACAGTGATCCCACCACTTCCCTGGGCAGTCTGTTCCAAACCTTGACCACCTCTTCAGAGAAGAAATTATTCCTAATATTGATGCCTTAGGTTTTAGCTTTTATATTTTTCAAGTTCTATATTCCCAGTGTGTAACTCTGCAGTGTCCTGGAGCCTGTGAGCTGCTGCTCTCTCATGCTGAGACAGACAGAACAAAGCCTCTCCAGGCTGCTCTCCAAGGACACCCAGCCCGGCCTAGGCCCAAAATGTGTAACCCAGCATCTTGAGAAGCGGGGCAAGCTGAGGGGAAATTCCATCATTAGCTAAAGTTTAATTGGTGAAATTGGGTTGAGATGCAAATGGACCAAAGCTATAAAAGTGTGAAGAACTCATGACTCGGGGTCCATCTTGGGTGTAGCCTTTGGCCTGCCCAGGGTGTGCCTCTGAAGGCCTTTCAAATAAATATCCACCTTTATTCCCTTACTCCTGTCCAGTTTCTGTTTCTAGGATGGCCTCTTTAGGCATCAATATCTAATCTAACTGTGCATTGAGGCACACTTGGCTGGAGGGAAGCTGACGACTTACCCAGCTTCAGTTGCAGCATGGCAGCATCTCTGATCTTTGAGTAACTTGTCTGTATTTTGTGTCTTTTTAATGTATGTGTGAGCACAGCTGAAAAAAACTAGTCGAAAGCAGTAACAGCACCAGAGGGAAGTGACCATCTGCTGTCTTCAGAGAGAAATCTGTCTTGAAAAATATTATAGAAACTGCTTTTCCTTCTTCGTATGTGTGCTGGACAACTTAAAAACCACAGAAACCAAAAGCTCTGGAGCACACACTCCTGGTAGGTAAGAAATGTATTGCAAGAAATTGTATTGGAAGGGCTTGTAAGAAAGATAGAGAGAGACTTCTTACCAGGCCTGTAGTGGCAGAAAAAGGGATGATTGTTTTAAACTGAGAGTAGATTTAAATTGGACACAAATTTTTTTATTATGATAGTAGTGAGACTCTGGGGTAGGTTGCCCAGAGAAGCTGTGGATGCCCCATCGCTGGAAGTGTTCAAGGCCAGGTTGGATGGGGCTTGGAGAAACCTGGTTTAGTGGAAGGTGTCCCTGCCCATAGCAGGGAGGTTGGATGTAGATGCCTGAAGGTGCCTTCCAACCCAAACCATTCTGTGGTCCCATAAACACTATTCTTACACCTTGGCTTTGGCTAATTCTATGTGTCTGTGGTTCTCCCAAAAAGACAAGAGATGTGCTAAAGAGAGGATTTCTAAGATACTGAATGACAACTGTGAAGTGGCAGTAGTGTCTAATATCAGACAGTTTAACTTTACAGGAGAACCCAGTTCTGAGAAAATTATTTTTTTCTGTTTTCAGGGTTTTCCAAATAGGATTGAGTTGACTGAGTTCCCAAACAGGTCAGGACCACAACAAATAGGAGCTAACAGAATCCCAACCTTTCTCTTCCAGAGAAGGGATGATCTATTTTTAGTCAATTTACCTGTTAATAATTTCATATCTTTTAATGAAATCATAGAATGTTTTGGGTCAGAAGGGACCTTCAAGACCAACCCGTTACAAACCCTACCATGGGCAGGGACAGCTTCCACTATCCCAGGTTGCTCCAAGCCCAGTCCAACCTGGCCTTGGACACTTCCAGGGATGGGGCAGCCACAGTTTCTCTGGGACACCTGTTCCAATACCTCACCACTCTCACAGTAAAGAATTTCTTCCCAATATCCAATTAAAATCTAACCTTTTTCAGCCTAAAGCTATCCTTCTTATCTGTGATGCCATGACCAGAGAAAAATAATCGATGGAGAGTATCTAACTTTTAATTCATTTAATGGACATCATTATATGCTCATTTCAGTGAATGAAGGATTCAGGTTCCACAAGACCTGAAAGCTCCCCCACCCTGCACTGAATATTTTGAGGATGGAAATGTTGCAGCATTAGGAATCGATGACGTATTGCACTGACTGTTCCCTGTAAAAGACTGCAGTGATGGATCCCCAACAGTTTTTTCATTTAATTCATCCTGTTCTGAGGAGGAGGAGGAATCATATACTCTGAGACACTTTTAAAAATAAACCTCCAATATGCTGAAGCCTCAGTGCCTTTCCAAACTTTGAAATGAGTAAAGCTGTGTGCAATATAATGACTCTCATATCTACTCTAAAAGCCTTTTCTCACCTCAAATGAGTCAATAATTGCAAAGCCTCAGATAAAATCGCTACCTGCTCGTTATGACACAGCCTCCAACCAAAGCCTTCAAACCTGGTAATTTGTGTTAATGGATGACAAATGGAACCACTGGGGCAGATTTGTGGCTGGTGGAGGTTTCAGTCATGCTTCGCTTGATTTACACCTACTGAAGTTCTCTTCTCCATGCCACAGATGGGTTCCAAACTTTTTTGAACATGTCTGGTCTCCCTGCATTACTATTAACACCTTCCCACACTCCGGAGTGGGTGTCTGAACCCCAAAGTGGAGCTCTGCACTTTATTGGCTCTAATAAATGGAATTAAATGACTGAGGTGTTGGTTTGCTCCTGACAATCTCCAAAGAATATATGAGAAACAGCATCTCTGTTTTTTGGGATCTTCATTCTCAGCATGTCATAATCATAGAATTGGGGGGTTGCCTTTTTCTTTTTTTACTTTTTTCTCATGCCTTTCCTTTTTTTTTTCTTCTGTGCCACCTTCCTCCACTGTGGGGGCTTTCCCCATCCAGAGAAAAGGCTTCAGTCTCTTATCCCAAGATGTGATCTAGATTGTGTTGGATTTCAGCATATATTTTCATATATTTTCATATCTTTTCAGCTGGGTTCAGACTCTTCCTAGAGGAAGATGATAACAGTTGATGAGAATAGTTTAAGACCATATGTTGCTACAAACCAGAAGAGCTAGGCACAGCCCATATAACTGTGCTGCATGGGGTGCAGGCTGAAAATAAAAACTGAGGTATAGCCCCTGACAAAGGCTGCAAATACTAATTAGCACCCCCTAGGAAAAAACAGACTTTTAACTGTTAATTGTTGACCATAACTGGCCTAATGGTCACTACATGAGGAGCTGTTTTCCTGAGGAAAGGGGAATATTGGAAAATTCAGGCTTGTGATACCCATATGTATTGGAACAGTGTGTCCAAAAGCTGTTGCATTCACTAAGAATTTCATCTTCCTGAAGCAGAGCGATTTTTGGCCTGGAATCTGTGGAGTGGTTTGCTAAAGAAAACATTAAAAGAAGTTTGGTTTCTACTGTGTGAAGAGCATGAGGGGGACATTTCACAGTTAAGACACCATTTTAGGGTCATTCCTCCAGGTTCCACCTCTGTCCTAGCTCAGCTGCAACAGTTTATCCCGGTTGAGCAATGTGTTTTTAACTGAACAGGTGTTTAAAAAAATATTTTAAAAAATTAGGAATCACTCTATAGATCTTAATAAGCCTTGGGCCACTCTGTTTTAACAGTGAATAAATGTGTATGCAAATTGTTATTATTAACGTTAAAAACAAATCTGGCATCTCTTAATTAAGAAGCACTAAAGTGTTTGTGGCAAGTCCTTCTGTTGTGTTTCTTTTCTTTGATTTAGAATTTATTATTCAACCAGGCGTAAATCCTTTCTCCTGTGTCTTCTTCTTGTTCTTACAGAATCGTGGAATTGTTAAGGTTGTAAAAGACCTCCAAAATTATCCAGCCATTAAACTGACCCTGCCAGCTCCACCACTTAACCATGTCCCCAAGTACCACATCTTCACACCTTTTCAACCCTCGAGGGACGGTTGCTCCACCACCTCCCTGGAGACCCTCTTCCAGTGCCTGACCACCCTTTCAGTGAGGAAATTTTCCCTAATATCCAATCCAAAACCCCCTTAGAAGGGAGGATTCTGTATTCTTCCTCTGCTGCTTTTTTTTCCCATTTAAAAAGCCTGGAAATAGTTAAGTTGCCTGGAAAATTCAGTATAATTTCACACATTATCCTCTGTAGAGCAGAATCTATTTCTTTTTCTGTGGCTGTATCATTAACAGTAAAATATTTTGTATTTCTCACTGTGTGTATATATAATACAGATATACTCCCCAGCTCTCTGCAGAGTTATAAAAAGCCTCCACTTGCCCCATGTGACCTTGTCACCACAAATTGCTTTTAGATTCTGTGCCATTTGAACAAACACAGCAATTCACTTTCATGTTCCTGCAACTGCTAAGAAAGAAAAAAACGGAAAAAGGGGAAGAAAAAGGGGGCTAGAGCATGCAGTGTATGTCCAGGCTCATTCTCACTTTGACACACGCTTTTCCTCACCTCCCTTTGAGGTGAATTCCCTCAGGGAATTCATGCTACTGACATGGAACAATTTCTACTCAATCACACTTACATGGAAACATGTGTTCTGCTTGGGCTCAGAGGATGAGCTGAGCTGTGCTCTGAGATGGAGAACAGAGATGGATTTGCTCTTAAGTGAAGTTATTTCAGTGACCTGGCAAATGAAGGGGCCCTGAACTGAGCAGTTACAACCCCAGACTGAAAATGAGGTCTCCAGTGTTTTGGTTTCCTGTCCAGCCATCCCCTTGGATGTATTTGTAATATACTATGAGGAAATTAGGAATTTATAATGTACTACTAGGAAATATTAAGACACAGCATTCCCAGAGAAATTGTGGTTGCCCCATCTCTGGAAGTGTTCAAGGCCAGGTTGGACAGGGCTTGGAGCAACATGGTTTGGCGGAAGGTGTTCCTGTCCAAAGCAGGGTTTTGGAATGAAATTATCTTGAAAATCTCTTCCAACTCAACCCATTTTATGCTTCTATGACAGAGGATGGACCCAGACTTCTCAGGGATGTATTATGAAGGACTGAAGTGGTCAGAGGAGAAATTTCTGTTCAATGTAAGGGAAAAATTATCCACAAAATAAATAATCAAATATTGGAACAAGGGCCCAGGAAGGCTGAGGTGTCATTTTCCTTGGAGATTTTCAAAACTGAGCTGATGAAGCCCTGAGGGATCTGATGCATGAACTTAACCAGGCTTTCAGGAGAGGACTGGACCAGTGGTGTCCAGAAGTCAATGCAACTGGAATTATTTTAGAATTCTGCATATTAGGAGAAATTAATACTTTTACTTAAAAGTAGTGGCTGTAGGGCAAAATGAACTTCTTGATCAGCAAGAGGCAGTAAATCTTATGAAGACTTGGAGAGGAAATGGTCATTGAAAGAAATATTTCTCCATTGCACTTCACACACAGCTTCAGTCAGTGAACAGTTTCCCTGAGCACAGAGGTAACAACTGAAAAAACAGCATCACATCATATCATGTACTGGATTCTTCCGGGTTTCCTCTCTGTTCCTTGAATTTCCGTCAACATGTGATGTCCTTATAGGCTGGTTTGTAGCTCTAGTTGCATGTAGACTCTCTTTGCAAACAATTACTTTAATTACATTTCCAAATTCATCAAAATAATATTCCAAAACCCTTCTTCCAAGAATTCTTTCAAGTAAAATTTAAGGGAACGATATTGCTTAAAACATGACTATAAAATATTTTTATTAAAAAATCATTCTGGAATTGGACTTTCAAAGCCCATGACAAAAAGAGTTCTGGCAGCCATTTATTGCCTAATTTAGAGAAAAAGAAATATTTCTTTATGCTCATGCAGCCATATGGGTGTCTGTCTATACTCCCCTGCTCAGTGAGGACATTGGAGAGTGGAACTGGCTTGGGGATCAAAGCTCCCCTCCACTGTCTCACAGAGAAAAAGCATTAGTTCCTCATCTAGAAATAAACACCTTTTCTGGCTAGATCAGTTTCCCTTTGCCTGTTTTTCTGGGTAGATTGTCTTATTTATATTCAGAGATGCACATCAGGGTCTGAGTCTTTCCATTTTCCTATCTCAATTTAAAATATTCATGGTCTCCTCCTGTGATTATATCCTCCTGACTCAAGCTAAATTCCCTTTTTGTATTATTTTTGGCCCTTTAACACTCAGGTGTTACAAAAAGGGTGAAGTTCAGCCCCTCTTTTTGGGCTGAGACATACAGCTACAGGTTCTTGAAGGATGCAAAATCAATGCAGATGCACCCAAGAGCCTCTTGTGGCTCCCATCAATATTCTGTCTAACCCTATATCCTCTGTGACAGGGGAAATAGGAAATGATATCTAGGAAAAGCACACGTCTGGGTACTTTTTGTCATTCATTCCCCTTGACTTCTCTGAGCATGTGAGTGATGCTAGAGAGCCTGTCTCTGCCTAATCTTTTTAGTATCTATTTATGGACCTGCAGTCCATCAATTTATTTAATTTCAGTTTGAACTTCTGGTCCTGTCTGCTTCTGGTCTGTGGCAACAAACTGCAGAATTTCACTACCCATTGTATAAAAAAGTGTTTTGTTTTACCCAGTTTCCCTTGTTTTCTTGCGCATCCCCAACTGTAGCACTATGGGATCTGTTACACTCTGCTTATACACCATCTTTATGGCTTTGTAAAGTTGAATAATTTCCCTTTTCTGCCTTGTCCATTATGAAAGGAAAGATCCTGGGCTTTCTAGTCTCTCGTTTTAAGGCATCTGTCTCTATAAGGTTTCATTCTCTTTATCATTTCATCTCCTGTTCCCTGTGCTGCCCTCAGATGCTCAGGCAAGAGTCAGATGCTTAGAGGAGAAAGAGAGGGAGGGGTGCTCCAGGCACCAGGTTGGAGATTCCCCTGTACCCCCAGTGAAGACCATCCTCATCCAGGCTGTCCCTCTGTAGCCCATGGAGGACCATGCTGGAGTAAATATCTGCCCTGCAATCCATGGGAACCCTGTGGATGTGTCCTGGTGGGAGCTCCAGTCCATGGAGAGAACACAAAGGAATCGGCTTTGGCAGGAAATGTCTTGTGGGGAGCAGCCCATGCAGGAACAGGATGGTGGCTTTAGATTTTTCTACTCACTATCCTACTCGATTTTTAATTGGTAATAGATAAACCTTTCCTTGAGGAGCTGCACCTGGGCTGAGCCCCTCTTGAGCTTATCAGGAACAACTGCTCCCAGAAACTAACAGGTGTTTAACATGCTCCTGTGTTTTAATGTATAGCCTCAGAAACTTACTTTTCTTACCTGAATAACAACCCAAGTGGAACAGTATTTTTGTTATCCAATTTCCAAGGAAGGTTACCAACCTGAATTGTGATCAGGATGGAAATTTACTAGGAATAAAAGCAGCTTGAGACCCTAGAAGCAGTGGTCCAAAGTGAGACCCTTGGAGCTCTCCTGGACCACAGAGAGCTGTGACCAGCATCCCCCTCTGAGTGGACATCTCAGAGCCAGAGAACTCTCAAGTTTGCTGTCCTTGGAGGACTGGTGAGCGATAAAAATGGATCCTGTTGATCAAGTCCAGGCTCAGTCTAGTACAGAATCTACTCTGAGCCTTGTGACTCAACAGGAGAGTCTTCCATATTCCTTTTTATCTTTACCCTTTCCTATCCTTTTTTCTCCATACCTACCCATCCACTCTCCACATAGATAGTTTTGGGTTTATTTTGGTTTGGATTGATTTACTTTGGATTTTTGTTTCCTTTTTTCCCTCTGTGTGCTTTAACCATTTAGTAGAGTGAACCTTGCCAACAAAATCTGTCATTCTGTCACTTTTATATTAAACCCAGTTTTGCCAATACCTTTGTCAGTGATCCTTAAGTGACGTTAAAACCCTCATTTGTGACAGCTCCCTTCAGGTACTGGAAGGCCACAATTAGATCATCCTGAAATCTTCTCTTTTCCAGGCTGAGCAAACCCAGTTCTCTCAGCCTTTCCTTGTAGGAGAGAGGCTCCATCCCTCTGATCATCTTGGTGGCCCATATATGGTTAAAAAGGGAATTACAAATTTCCATGAGTCTATCCCAAACACAATTAAAAATATCGCAGAAACAGACAAAAATGTTATGAAAACCAAGACTGTTTGAATTTTCAGAAATTTCTTTCATTCCAGTGCCAAACCAACACAGGGTTCCATGTTCTGAGCACTTGGATGAGGTAATGATTAATGCTTCAAAATAATAATGCTGAGGGAAAATCAGACTTTAATGCGGGCAAGCAGTGGGCAATGGAACACACACAGCATGCAAATTGATAGAGGAATTAGCCATGATCAACAAGGAGAAGGAGAAAGATCAGATTGTGCAAAAGCAAGGTAAACTCCATCTTTTCTCTTCCATTTTTTCCTCTTTCTTTCTCCCCGTCATCTATTGATTGCTCTCTTTTCTTTCTCCCAAGGCTTACCTCTAGCTCTAATTCCAGTTTTTATTGTAGGACAGAAATATATTTCATTACAACTTGAACTCATTAAATAGGTCAGGGAACGCAAATGATGATATAAATTCTAACACCCACCCAGCCTGGAAAAAACACAGTTAATTTGCCTCTCATCCAGAAGTACTTAACACCTGAGGATTGTTCTAGCTTAAATTCTGACACTGAAGAGAGACTAATCTGGGAGCCCTTGATACTACCCTAATTCAGCTTAATTTAAGTAAAACCTGTTAACTTTTATGAGCATTAACCTTTGACTATGTTAACATAATTAATTGAAATATGAATGCATGGATAAATCTCTATGGAATAATACTTTTTGAAAAATTAAAGAGAGATATTTAACCTTCTCTAATACACCAAGAAAATGTCTAGATTATGTTGACCCTATGTGATCTCTGAATTTCCTAGGAGCGAGGGCATCCTTAATGGCTCATTGTGATGGCAAGTGAAAGGATGACCACTCCATGCTGGAGCAGATTCCACACATCAAACTTTTCCTTTCCTTTGAATATTTTCATAAAATAGGACTCTCTGGCCTCTCAGCTTGAGCGACACTTGTTTATAACAGAAAAAGACAGCAAAGTAGGTAATTATTTATTAAGATAACAAGATTGGATTAAAAAGTTGACTATGAAATTTGATAAAATGATTGTGAAGAACTGGGAAATTTTCCTGGAGGGGGTTCTCTCCACATGCGTCCTCTGCTTACACTGACCTTCTAAAAATCAGCAGCTGACTCTACCTGGAGATTAGATTAAGTGCATCCTCAGTCTTCCCCAGAATTCCTGGTATTACTCTAACTTTAGGACAGTTTTTGTCCCTTGGCTATCTTAGGACCATGTCAGGAATAGAAGTTTGAGAAGAACAGAGTCTCCAGACTGTCATACCCACAGGAAAAGGGAATTACTCTTCAATCTTTTCTCAGATGTGCGTATGAAAAGTGTTGAGACCAAGAGCAAGTCTGAGGCAATATTTAGAGAGACTTCCCCATTTATTTAAGAGTGGGAGGCCTGGAACGTCACTGTTACAGCTCCGTGTTAACCTGTACCTTGGACTCCTCTCCTAATAAGAGAAATATTCTACTGAAAATGTGTGTATGGGAGGAGGGGAACTGAAAACCTCCCTGGATTTTGCCATCCACCCTCGAGGTGAATGCCCTCCTCACTCCTCCATGGAGGATGGAGAGGTGGTACAAAATCTTATTACTAAGTTTCGGTCTATAGTTGCTCTTTAGATAACTGCCTTGCTTTTGGAAACATTTTACACAGAGTTTATGAGGTGTTATTACTAATATTTTTCTTATCTCTCTGTCTGTAATATCAACTCCCCTTACAGCCTTGACAACTGTGCACAGTTCCAGGAAAGAAAAATGTTAACCAATACCTTTTAGAAAACACTAAAAGTTGCCTCATTTTCCTCTCTGCATGTCTAAACAACCTTAAAACAAACTGAGTAGCAATAGAATCAGGGGGTGTTGGATCTGCTTTTTTCTAATTCCTTTTAAATGTTTTCCTTCATCACCTGTCCTTTTTTCTTTTCAATCTCATTCTTGCTTTTATTTCTTTTTAAACTCCGAGATTACATTCACTAGCCTTGTAAGTTAATTTAGGACATTTGTCTAAAAATTGTTGTGTAGAATATGGTGGCATTTTTCTATGGTCTTGGTGTGCACAGAATTTCATTACTTGCTTTATAGACACAACATTACAGACGATTTAAAATCCAAGGCCCATTCCAAACCTTTTTGTCATTTATGATCTTTTTAGGAACCAATGTGAAGTTGGATTGAAAATGACAAGGACACAAAACTTTGTTCAAAGAGTTTTATTTTTCATTCTTTTAGCCATCAGAAAATAAGTTTTTAAATAGATTATATCTCCCAGTGCAAAGTTCTGATTTAAACAGTGGCTTTTTCCTGTTTGTGATGGCTACTTTTGCTTTTTTTCCTTATTTTCTCTCACTGTCCAATCCCTCAGGCTGGTTCTTGGCAGGAACACAAAAACCCCAGATACATCTTCCTTACAAGTGTTCACAGACAATCAGTGTGTCAAGCTGAACAAAAGACAGGAGTGTCAGGTGGATCTGTGCAGACCTGCTGGGCAGGGAAAATGAGGATGTTATGAAAATCAGAAAAGTAGGAAATATTCAACATGGAGCTCTCAGCTGACGGAAAGTGGGTCTAAGGTATCAGACACATCCCCAAGGGAGGGACTGTTTCCACTTCATTCAAGGTTTGTGTAAATGACTTCAGAAAAGTGTCCTTGTCTCTGGTGGGACTGATTTTCCTGAAGGTGAAGTTGAGATAATAACAGTGAATTTTTCCTTTTACCTGGCCATGTTTGTTCGAGTGTCTTTAATTACTAAACATTCAACAGCACGCAGCACAACTGGGCAGAGGTTTCTCTGGGAAGGAGCAGTGAGATTCCTCTGTGTTGCCACAACAGTAACATGTAACAATGAGTTATTTTAGTTAAGTGCCAAAGATACAGTAAATCTGATCTCCTCTTGAAGGACTTTTTACAAAATTCTGTAGGGAAAGCCAAGAGGAAATGATTTTAAGCTGAAAGAAGGTAGGTTAGAATGGACAAAAGGAAGAATTGGGTGGGGTTTTTTGGTGAGGTTTGGTAAGATGCTGGCACAGGTTGCCCAGAGATGTGGATAACCATCCCTGGAAGTGTTCCAGGTTAGATTGGACAGGGATTGGAGCAACCTGATGTAGTAGCAATTGTCCCTGCTCATGGCAATGGGGTTGGACTGGATGATTTTCATGTCCAAAGAAGAGCAATGATGCTGGTAAAGCACTGAGAGAAAAAGGAAGGAGCTGGGGGTGTTTATCCTGGAGAAAAGGAGGCTCAGGGAAGACCTTCAGGAAGACCTTTCTCTACAAATATCTGAAAAGTTGTACCCAGGTGGGGGTCGGGCTCTTCTCCCAAGTAACAATCAACAGGACAAGAGGAAATGGCCCTGAGTTGCACCAGGGGAGATTTGGATTGGATTTTAGGAAATTTTTTTCATTGAAAGGCACTTTTATTAGTTTTAATTAGGCAGGTTGAATTAAACAGGCTGCACAGGGTAGTGGTGGATTAATTCCATGATTTAATAAATTACAGTCTTTTCCAGCCTAAACCATTCTATGATTCTACAATGCTATGACATTTCTTTAATGTTTGTTTTCTAGAAAATTAGAACAAAATTTGTGTGAGATCTCCCATTCTGCTTTGTTTGCTAGTCTAAACCTCAGGCTGGCATCGAGGCAGGAATTCCTCTTGTTTCAGTCTTTCTCTCTTTTTTAACCTTCCAAATTTATCACCTCATTTCCTGGATTGCTGCAATGATTAAAGCCAGTTTGGGGAACATAGGATCATGAATGTGTGGAAGAAAGAAAGAGTCAGGACCTGGCCACAAAAAATAGAGTTCTCAGTTCCTGGTAAGGAAATAGAAGGGTTATTTTCAATATGTGGAGGAAGCTAGTGGGAACTACTCCTTGCCATTCTCAGAGGCTCAAAACATACACAAAGTAGGGACACAGCAGAAATTAAAAATTAGGCTGAAAAGGCTTTTGTGGTGGTGAGGTGGGAGAAAATTCTGAGCAGAGGAAGATAACCCTATTTACTGACCCCTGAGGGCTGTGTTTCTATGAATGTAAAGCTCCAAGACCAAGGTACCAGTACCTGTAGCAGAGTGTGCATGGAAAAGCCATTTCCAAGGGAGAGGTTTTTAAGCTGATTGAGGTCTGCATAATTCCAGTGAAATCAAGATGGTAGGACACTTAAGACTGAGAATTCAGCCTTAACCTTCCCTAAGAAAACACAAAATCATTACGGTTGAAAAAGATCTCTGGGATCATCAAATGCAACCCTTAATCCAGTGGTGCAGAACTGAAATCAGCTTCTCTTTCTTTTTGCAAAAACTGCAAATGTTTGAATGCATCAACATGTGATTAGGTACCCACTGGGCCTGCTGTGATGTTTGGAGATAGAATATCCTGCAGAAGCAGAGAAATCAGAATTAGGTGGGGGAGCAGAGGCAGAGCCCCAGGCAACTTGGGGCCCCACAGGTGGTGATTTCAGAAAAAGAGAAGGGCCAGTTTAATTCTAAATCTGTGTCCCTTACTTACAAACACACCTTTAGAAGGGAGAGGAGGGTGAAAGTGCTGCCTTCTTCCCCTCCAGTAAAAATGTTCTCTGTAGATGAGAACAGAGAGGATGGAGGCCTTCTGTCAGCTCTTCTTCCCTCTCAGAATTGTGCTGACAAAAATTCACTTTTAAAGATACTGATTAAATCATTAAAATTTCCCACTGGCTTAGCTTCCTTTTAATATCTTCCTTCTTCCAATGGACTTCCTATTTCCTGAGCTTCCAGGAACGTGTGTTGTAGTATCAAATGTAATGTTCAAATATGTGGAACACAGGATTTTCCATACTGGATCAGGCCATGAAGTCACACCAGTTCATAGCCTGCCTGACTTCATGGCCATTATCTCGTAGTTTGGAGGAAGCAGTCACCAGGCAGAAAATCCAAATGCTGAAATTCCTTCTTGCCTGAAAATACCATGGACTTGCCTCTGGGCTTTGGAAGTGGAAAATATCCAAAGATATTTTGTTTGCCACTGCTTTTGAATTTCATTATTACCAGTCTTCTTCAATTTCATTATTAACAATTTAGGAAAATTAATTTAAAACTAGAAGTTTTTAACTCTGTTTTAATGCTCTGAAAGTGGAAAATATCCAGTGATATTTTGCTCATGACTGCTTTTGAATTTTCATTATTACTATCTCCTTCAGTAAAAATTTTAGACTTGAGGGCAAAATTCAGAGCTTATTATACTCATATATATATATGTATATATGTGTATGTTACGTAACTCTCACATCAATGTTTCAGTAGCCTCCTATTTCTTTGAGTAGTTTCTATGTTGGACCCTGGGCTACAAACATTTAAAATTGCCATAAATATATAAAAAACATAGTAAAATATGAATATGTGCATGCGTGTAGGTGTCTATGATCTCACTACAAAATCTAAAGCTGTGTTTCCCAGTTTTAAATCCAGTATAGAGTATCCTGGATAAAATATATTTCTTTTTGAAGAAATGACACAGGGATTTTGCTCTTCTAGTCACTGTCTTTGAAGGATGTAAACATTTACTTACAAGTTGTGGGGTTTAAACAGCAAGAAAACATTTAAAATGCTTTGCCAAGTAAGTTGGGATATTGATTCGATGTCATAAATGTAAGAAGGTTTAACAGGAAAATTAATGAATTTATACGAGATTAAGACAGTATAGTGTTTATTTGTCATAATCCTCCTCTCTCGTTCAAAAGTTTTTATCAACAAATCAAGAAAAATATCCCCACATCCCTTTGCCTGTGGTAACCATTCACAAGGAGAGCAAGAACTGGCAGGAAACAGAGCGAAAAAGGAAGATGTTCCTTTGCAAATATGAACAAGGAAACTTTCTTATCTCCATAAACCCTCAATGTACAATGTATAATTTTGTTTGACCCAGATAGAGCTGAGTTAGGAGGGTTGGAACAGTCAGCACTTGTCAGCTTAGCTGCACTCACTGACCACATGCACATTCTTAGCATCCAGCAAGTAAGAAATAAAGCACATTAGTTTGATTCTCAGGGAGAGAGAATCAAACACAGTAAGGCATGACACTTTTTACAAGGAGAAAGGAGTGTTCTTAATCATTTATCCAGGCTCAGCTAACATTCAGAAACTTGTTGAGCTGTGGTTGCTTATTTGCAATATTATTATAATTCAAATCCAAGTGCTCCAGAATTTTAAAAAAGAGTGGTGTGGATATAAGAAACCCTTTTTTTTCCAAATGAGGAAAATCAAGCAGAGGAACAAGATGCCCAAAGAGGTTTTGCAGTCTCTGTTGCAAATTTTCACTGCTCAAAGCCCTGAGCAGCCAGGTCTGATCTCATCACTGACAGGGTTTGAGTAGGACCTGTTTATTTACACAGGGGTTTTTTTTGCTGTTGTTGAGTTTAATCTTTGCAATGCACTGAAAATGCTCTAACAGAAGTGGTATGAATCTGCAACGTTACCCTAAAGACAGTAGAGAGGAATCACTTTGCATGAATTGTAATTCTTGCCCCTTAATTTAATTTCCATATGCACGTAGGAAGTTCTGTGCACGTCTATTGTGTTGCTATATTTTTAATTCTTTTTTGGAAAAAATAATTGCCTGGTGTGTTTTCGTTAAAATCCAATATTCTGCTTCTGTCAATATTAGTCTTTCAAAAGCTTATTGATATTTAAAGTTACTGTCTTTCTTCTCTCTTTTTAATTGACTCAATTTAGAAAAATGAAATAAAAAAAAAAGGCATATCTAACTCCCTTTCTTGAGAAGAAAATTGTAGTGCACAGAATATTTATTTGGTCAAATATTGCCCTCAGCTAAAGCTGCCTCTGAGAAGAGGTGGCTACATCCACTTTGGAAATGTCTTCCCTGATGGATGTGACCTTTGTTGCAATTTTGTTTAAGTCAAAAGAAATAATTCTTGGCTGTTAAGAGCACCTGGGGCCAGAGGTTGGCATTAATGACACACAATGGTGCAGCTCTGGAGAGCACCTTGCTGTACAAATGGGACACAATTGCTGAATTATCTGTATTTTACCAGGTTCTGCTCAAAGTCCCCCCTAATACCCTTCAGAGTTTGCTCTGAGGGTTTGAACCCAGCCCTCATCTCCTCTTCCAAAAGAGGCTTTTTCGATTCTTTCCTTAAAAACTGCCCTGATTTTGAATCCACAATTGAAACCCCAGCTCCTCATGCTCAAAGCCTGAAAGGTGTCTGCCACTGTTCTGCTCTCTCTATCCCAATGTTGACTTAACAATTAAATCCTGCCCGAATTCTTCTTGTCAGATGCACTGAGACCGTCTGGACTAAGCCTGACCAACTCTCACCTTCCCTGCAGAGCTCTCCAATAGGCTTCTTTCTCTCTTATCTGTTGCACTCCTCTCCCTTTCAGGATCAGTTCTATGATTCTATGGGACAATCTTACTCACTGCAATCAATTGGCATTAGGTACCCTGAGTCTTATGCTTTAAAATAGAATGAAATAAAATAAAATAAAATAAAATAAAATAAAATAAAATAAAATAAAATAAAATAAAATAAAATAAAATAAAATAAAATATGTGTATTCAACCTGCATCCTGGGAACAGCTTAGGTTAGTCCAGAATGGTCAAGTTCCATTGCTGATGATGTTCTCTGAAAAAAATTGATTTTTTTTCTTATGACTATTACAACTTGGTACAATGAAGATCTCTACACTTTTATTATTTCTTTGATCCACAAATCCTGAGAGTTTTTGTTCCTCCTGTTACTTCTCCCAGTTGCTTAGAGAAATAACATCTTGTGGATTATGTTATTCAGTAGCAGGGATTATTCTTAATTTATAGGGTCTCACTTTCCAAACTGTTTCACATCTTTAGACGATATTAACCTCCTTGAACACTCTGTCATCCCAAGACCTCCAAAAGCAAGAAAGCCTTTTTCTGGTGGGTGGCTGCTTGAGAAAGCCCAGCAGTTCATCAAAAGGCAGTGCTAAAGGATTGATTCATTTCCATTCTCCCACCTGCGCCAAAAATACCAGTATCCAGGCAGGAGATGGGATATTTGATTACGTGAAGCTTGAGGGACTATTTCAGTATGAAAATTGTAATACAAATATATTATTATCTATCTCAAAATACACTGGAATACTCAGTCCCACACTCATCACCACAGTATCTGAACACCTCAGGGATGATATAATAATGTAATTGATCTAAAAAAGGCAGTGCAATTATATAATTATACCCTTGCTGCTATATTTCACACATAGAGACTATTTATAATGAATACCCTTTTACTTACTTTTGAAAGGATCTATTTTCTTCAATGGGAGACAGTGGGATAATTTATAGACAGGAAAGCTCTTTGATTGGGGAAAGTATTAAACCTTAAATGAGAAACTCAGTGTTTGCATTTGAGCAGTTGATTGCCTCCCTGCACCTCAGGGCTCCTCAACAGGAAAAGATAAACGAGGTTTCTTTTTACCCCCATGTGTCTTCTCTGGTTGGATGCTCAAGAGAAATACTCATTATTTGGGGAATTTTATCCAAATTTAGCAGCTAAAATGTAAACTTTTCGTCTGACATAGTCATCCTGCCTCTTTTGCTGTTGATAGGGAGAAACTGGAACCACCAAGAAGAATAATTTATCCCACCAAGGGTGTCTGATGGGTGGGACAACAAACCATGGAATTCCTTAACAATCAATGGAACCATGGAATCATAGTCATAGAAGAGCCCCAGCTGGAAGGGATCCACAAGGATCTTCAAAATCCAGTCCAATCCTGGCCCTGCACAGAACAATCCTAGGAATCACACTAGGTGCCTAAATAATCTGAATAACCAATTCCAGCTGGATGAGAACAAGCATTTCCCTACATTTGTGAAGCTGGAGTGTCATGCATTAGGGCACAGATTTTCCCTTCAGCATGCATTTTTTTCTTACTGTACATGAAGCCCAAAATACCTACAGAAGGCACAATTTTATACCGTATATTTCCTTATTTATAAATATTTATAGATACATGTTATAGTCACTAATTATAAAAATAAAGTGATACTGCAGCACACAAACTGCTCTGGCATTGCAGCACTGAAGGGAGCACACCAAAACTTCTGCATCTTGAGCAGCAGAAACAAAAGAGAAACATGAATTCCTTAACACATAAATACGTGCCTGTTTCTGCTGCTTACCTGAGAAATGTTTCTTAAAATTAAGGAAAAAAAAATTCAGTAGAAGTTTAAACCTTTGTTCAGGGAAGTATTGAATGGAGGGATTTTTTTATGCATATATTTGAGTCTTGCTGCCTTCAGGAGGACTGAGAAACATGCTAAAGTTAAGTAAATGTCATCATGGTAAAATAATGCATCTCTCTAAATTGGGAAATGTGAAAGGATGGCTGTAATTGATTGGACTCCTCTCAAAGGTCAAATGCTGCCAAGAATTGGTATTTGAGTTTTTTTGTATTTTTGTTTCTTCAAGTGACTTTCCTTTCTGTAATACGACTGTTAAAAATTTCATTGCAACATTTTAATTTACAAATTTAATTCTAGTTCAAACACCTGCAAGCAGTTATTAAAATTCCCCTTTAACCATATTCTCTTATATGATCTTCACACGCACACAAGACCCTAATTAAATTTTGTTTGTTTTCATGCCCAATTTGCAATTTCTGATTTCCCCTTTCTTCATTAATTAGATAAGGAAAAAGTGATAGGGTTTTAATTACTCCAGATATGTGTGAACACATCTTCATTTTCAATTAAAGGTGAGATAGGATGTTTGAAGAGAAATTAACTAACACAGTAATCTTTTTATTATTATCCTGACAGAGAACATATATATCATGAGATGCTATCAGCAGGCCTGTTTACACTTCTTGAGGATCTCTTGGGTATGTCGTAAATGGAAAGGAATTCAATTATTGGAGGAAGGAATAAAGGTCTAAATCTCCAACAAAACCAGTGAATGCAGAACTTCTGATTTCTTTTAGCAAGATCATTCCCAGTAAGGCATAGTCTAATTTCTCCAGAGGATTTTACTGGAGCTGTGTGGCTCTTGGTGTACAACCCCTCCAGTGAAGAAAATTCTGATTTCAGGGAGTTCAAAGTCATATTTAAAACATACTGGTAGTCCACCTTCCTAGTTTTACGAGCAAAATATGCATATGAATTGCTCTTAAATGATCTTCCTAAAGGGAAGGAAAAGTCAACGGGATGATAAATGCCAATGAGCAGAGAATAAATACACAGGGAAAGACCACAGGCAAATCCATAACTCACTGCTCATGCTCAGTACTGAAGAATGACTTGGGTGGGCATCTAACACACCTTTGATAAGGAGAGCTCCTAAATCACCAGGTTTCAGCTGCAGAGTCTCCTAAGTCACCCTTGGGCCCTGAAGAGCTGCAGCCAGGCAATGTGGCCAGTCATAGAGCCACTGCTCTGAGTCATTTGTCAGGAGCGACAATGCCCCTGCCTTGTCTTCTTGTCCTTTTATCCTGAGTGCTCTGCAAAGCCCTTCAAACCTGTCATTTGTTCTCTGCTCAGAATAATGTAGAAATGGATGTCTGAACCAAAGTTGTCAGAAACATTTAGTGATAAATAAACTACAGCATAAAGGGAACTATTTGTGTATGCTGTGGATTAGCTTCACCTGGTTTTAGGAAATTGCAGACATACCCAGGACATTAAATACGTTTTCTTCCTTATAAATTATGCAAAGACAGTAATACCAACTTTAATGGAGACATCTCTCCAAAATGAAGTGATCTCAAATCATCAACGCTGAGCATGTCCTGTTGGTTCCTGTGATTTCAGCACATTGCAGCATTGGACTGACAGTCTGCTTCAAAATTATGTGTGTTAAATCCCAGAACCACAGAGCCATAGAATCACAGATGTTGGGAAAGCCCTTGAAGATCATCGAGTCCAAACATTAACCCAGCACCCTCAAACGCATGACCAAACCATGTCCCCAGGTGCCACATCTTCACATCTTTTAAATCCGTTCAGGGATGGGGACTCCACCACTGCCCCGGGCAGCCTGTGCTGGTGTTTGATAACCCTTCCAGTGAAGATTTTTTTCCTTATATCCAATCAAAACCTGTTGCAACTTGAAGTTGCATCTTTTTGTCCAATTACTCGTTACTTGGGTGACCAACCCCACCTAGGTACCACATCCCTTCAGGTGATTGTAGAGAGTGAGAAGGTCCCCCCAAACCTCCTTTTCTCTGGTCTGAGCCTCCCCAGCTCCCTCAGCTGCTCCTCATGGGACTTGTTCTCCATTGAGGGGACAGGCTGAAGGACCTCAAAACAAATATCACAGACATATTTATGAACCTGTCACAGCTTTGAGCAATCCAAGGGCCTCTGCTGTGTCAAGGAGCCATTGTTCTATAGCTATGGGGGCTTTGGATATTGCCTCAATCCTTCTAAAATGTAGTTGAACCTTAGAACTGCTCTTGATTCTACCTTTTAGCTAAAGGCAGCCCTGTTGCCTATGCAGTGCTCAGAAACCTTCGGATATCTGGAACAGCCAAGACACAGAAATTTATAACCAGTAACATGTTTCTTAGTTTTCTATTGTCATTGTAGTCCAAAAAGATTTAGGATTTATAAAGACTTAAGGACAACACTGGTCAGGACACAAAGATGGCAAATTTAAGCGTTTGGGCACAGACCAAGAAGGTGACATGCACCTTTGACAATCTTGATCTCAATAGTCCTTGACAACATTTGGGTCTCATGTACACTAGAGTCTTCTAAATAACAGCAAGGCAGAGCTCCAGAATTAGCCCAATCTAGGGACTAACTGGAAGCTTGGAAGTGGCCATTATTGTTGAAGGCTTGGAGAGTTTAATAGGGTGTATATGGTAAGATTATCTGAGTGGATATCAGCTGGAGGCCAGGTTGTGGAAAGTCCTTAGCTGAGGTGTAACTGAGCCAAAGACCAACATTTCATTCTGTCTACATTGGACACTTGTCTTGGATCACAGAATCACAGAGTGGTCTGGGTTAGATGAGATCTTAAAGGTCATCAAGTTCCAACCCCCGTGCCTTGGGTAGGGACACCCAGACCAGGTTGCTCCAAGCCCCATCCAACCTGGCCTTGAACACTTCCAGGGATGGATGGGAGTTCCCCACTTTGAGGAGCACTTGGCACTGTCAGCTTGTCATGGGTGGTTTGCTCAGACTTGCCGGATATCCTGAAGGCTGAGGATAAAGGAGGGAAGTAATACCACTTGTAGGATTCCTTGGGTGATCTTGCACAAATCCTTTAGACTTTGTGTCATACATTTCCCCTGCCTAATGGAAAGGGAGAATATCTGGCAGACTTTGCAAATGTCTGGGTTAAAAGGGTTGTAAAATGGGGCTTTGCTGTGTCTATCATTGCTGCTTTTTTAAATTGTTTGGGTTTTTAAAACCCTAAATTCCGGTAGAGATAATTAAAGCTTTTTCAAACCTAATTCAGTAGCACTGTGCTATGAGTCCTAAAGGCTGCTTTTTCAATGAGGAGAGTATTTTGCCCAAATTTCCTTCAAGAGTTCTGAAATCTCTAAGCAGTCACCTAAAATACGTGTCCTGGTTCTGAAAGGACTGGGCATTCACCACTGCTGTTTAAATTAACTGCTGAATCCTCACTGCCATGGGAAATGAGATCATTTGTTTGTCAGGAATTACTTTGGCTTTGAAGTACCAATGAACCCAGGCTTTCTGGAAGACGTGAGTGATTTTGTGCGCCTGGATTTATAAGGTGGGGTATTCAGACACAGATGTGACCAAGGATTTTGAATTGTGAAAGGTACCACACGGTAGCCCTAAGAAAATCAGATCTTTTTAAGGTTTTCTAAGCTAGACATGCAAAATGAAAGGTCACATTTAAAAATCACCAAAGATACCCTCAGGCAATTATTGTATTCAGAATTCTCTGGCTTTAATTAGCAGAGAATGAATCATTCCATAGGGTTGAATCAAAAAAAGAAAAAGAGATGTGGAGTGGGAGTGGTGGGGGAAATGAAACTAAATTTCAGCAATAGACAAATATCAGTTCAGGTCCAGGAAATATAATTGTTTGAAATCAGACCCAAAGTGAATGATAATGACACAATGGAAGTTGTTTTTCTATAACGATTTTCAAACTTTACATAATCAAAGGATTCTTTTCTCTTTATTTTTTCCCCTCTTTTGTTTTTTTAACAAAGCAAATACATGAACTGCATGCTTAACTATCATTGAATGTTGTAAAAAATACGTATGGATTTATTTGGCAGTTAACAACATGGCCTATGGCAATTATTATCTTTATTTACAGAACTCAGTGCTGATAATGGACAACTGATAGGCATGTTTAATTGGCTTTTAACTACCTGTGTCTTTTTATAGTATTTTCTTCTTTGCCCAATGGCAGCAACATTCCTGAAGATTTCAATGTGAGTTTAATATGTTGCTGATTTTTAATTACAATTTTATTGCTTATGCAAATGCAGGCTCATTTGTATGGCAAGCCAGGGGTTGGTAACAAGGAGAGTTTTGTCACGTTTCTCTATTCAGGGCCTGCACTCAACAGCTTCTTCCTGTTCAGTTTTCCTAAGTGTGGGAGAATTGGTCCCTTCTCCAACTCCTTGCAGGAGAGTTCGTGTCAGGAGCACAGATATCCTGACTGGTGGATGGTGATCCGAGATTTTACTGATTTATCACTCCAGAAATTGTTCTCTTTGAGAGCAGCAGCCCTAAAGGAAATCTGGCATCACCTGGATTTACCAGCTTGTGTTTATGAACTTCCCTCACTCTTGCTGGCAGATGTGGACTCCCCATCCCTGGAAGTGATCAGGGTCAGGTTGGATGGGGCTTGGAACAATCTGAGATTGTGGAAGATGTCCCTACCCATGGCAGGGTGGTTGGAACAAGATGATCTTTAAGGTCCCTTCCAGCGAAACCATTCTGTGATTCTGTGAAAAATACTGGCCAGACAGAGGCAGAAACTCCATGGAGACTGTACATTCCAGCCTCAGAGATGGAGGAACTGACACCATTATTTTTGAGCTTATTTCTCTCTCCTTTTTCCCTGCTTTCTTGAAAATAGAAATATCACTGGAAAGGACATAACCCAAACAACAAACTGTGCAGTTTCATAGAATCATGGAATCATTAAAGCTGGAAAAAGCCTGCAAGATGAACAAGTCCGATCTTCTACTGAACACCTCCATGGCTGCTAAACCAAATTGCAAAGTGCCACATCTAATCCTCTTTTTTAAAGTCAGTGGCCAGTGGAGGCTGATTTATGTCTCCAGAGCCTTTTGAAACAACTCAAAATCTTGGGCATATTAAATTAAAGTTTATCATGAAGCAGGACATGTTTGGGAAGCTGAGTCAGGGATCTCCATAGCCAGGAGAAGATTCAAATCAAAATTGTCTTGTCTCCCACTCTCCAGCTTGTACTCTGTTCCTGGAAACAAGATAGTCAAAAATTCCTCCGAGGGGCTCATCAGCAATGATCCTAAATAATTGAAGGAGAAAATTGTTCTGATGTCAGTAGATGGCACTGTTTCTATGAACTACTGACTCACACCCCCAGAAATGCAGCTGCATCTCCTTATTTTCTACACAGGGAGAAATCTAAACAAAACCAAACAAACTGACAAAAAAAAAAACCCCAAACCAAAACCACGCCCACCCCACCAAAAAAAAAAAAAAAAAGAAAAAAAAAGAAAAAAAAAAAAAAAAAAAAAATTTTAAAAGTGAAAAATTANACATTTTAAAAGTGTAAGATTAGTACCCTGAAGTTCGAAAATGCCTGAATTAATGTTGCTCATTATATTTTATCTTACCCTTGCAGGCTTTATGCAGTGTGATATTGTCTTTGCTCATATGCTCATGTTTTCCATTTCCAGACGACTGCTGCCTTAGTTAATGCAAAGAATAGAGTTGATTTGAGGATAAGACATCTGTATAGGATAAACAAGAATATCCTTTACGAAATTCCTGGCTTCAGTGGTCTTGTGTATTGAGGAATGGGTGGAGGCACAGCATTTGTGTCTGAGAAAGGAGGTGTGTGGATGGTGACACATGAAGAGAGAAACCCCATAGCACCTCCCAGTACCTAAATGGGACTTACAAGGAGGGAGAGAGACTTTTGGCAAGGGCATGTAGTGATAGGACAAGGGAGAATGGCTTTAAACTGAAGGAGGGTAGATTTAGATTGGATATTAGGAAGAAATTATTTACTGTAAGGGACACAAGACACTGGCACAGGTTGTCCAGAGGAGTTGTGGTCTCCCTATCCTTGCAAGTGTCCAGGTTGGATGGGGCTTGGAACAACCGGGGATAGTGGAAGGCATCCCTGCCCATGGCAGGGGGTTGGAACTGGGTGATCTTTAAGCTCGTTTCCAACCCAAACCATTCTGTGATTCCGTGATGATTCTAGGGTTCTATGATTCCATGATAAGAGTGAATTTTTGCAACCAAGGTGTGTTGGATGTGTTCATGCAGTGACCATTCACCTGGCTATCCAGACACACTGAAAATATCTGAAAATATCCAAATAACCAAATTCCTAAAGTGCCCACTGGACAAAGCTTCTGCACAGGACAAATTTGAATATATATTGAAGGAACATGTTCTGATCTCATGGACATCCCTAACAGCTTCACTCGACAAGATCCATCTCATTAAGATATCTGTGGTATGGCCTTAGGGTACCTTATTTATAGTCATTTCATGTGTTTTTAATATATGATTTACTTGTTTGTTTTTGAATCAATACAGAAATACAGAACAAACATGTATCGAACATCTGTCATGCATCTCCCTGATCTTGGTGATGCTGCTATTTTTGTCAGATTTGTCAGTTGTCATTTTGGTCTTTTTTTTCTTAATTAGTCCTGATGCCTACTTCCTGGCTCAGTTCCTTGTCTCTGTCACATTGCCCTGCTAAATTCAATCCCCATTTCCATATCACTGTTTTTAACTTCCCATTGAATTTTCTCAGGTTTTCATGACATCCTTCCCTAGCATCCTGCTGTCCACCTGTCTTAGTCCCCTTTGTCCTACCAGATGTTATTTCACCTGACACTGTAGTCCCTGTTGAGCCTGTTATTTGCAACTTATCCTTCCCAAAGCTGGTTTCACTTCCAGTCTGTCCCACCCTAATGCATCCACCAAGTTAACCACCCCCATCAACCCCAGTCTGGTATTCATTCCTCTGTATATCATCAAATTCTTTTTTAACCAACTGTTGGGTGTATTCAAAATTTTTTGTCCCAATCTTTCTCATCCTTGGTTTTTGTTTGGTTTGGTTTTTTTACTCTTGCATCACAGTTTTGTCCTTTCTGTGTCTATTCCCTGCTATTTCTTGGAAGTGTAGGACAGATGTCAAGAGAACATGAGAAGCATGGGCATTAGTGTCTCTTGATATGTCCCTTTTTCCTGATGTGAAAAAGTGTCTCAGAAATACATGAACAGTTACTCACAAATTTTCTAGGAATATTAAAAGTAGATAAATGGTGAGAAAAGTGTTTGGCAAATGAGAAACTTAGACAAAGTTATCAGCAACCAAAAAGTGTAACTTTGAATGGAACAAGACAAGTTGCCTTATTATAGATAAAATTATAATTTTCTATGGGAAACAGTAATTTCCTGAACTTTAAAAATCTTCCCGATTTCTTATAATGATTTGTTGTGCAAGGGCAGTAACAAAACCAGGGATGCTACCACCACAGATAGAAGGATGTTCTCCTGCCCTTCCCCAAATCAGTTGTCATGCTGACTCCTGTAAAGAGCAAAATTACTTCAAACTCAATATTTTAACCTCTAAAATGTCTCACTGGAAATTCCTCTTTGCTTTAACCTGTACAGACAAGAGGACTTGAAGAGAAATGAGTCACTTCACCTGCTGGTTTCCAGCCCTGACATTCAGGGATTTCTCAGGGACAACATGTTTCTAAAGAATATATTTATCTTTGGCATCCCCTTTCTATTTTCGGGACTCGCTTTGAGGTGCTGGCAGCTCCTTGGGGAGGTGTTTCTCTGGAGAGCCACTATCAGAGTCTGGAGTGATCCCAACTGCTCCTGGCATCCCAGCAGCTACAGATCACCTTTTCAGGAGCCTCTGTGAAAGCTGTCACACCTCTGCTGTCAGCCCTTGTCCCACTGATTTAATGAAATCACATCAGGAAAAAGAAGGAAAAGACAAGGCTGAAGTCCTTTGCTGATAACTTTGAATGTGAATTCCTTTCTTTGCTGACAAAGCAGGAGCAGAACCAAAGTGACACCACAGAGGTTTGAACTGGCCAAATTCCTTCAGGCTCAGCAGACCCCTGGGAGAGCCTGAATCTCAGCTGGATAACGTGTTCAGAAGCCACCACAGAAAACATCAGACTGAAATTATCAACCTGATTAATTTTCTTAGAAAAAGCACTTTTGACTGTAGCATAGATTGGGCACAATCTGGGGAAATGACCTTTGCCTGCTTTCACGTGAGGGTCAGCTCTGGTTTCCTCCATTAAACTCAGGGGAAGTTATTGTTTATAGTTAGATAAAAATTAAGTGATTAACCTGTGGCTATTACCAGTATTTATTAATCTGAGCCAAAATCTTGCTCCCCAAAAACCCCTGAGGTTCCATATATTGTACACATGATGCACAAAATAATTGGGAAAAAGTACTTCCATAACATCTTACTTTAAATACTGCTTGAAAGTACTCTGGGATTTAATAAGTTTTCTAGTAGTAATGGAATATATTAAAAAGAAAAAAATTGGGACCACTGCATTTGAATACTGCAGTGGCCTTTATTTTTACATTTTTAGTGACAAGTTGAAAGAAGGAAATGCTCTGTATTTTCTTCAGTGCAATACACCTTGGAATCTATGGATTTACAGAGCTATTGCAGAGCTGAGTATTGCTATTATCACTGTGGATTGCTATCAGGGAAGATATCATGGAACTGATCTCTTTTTAATGATGTTGTACTCAATTACTACCTACCCCAGTCTTTCTCCTTCCTGTGTTTCTATTTCTGGATGTGTTCAAAAAGAAGGTGGGGGTCTGGGGAAAGGGAGACACATTTTTCCTGGTAAATCAATTAACTTCTCCAATCCAGCAAACTGTGAAAAAATACAATAACTCTCTTTAAATGTTCCATTAGGGTCCAGTAACAGCTCATTAGATTATACAAGGTATGTGTAATTGCCCAGAAAAGATGCACTACCTTCCTGCAATGCTTAATTTAATCTCCACTCTTTACATACAACTATAACCACCCACTAAACAAGATTCATGGCCTCGTGCCCCATGCTATGTGTGTACAAGTCTGTGTTGTAAACGTAAGAATGTGTTTAAAAGTCAAAACTGGCATGGCTTTATTTCCACTTGCTTGCTATAATATGACACAACAAGGCTGTGGAGGTTGGGCATTGTCCTTACAGAAGGTTTTCCAGTTGGTTGGAAATACCTCACTGTGTTTTGTATTTGTTGCATGGAGGGATTGTCCCCCTGGGCTGGGCACTGGTGAGGCCACACCTGGGGTCAGTTTTGGGGCCATCACTACAAAAAAGACTCTGAGGGGCTGGAGCGTGTCCAGAGAAGGGAACAGAGCTGGGAAGGGTCTGGAGAACAAGTCTGGTGAGGAGCAGCTGAGGGAGCTGAGGGGGGCTCAGCCTGGAGTAAAGGAAGCTCAGGGGGGACCTTGTGGGTCTTCACAAGTCCCTGACAGGAGGGTGGAGCCAGGTGGGATCAGGATCTGCTCCCAAGGAACAAGGGGCAGGATGAGAGGAAATGGCCTCAAGTTGCACCAGGGGAGGTTTAGGTTGGATATTGAGAGAAAAATTCTTCATGGAAAGGGTGGTCCAGCCCTGGCAGAGGCTGCCCAGGGTAGAGGTGGAGTCACCATTCCTGGAAGGATTTAACATCCATGTCAATGTGACACCTGGGGACATGGTTTAGTGGTGGCCTTGGCTGTGCTGAGGAATGGTTTGACTCAATGATCTTGGAGGGCTTTTGCAACCTCAATTATTTCATGATTCTATGATAATTTTCCTCATAATCAAGAAATGAAGGGAATAAGGCTCCACAGGATGGATTTGCCACCCCAGGATTAGCCCAGAGTCAGTTTCCTGATTTTTCACTCGTCTTTGGAAAGAAATGAATGAAATGGCCAAAGCTGGGAGAGCTGGAACCTAAACTGGGTGATATTCCATAGTCAACATGTCCAGGGATAACACCCATGGGAAAAAAAAACAAAAAAACAAACAAACAAAAAAAACCCACAAAAAATGCAACAAAAACCCCCAAAAAACAAATAAACAATACCCCCCAAACAAAACACCTAAATACACAAACAAACAAACAAAAACATGGAAAAAAAGAGGTTCCTCGGTGTGTGGAAAAGAAAAGAAGGGATTCACTGGGAAATTCAACATTTCCAGCACAGGTTGGGTTTCCCAGTTTCTCCTGCCTCTGGTGGCCGAAAAGGTGGAAGGATCCTACATTTGTGGATCTCCAGCATCTCCCTCAAAACATTCAAAACAAGGTTCTAGTGAGGAGGAAGTTGGTTTCTTCTCCCAGAAAGCAAATGGCAGGATGAGTGAAAAAGGCATCAACTTGCACCACGGGAAGTTTAGATTGAATATTAGGAAACATTCCTTCACGGAAAGCATTTCCAGGCACTGGAACAGGCTGCCCAGGGAAATGGTGCAATCACTGTTCCCAGAAGTTTTCAGAAGGTGTATGGATGTGACACTTGTGGGCATGGCTTAGTGGTGGACTTGGCAGTATTGGGTTGGACTCGATCTTAGAGATTTTTACCAATCTAAATGATTCTGTGATTCTCTGCGAGGTCCTGAAGTCACGGAGCTCTGCTGGTAAAGGAGAATAAATCTGTGAAAATAACTGTTGTATGTATAATTCTACTGCTAGGTTTTTATGCAGCAGAGTTAATTTTCTCTTTCTCTTAGCTGTCATGGTAGAAGATGAAGAGACTTGAGTTTCTCCCACATATCCTTGGCTTTTTCTGTGTGTTTCCTTTTAATATTACAACATGAATTACTAAATATGCTTCCTTTCTCCTCCAGCACAGAAATGAGATCCCCATGAGCAGCTCTGCCTCTGTTCACCTCTGCAGCCTTCACAGCTGAGTGCTTGAGCACCCCGGAGTCCTGCCAGGGCCGTTCACACTTCCGTGCTTGAGAGTTACCACACTTCCTAACCCCTGGTTCCTCAAGTTCTGCCAGGGGAGGTTTAGATTGAATATTAGGGAAAAAAATAATTGAAATTTCTTTAAGTGTTGCAACAGACTGCTCCGTGAAATGGTGGAATCACCATCCCTGGGACCGCTCAAAAAACTTGTGCATACAACCCTTGAGGACACAGTTTAGTGATGAACGTGGCAGTGGTTCTGGGTTGATGGTTGTACCTAATGAATGTAAAGGTCTTTTCTAACCTTAACGATGTTATGATTCTATGATTCAGTCTGAGACCCAAATCAGTCTGTGATTCTATGAAATCTCTCACAGGAAAATCTGCTTTCCAATGATCAATCAGACAAGAAAAGGAGAAATAGCTAAAGCTTTGGAACCCCTCTGTTACTTCAAGAGGTAGATATTGAACAATTTTTTTTTTTTTGAAGTAAACATATTTTGCTAAAAGAAAACACTCCCCCCATTCTCTTTCATATTTGCTGGTAACTATAAAAAATATTTTTTTTTTCTTTTAAATCTCATTGGTAAAATTTTGAGTGCTCAGAGCTTCAAGCCAACAAAAGGAATCGGGAGGGATACAGAATTGTGTTTCCAGTCCCAGTTCTCTGAAAAGTGCCTTCTCTACTGCTCTGCTTCATTCCATGTTTTCCCCTTCCTGATAAAAGGCCATTTTTCTTTCTGTGCCAGACTGTACAGCACATCAATCCTTATTTGTAGCTCCCATGATTTCCAGACTATTGGTTTATAACAAACAAATAGAGGTTTCAAGTTCTCCCTGATGCAGCGCCAGTTGGACAGTCATTGATTTTGCTGGGATTAAGAATGTTAAAATGGCACTGGGGCAGAAAATACAGAGCTTTCCAAAGTGACATGGTAGGCACAGATCAGACACACGAGTGGGGATAGGAAATTAAAACAGGCCAGAGAGCATTGCTTTACTCTCTGCAGAAATAATCCTATGGAAGCTCAAGTTCGTCCTACAGTTTATCATGTAGTGATTTACCCTGGATTTTTCACCATGAGAAGTTTCTTCTGGATGATTGAGATTTTCTGAAACCAAGTGAAGCACCTGGACAGTAATACACACTCCAGTTGAATTAAGGCAAAATAGAGTCTTCTTGCACCTGGAATAAAAATGAACACTTTCCCAGGCTCTAGCCATGAGTATTTCCAGATTCCTCTGACATTTTAATCTATATTGAGAGGTAAGACATAAGAAGGAGGCTGATTTATAGACCCTTGTTATTCTGCCTGGGCATATCAAAAATTTCAGATAGTTCAGTGAGTAAAAATGTTCTTAGTCCTCCAGTCAATTTAAAAATATTGGAAAATGGGGAAATATATTGAAATAGACCCCTGAAATGAAAAGGCTTTGCTGTTAAATAGTCCCACAAAATGAGCTTCCTGGTTTCACAAAATGTTTTTGTTTGACTCTAATAGAAGCATCTGGGTTTAGTGTTGCTTTAGAGTTGGTAAGTCTTTAAGTAAATTTCGGAAGGAAAAATCGTTTTAGAAGTAAATTACTGAAGAACTTCATTATGAAAGTTCTTCCCTTCCTGCCTTCCTGTCTCCTTCTCTTCCTTCTCCTCCTCCCCTTCCTTTTATTCTTCCTCTTAATTTCTCTTTCACTTTATCTCTTTCCTTTGCTCTTTCTCTTAATTACTACCAATTTGTAAGATCAACACAGAACTTTACAGCCAAGCAAATATGCAACAGCAAAATGCTCTGTGGTATTATGTGGAAGATAATTTACAAACTCATGTGCAAAGCCAAAAAACAGAGTTGGTAAAATTCACAGAGGGAAAAGCAGAGAGGCTCAGTTCTTCCCAGTTCCAGGTCTGTATTTTCCTGCTCCTCTTTTCACCATTTCTACACATCACAATAGCAGCACAGAGACCAGTGAAGTGGGACATAATTCTGGAAATCAGATTGTGTGTGTGTGGGGAGTTAAACTCCCAAAAAGTGCACAAGAAGAGATAAATGACACTTACAGATGGAAAGTGCTTCTGTATGAGGGTGGCGAAGGGCATTGAGGGGAAGCCACAGGCTGAAGGGCTGAAGGCTCTTGGTTTGCACAGCCTGGAGGAGACTGAGGGGAGGCTCATTGGAGTCTGCAGCTTCCTCAGGAGGGGAAGAGGAGGGGCAGGCACTGATGTCTTGATATCAATGACCTGTGACAGCACCCGAGGGAACGGCCTGAACATGGGTCAGGGGAGGTTTAGGTTGGATATCAAGAACAGATTCTTCCCCCAGAGGGTGTCTGGACACTGAACAGGTTCCCAGCGGAGTGGTCACAACACCAAGCCTGACAGAGGTCAAAAAGCATGTGGACAATGCTCTCAGGAATATGATGGGATTGCTGGAACTGTCCTGTGCAGGGCCAGGAGCTGGACTTTGATGATCCTTGTGGGTCCCTTGAAACTCAGGATGTTCTATGAGTCAATGATTCTATTGTAATTCTTTGCTACAACACCCTTCAGGAGTCAAGTGAGACTGAAAAGTCCCCAGAATGCCCCTCCACAGGGTTACCAGAGAATTTCCATGGGAACCATGTAGTGATCCCAGGTCTGCTGTGATGAAGAGTTCATGAATATCTGTGCTGTAAAAAGAGACCTTACCTAGTAGGAGTTTGAAAATTCAGATATCATGCAGTGGGATATGGGAGTAGGTAGTTTTTCTTTTCCCAGGTGTTATGGCACTACTGGGCTTAGTAGCAGATATGCAGCTTCCATGAAATGTGTGGATCCCTTGATTCTTGGCCCTTGAGAAGAGAAGTAGAACCAATTCTTATTTCTTTGAAGAGTGGAGATAAAAATGGCTCAGGAGAGCATCCTTTTTCCAGTCTGTGTTTAAGCACATTCTTTAAAGCCAGCAGAATCAGGCAAATGTTTAATTGGCAATTAAGTGAGTGAACGCCATAAGAAATAACAGGATGGTTTTCTTTTTCTGAAAATTGAGTTATTAATTAATACAATATTTTAAGTCTCCTTACTAAGGCATAAATTTGACTCTACTGCACAAACTGATCTAACTCCCACCTGACCTCTTTGAAAGGCCGAGGTTGCTCTGTCAAGGTCAAGCTTTGTCAGTTTGATACTGGTTACAAAATCACTCTTAATTTAATCCTGGGCAAATGTAAATCTAATTTCCTGCAGTGGATGTTAGTGGTGTTGCTTCACTCCAGCCCAAGTCTCATCAGAAGTAATCAAGCACAGCAATGGAGCGATTGCTCCCTACAAGACAAGTGACAAGCAATCTCTGAACAAAACTTATATTTCCATGCTTGATATAAAAACACTATGATGAAAAAAAAGATAAATATTGGGAGCACAGTGGTGGCAAATTGAACAGCATTAGGAGTTAAATGGTGGTGAGAAATGGGAACTGACACAATTTAAATGAAACTTTAAATACATATTTATTCACTGCAAGGGGTGTTGGGACTTAAACCACTTCTTTCATTTTATTTGACACCCCCCTCCTTCTGAAAATTTTTGAGAGTGCTATTTTCCACTTCTGTGGAAGCATAAAAAAGCAAAGGTAGATTTGTGAAGAAGAAAAATTTACATCTGTTTTTAACCAAGGTGTTCTATAAGACCTCAGCCTCTTAATCATTTATCAAAATGTGAATAAGTGGTATCTCCCTTTTTTTTTCTTCTTTTTTTTTCCTTTCTTGGCAGAAAACAAAACCCACGCATGCTGATGATTTGAAATATTATGTGACCTAGGTTGAACGGACAGATGAACAAACTATCTTATGGGAGCAGTTCTAACAATTACTGAAACTTGTAACAATTCTTCATAATAAGCCCTATCATCTACTACTAATAATACTAATACAAGCACTTATGGTAATAATATCCCAAATTTAATAAGAAGGCAGCAATCGTAGTTTGCTCTGTGTATGTGTTCCAGCCACTTTACATACATTATAAAGTCATGGATCATTTGAGAGTGCCTCAGGGAAAATAACGTGGTAAATGTTGTATAAGTATTATCTCCAAGTGTTGGACCCGTTTGCTGTGAGTTGATGCCACTTTCAGCTCCAACTAAAGCTTAACTGGTAAAAAAAAAAATACAAGAACAAGGAATTTTAAGTGGGACTTGCATTGCTCTGTCTGGGTGTGCATCTGCAATTTGCACACATAATTAGAGCACAGGAATGCCACAAGTGACCCTTGTCTCATTAGGAATTCAGACATCTCCATGTTGAACATGAAGCCCTGGCAGTATTAGTCCCCAGTGAGCCAAGTGCACATATTTCAAATCTTACTAAAAAACATCGTTCCAAATGTAGAATACCTCTGAGACAATTAAATCACCGTTTGTGATGAGAAGAAAAGACAAAATCCAAGCTTCACATAAAACATTTGAACTGGGACTTCTTGATCTGTTTTGTGTAGGCAGCTTGTTGCACAGATGGGAGAGCTCAGGTACGTCAGAGAGGGCAGCAACACTTCCAGGGCTGTGCTTGGGTGACAGTCCTGAAGGGAGATCTGCTGAGGACTCCCTGAGAAACAGAAAATTCTCTTTTTAGCATCGGTGGAGAGAAGCGAGCTCGTTTCGAACGTGCAGCCCAGGTCTCCCAGCCCTTTGCTCAGTACATCAATCAGGGTACTTAAGTCAGTCCAATTATTTCCATTGACGTCCTTGAGCTTGATTAAGATCTGAATTACTACTTCATGTCTTGTCTGCTCAGTGGGGGAGCGTTTAAACAATCAAGACTGGCCTTCAAGAACAAATGGATGATATTGTGAGAGTGGAGACTACTTTGCAAGGCCTGGAGAGTGATGTGAACACTGAGTCTGCAGTACATGAGCCTCTGAGTGCTCTGTGAACTCCTCCAAAGAGGCAGGGACTCAAAGAGAGCAGAACAAAGCATTTCCCACCTTGGCCATAAGCTGTCCTTCTGGAGTGGATGGGTTTTAAGTCCATGAACTAACAGGAGAATACAGACAGGAGCCTGGGGGAGAGCTCTAGCACAAAGCTGCTCCAGCAGTGTGGATTTTGCATTTGAACGTGTTTTAAAAATAAAGCTCATCACTGAATTTGGTGAGGACCTGGTCCTTGTTGTGTCTCGGTTGTGTTCTGAGGAATTCTGAGGTTCACAACTCCTCTTTTGGATCTCACCTTTTCCTCTCCAACTCATCTCAGGACCAGGAGCTGGACTTGATGATGATCCTTGTGGATCCCTTCCCACTCAACATATTCTGTGTTTCTGTGATCTCCATGAGTAATCTTTCTGTTCACTTTCTAGCAAAATTGTTTGAACAAGAATTTTTTGTTTGGATTGAGGTGCTGAGTGTATTTTCATTCTTTCTCTGGGCAGTTTTCATCAAACCTTCATTTTATTTTCTTCTTGAGTGTAATGAGGGTGCAGAGGGTAACCCAAACTTATGAATGGAGTTGTGAATGGACTTGCTGACTGTTTCACATACTCTTCACATTCTAATTTAACTAAACATTGAATTTTCTGAATGACTGCAAGGATGGTCTCTCTCCAGTCTATCCATGTCTTACTGTCATACCCCAGCAAATTTAAACGTTGTTTGTTTGTTTTCTTGCTTGCTTGCTTGCTTGGTTGCTTGCTTTAGGGTGTTTTGGGCTGGTTTGGTTTGGTTTTGTTTTATGTTAACCTGAAGAGAATTCTTTGGAGTTAGCTGAGGGCTCCAAAAATCTTCATCCATATCTCGGATGGAATTCAGGTGCCTACACAGAAATGTCTCAAGGCAAATTAAAAGCCCTTTGTATCAGTGAGTAGACAAGAGCATGGAAACTGCAGAGCTGTGTTGAGTTTGAGTTTGAAAATAGATGTCAGGCAGGATACACTGAGACATTTCAAATGGCACCAAAAATTAAAGTTGTGGCACTCAAATTACTTTCTTGGAGGAACAGAGACACAGAATAAAAATTTCTGGCTGCTTAAGGAAAAATAGAAATGAAATTAGTGTTTCCACTAAAACATGGGAATTATTTCTGTGGCAGAGTGCTCTGCAAGAGTCACAGAGGAGATATATTTAATGAATCCTACAGTTTTGTTATTTAAGAGGCTCATTTAAAAAGTAGTCAAAGTGAGATGCTGGGGAATGGCTTAATTCCCTGAAAACAAGTGACAGCTGGAAGGGTGACCAGAACTAGTGGCTCTGGGTTTATTGTGTCCACATAACCAAGTTTTCCCATCTTGGGTCAATTAAATATCCCATATTTGATTTCTTTAAAATAACTTGATGCAGATTCTGCCTCCAGAGCCTGGCATCGACCTTTTTGTGATCTGTGACCTCAGCTCTGCTCTCTAACTTTCTGTGAGTTTGGGTTCAGGGTCATAAGCTGTAACCACTTCATGATCATGGCCTTTTTTACATCAAGTAGGAACAGTCCTACCAGGCAGTGAAATATTTATTTGTTGATTAAAAGAAGGCAGTGATGAGAACAGAAGTGTTGGAGAGAAGCGTGGTTATTGAAGGAGGTTTTCCCATAGGATTTATTTGTTTCTTTGTTTGTTTACTGTTGCAGAAACCTTTTGTGAGACAAAGTGAAAGCAGCTAGAAATGAAGAGCTGGAGCGGGGTGAGCATTCCTGGAAATGCCACAACCACTTAGGATGACAAGGTCAGTTTATATGTGCTCCCTTTCTTCTGTTTGTGCTCTGATCTAATCAGCTGAATTTAGGCAAGGGGAAGGAAAACATCCCTGCCACAAACACTCAGCCTGCAAACTCCTCCATTTTCCCTCAGCCAACAGGGATGCTCTCTGAACTGATCAGGACTTTTCCAGATGCCAGGAATCATTTTGTCATTGGAAGGTTTTAGTTTTCTTTGGTCCCATTTTTGTGGGGAAAAAAAAAAAAGAATGAGCAGAATGAATGGAAATATGATGCAGATAAGGAGCCCTCAGTACTTGATTGCAATCTTAGGTTCTGGAAGTCGGAAGATATTGAGATTTCTGCTCAGGTCATGGTAAAACACATCTCGCTACTATTTTCACCTTGTAAAGCAGAGTTTTTAGAGAGTCTCGTGTTTAGCCATTAGAAGCAGCCTAGATTCATATTGTTTCATGGCTCAGTTCATGGAAATTTTGGACCATATTTTCCATATGGAGCCTCCCCCGCAAGGGAGGTTTAGGTTAGATATAATGAAAAAGTTACTCACTGAAAGGGTGTTCAGGCATTGGAACAAGCTGATCAGGGAAGTGATGGAATCACCATCCTTCAAAGTGTTCAAAGAACGTGTGGATGTGTTGAACATGTCAGTGCTGGGTGAACTGTTAGACTCAATGACATTTGAGGCCTTTTCCAACCTAAACAATTCCATGATTCTATATCCAGCAGAACTGGGGTTGCACTCTTTGCCTGAGGAGACCATGATGAACTCCTGACTTGATATTTCCTATCTTAGATTAGTCACAAATGGAATAAAGCCATAGTGGGTTGAACACATCATTTACAACATTTAGCAGGAGTTCATTTGTATAAGATCTATAGGTAAAGAGGAGATGAATGCTCAAACATAAGCTATTCCTTCAGGCAAGCGCTGATCGTGTCAGCTCAAGTCCTTTAATATCCTTTAATACCTCAGCATGCATCTGAGGGGCTCCACCTTTGGAACCACACCATTAACATCTTTTTTTGCATGTGGGGGGACACCCCAATTTTTTGATTAACTTGCTTCAAAAGTCTCAGTATAAATCCACACTTTCTTTGTTCCCACTCAGGTCTTGGTCCCCTCACCAGATACATAGTGTGAGTTCCATCCTAGGTTAATTTTGCAGTAGCAAAGTTATTTTCCCCCAAAAGAAGAGCCTACACTGGTTGTGGGAATAGGCAGCTCTAGGGACTCTTTCTTACAGGCACTGTAGTAAAGATTGCACCAGTTCTAATTCCTACAGACTTGTGCAGTCCTCCAAAACTAATCCAAAAAATTGCAGGCCTCCCAAATACCCACCAGATCCCTTCACGCCCTGTTCTAAGGCAAGCACCATGTACTTTATATGTCATGCTATAATAATGTCTTTCTGGTGGGTTGTGATATATTTTTACACTATTACAGGCACTTCAAACAGGAAAACCACACACACACACAAATATCACTTTACTGGAGTACCAGCGGTGTGCAACTACTTGATGCTCAGAGGAGACACTTGTCTGCATGGTTTTGTCTTACTGTTTTAGAAGAAAAACCAAAACCTTGCATTACATGGCCACATTTTACCATGAGTAAGCTCAACTAAACAGGATAAACTGAGAGAAATTGATAATGCACCTATGCAGAGCACTCCTCTGGCATGCCATGGGTACTGCTTGTAAAGAATGAGCACGTCCAGCCCACGGGATCTTTGTGATTACAATGACAGGCACAGAAACAGCCTGGTGAACAAGAGAATTCAACGTCCCAGGAAGACCCAGAAACACCAGATCTGAATGCTGGAGCACCATCTAGTGAACACAGGAGCTCACCTTTATTCTGTGTTGGTGTCTCACTGAGCAGAAGAGAAAGGTGTGTAGGCAACAGCCCATACACCCTTGTTCTGTGCTGACTGCCCAGCTCATGCTAAGTTCTTACAAGCTGTAAATATTCAAGAGGAAGAGATTTTCCTCTTAATGATTCTTCTGGATAGTGGAATGTCTTGAAGAAATCCTTCCTTCTTGCTCTATAGAAAATATTTGGGAAGGTTGTCTGCACTTTGATGGTGGTGATGGAGAGACCTTTGGAAGAAAACTGATGGCAAACTAATACTGGGTGGAAAAGCCAACGTATGAATCCCAAAATAGTTCTTGCTGAGGTATGAGGTACCTTTCTGCTCACGAAGAATTTCTCTGTAACTCTTAGATCACCACTTTCTGTAAAGTCCTGAGAAATCCTAATCTATAGGGTTTTCCCCTTTTTCCCCCCTTACCTTAGAGATACAGAACTTCATTCCTTATTCTAGTTAGGTTGAAAAGAACCTCTGGAGGTGAACTAGGCTAACACCTTCTCAAAATATGAGCAATTTAGGCTTTACACTACATTGATCTGGATTTATCTAGTCAGTCTTTTAAAAATATCTCCAAGCCAGTCTGTACCTCAGGAAGAAAAATATACAGTTAATAACATCCTGATTATGGATTCTTGTGTCAGGATCTTCCACCTAGTGCAGGTTATGATGAGGAGGTCACCAGAGCTGGTCATGAAGAGCAAAATTGGAAACAAAATTGAGAGTTGTTCTAGAGGAGTCTCTTCCTCACAATTAATTTATGAATACCTTTTCCTCTCCTACACAAACACCTTAATGAAAGGTGACAACACTGCTCCTAAACCACTGGAGCACGAGGTAGGGCAGATGGCACTTTTGGAAGAAAATAAGAAGCACTTGAGTAGCAGAAAGATGAGCTTTTACAGCCTATTCCAAAACACGAGGATGTGAGAAGGTTTGTGCAGGTAAAGGTGGCTCAGCTACTGTGTGAGGTAAAAAATAGCAGAAATTCTCAAGGTGATGATGAAACAACTCCAGTACAAGACTGAGAGGGATTCAGCTCTTACTTCTGGGTTGGGATTCACCTGATTCAGTGAAGGCACTGATAGCACAGACTTGAACAGGTCACCATGGACTCCCTTTGCAGTCAATAAGAGTCTGATCAATAGAGTAAATGGAGTTTAGGATGTGATTTGTGTCACCTTACAGAAACACCCACACTTGGTCAGTTGAAGCCTAAGTCTCACAGATCCTGCCCCCAAGGGCAGGACTGGACAACCTGATACCCCAGAGAAGAGACAGACACCTATGTTGTGAACTAATAAAATATATTCATTAGAGGAATAATATTTAATTTAGACTATCAATGGATACAAAATCAAGAAATTTCTTGATCTGTATATGAGCTGTGCTCCCTTTCTGCACATGACAAAATTTTAAGATCCACATATTGTACAAAAGATTTGCTAGATTTTTGACAGTCTTCTTTCCTTAAATAAGCCCTTTTGGAACAACTGCTGACAACTTCCATCTTGTTCATTGATCAAATTGCACTGAATCTTAAGATAATTTTGGATTCCTTTACTGGTTTAGTTGTAACCTCCCAAAATCTTTGCAGTTCAGCCTAGCTCATTCTTCTTGCACTTTGACTCATGTCCTCTTCCTATTGTCTGTTTTGCGTGTTTAGATCGTGTTATGTCAACATTTCCCCCTTTTTTTTTCCTTACATTCCTCTATCACAGAATCACAGAATTATCTGGATTGGGAGGGACATTAAAGATCATCTCATTCCTACTCCCTGCCATGGGCAAAGACACCTTCCATTAGACCAGGTTGCTTCAAGCCCCGTCCAATCTTGCCTTGAACACCTCCAGGGATGGGGCAGCCACATCCTCTCTGGGTAACTTGTGCCAGGGCCTTATAATCCTCACAGAAAAGGATTTCTTCCTAATATCCAATCTAAACCTACTCTCTTCCAGTCTGAGGCCATTCCGCCTTGTTCTGCCACTCCAGGCTCTTGTAAGTAGGCTCTCTCCATCTTTCTTGTAGGCTCCCTTCAGGTATGGGAAGGACACAATTACGACACCACAAAATCTTCTCCAGGATGAAGAATTCTGATTCTCTCAGTGTTTCCTCATAAGAGAGATGCTTCATCCCTCTGATCATCTTGGTGCCTCCTCTGGACTTACTCCAACAGCTCCATGTCCTTCCTGTGCGGGGACCCCAGGGCTGGATGCAGCTCTGCAGGTGGGGTCTCACCAGAGCAGAGCAGAGGGGCAGAATCCCATCCCTCCCCTGCTTCCCACACCACTTTGGATGCATCCCAGGACACAGGGGGTTTCTGGACTCTGAGTGCACACTGACAGCTCATGTCGAGCCTCTCATCCTCCAGCACCACTAAGTCCTTCTCCCCAGGGCTGCTCTTGATCTGCTCATACTGATGCCTAAATATTTTTGCTTTTAATGTATTTTTCATATATTCATAGCTCTGTAGAATACTATTACATAGTTATGTAGCTCCTAGTATTTTTTCTTATCCTTTCTCTTAGATTTTAGAACAGTAAGTCAACCTTCTAATGCATTCCTGAAACACCGTTTAGTCTTGTTTTAAAGAAGAGAACCTAGGAGAAGTACATTTTGTTTTCTAATCAGAATCTGAGAAGACAGAACAAGAAAATGGGGCAAAGAAGCCCTGGACAAACTGCAATGGTAGTACCAGGGTAAAAATGACCTATCCAACCGCTCTTCTAATTGGACAATATCTGTTAAATATGCTAATTTGCTAAACTTATAAAATTATAGAAATCCAATACTAGGTGTGCCCATGACCACCGGGACATCTGGAAGATTCCAAATAAAGGTCTGGTTTTTATTTTACTGTTTTAACACAGTTGCAAGGCTTTTTTTCTTTTGATATCAGGCAACAATCCCCCATCCTGGATTGACACCTGGGGTTGCCCTGACCCAGGTACAGCACCAGCACCTGGCCTTGTTAAACCTCCTGAGATTCCCATGGGCCCATTTCTCGAGCTTGTCCAGGTCTCCATGGATGGCATCCTGATCCCTCTAGATCACCCTGAATAAAGTCTTTTCCACCTGACCTCAAGAAAAAGCTTCTAATCCTGACCTCCTTATCAGCTGAGAATCCCATAGTACCATGGACCAGGACAACTAAATACAACACAGGCAACTCTGTGAGCCATTCTAAGTCATCATAAATACATTAGTTAAATTCATAGTTTTGATATCATCATGGCATTGTTTTAAAGATGATTTGTGGGATAAACAGGGCCATATTTTGAGCCCTGTGACAGCATTAAAGAAACTGAAATGTAATTAGAAGAGAGTGGGTTATCAGCAATTCAGGCTGATTCTAACAACAAATGGTAATAAAAAGATGGTTTTGGTTGACCTGATAAAGAAGAGAGCATCTATCTTACATGTATTATGTAAATGCTACCAGTAAAGATGAGAAGGAATAAGAAGAGAGACTTCCCTAAGGTCCCAGTTTATAGCAATTAAAAGGAAGAGACACACTCATGAGTCACGTTTAGTGGAGTGGAGTGGAAAGGATCAGCATTTTCTGTGCCATTTGTGTATTTTCAGCTCTCCTCCACAATACTTAAGTTTTCTGCCTAAATAAATCATTTTGGAAGTCCCAACAGCAGGAGAGTGATGAATGGGAAGGCAGAGGGAGAGTGAAAATGAGCTAATCTCCCCAATACATTAGAATAATAATTCTTTGTCAGGCCTAACATTCAATGAAAAATGACTCTTGCTAGCGCATTAGTCTGGAGAGGAGGTTTTGATAATACAGTAGTGGAAAGCAAAGATTCATCTTTGAATCGAAGGAAAGTGAGGGGATTAGAGGATCACTCAGAATAATTCAGATGCAATGAAATACAGTTCATAGCAAGAGAAGAGCTAACACAATAGCCCCAATCAAATATGATTTAGGCACAGTTAGAAGTAGTACTCTAATTACCGGCAATTGATTTAATTGATTTTGAGTTTCCTGCAACTCTGTAAGAGTGAAAGAAGGGATTTATTTTGGGGTTTTTTACAATGAAACCCATGCCTTTTTTCAACGTTTTCTTGGTTCCAAGGAAGAGGACTAATAGTTCAACTGGGAAATTTTTATGGAATAAATCAAAGATCTTTTCCCATCAGGAAACCATTAGGCATGGAAATATATTTCCTAGAAAGTGGCTTGGGATTGCATGTGAACAAGAGTGTCCTCAAATGCCAAATCAGTGTTAAAAAGAAGACAAATGGGGTACCCTGACTGTTTTTAGCACTTTAAAGCTCTTTCTTTCAGGTAACACAAATTCATGAAACCAGGTCGAGTGTGGAGACAACTTCCCGGAGGCTAAGTGACTTGAGTGGGGAGTTTGTCACTGCTGACTAAAAGTGCCCTGAGTTGTAGGAATTCCTCCAGGAAATATAAAATATCTGCAGGGAGACAGGCAAGAAATCTGGAGGCCTAATTTTGTAGATCTTAAACAAACACATCTTGCTTGATTTGTGGGAGCCAGGCTGATGCAGCTGTAGGTCCTCACCGTGAATAAAACAGTGAGTGAATCTTCCAGAAAAAGATCAGGTAGCAAAGAAATGTGACATTTTCACCTCCATCCTGGGTCAGCAATAGTGTGGCCAGCAGGACCAGGGCAGTGATTGTCCCCCTGACTCGGCACTAGTGAGGCCACACCCCAAATCTTGGGTTCAGTTTTGCATCCCTCACCACCAGAAAGACTTTGAGGTGTCCAGAGAATGGCAACAGAGCTGGGGAAGAGTCTGGAGCACGAGTCTGATGAGGAGCAGCTGAGGGAGCTGGGGAGGCTCAGCCTGGAGGAAAGGAGGCTCAGGGAGGACCTTCTCACTCTCCATAACTCCCTGACAAGAGGATGTAGACAGGTGTGTCGTTCTCTTTTCCCAGGTTACAAATGACAGGATGAGAGGAAATGGCCTCACATTGGACGAGAGGAGGTTTAGACTGGATATGAGGAAAAATTTTTCACTAAAAGGATTGTCAAGGTTTGGAAAAGACTGCCCAGGGAAGTGGGGGAATCGCCATTCTGGAAGTGTTCAAATAACATACAGACGTGGTGCTTAAGGACAGAGTTTAGCGGTGGCCCAGCTGATGTAAATGTCTTGAAAGTACTTTGCTGGAAGCAGAATTTTAAATACTTGCAGCATTATGAGCTATGAAAACACAATAGTATTTTTACACAGGTATAAAAGAGGTGAGAGAACATGGCATGAGTGCATCACATCATGGAGTTAACGGGATAATCAACAGGACTTGTCTCCCTGAACTCTGTTTTCACTTTTTATGCAAGTTCTATGAGTGTTGACAATTTCATCCTTGGGAAAGGCACTTTTTGCTCATCAACCTTCATTCCAGACTGGCTGTGGTTTTTTCATTGGAAGTAATAACAGCCAATCTTCACTCAAACAGTTGCCTTGTCAAAGTTACCCCTCCAAATAATTTTGCTGCCAGAAGTCATATAAAGATGGCACCATTTCAAGGCTTGCATTAACCTTTAGTGTTTCCTTTTAAATAAGTAGGGAGGTATCCAGAAGAGGTGGGCATCTCTACTTTGAACACAAGATGAAGTAAAGATCAAGATAATTTCTAAATTGTTCTAATCTCATGCCTCAGTGCTTTAAAGGAGCCCTTTAGAGTCAATTGACTCTTTGATCATTGACTAAAATCTAATAACTTTGACAGCAAATGAGGTGTGAAATGCTGTCAAAATGGCTTCAATAATACCTGTGTGGTACTAAACATTTTCATCTCTGTGGTAACAGTTTGTAAAAAAGTCGACAGTTTAACAATTGATGGCTCTAGAAATCAACGTGCTTTTGCATTGAAAAATATTTGCAATGTCCACAGTGCCTTAGATTTCAAGCCCAAATCAAGGGAAACTCCTACATAGTGACAAAAACATTGATGGACTATTATCAATATCCAGAATATTATATGTAGACTGTAATGAAACCATTAAAATATTTTGTAAATGTAGTATTCTTTCTACTTAAGGACTTCCAGAGAGATTTTAAGAGTTGACATTAATAAGTCAAAATTTTTGGTTTACTTTTCATTTGAAGTAGATGTTTAAGTGTCTTTTTTTCCAAAGGAGATACCAGGTCTGTGAGTAGCAAATTCCAAGAGCTGGTTTCCAAGTTTTACTCTATAGTAGAATTATCTCTTGGGGCTGCAGCAAACAATGTGTGTCAGCCTGCATGTAGTGTGGATGAAGATTGATTTTTGTATTCAGGAGTCCTACATTCTTTCTTTGACCCTTTCCTCAAATTTTATGTGTGGCTTAGTGCATTCTCCGATATATTCAGTTTTCAAAATCTCTGAAAACTGAAGAATAACGCTGTCTGACAATGTTCTTTTGTGAATGAATTGGATGACATGTATAAATACAGATGGTTGCAGGCTTTCAAAGAGGTGGTGTCCCAAAATTAAAGTTTTCGTAAGTCCTTCAAGTTTAAAATTACTTTTTTTTTCATTCAAAACGAAGTCATACCTTTTATTTTCATTTCCACTGAACTGAAATACTGTCTTCTTTCTGAAGAACCAAAATAAAATATCGTTGCAAATTTACTTCCTTTTCCACTCTTCTCTTCATTTTATATTTCCCCTCCTTTTATACAGGTCATTAATACTTTCTACCTCGTTCTGAATTACTATGAGATCTTTGAGTGCGAGGTACAATGTAAGCATGAAGTACTAGCTCATGTATATTACAATTACAGTTCCAGGCAGAACTCAATAAGCAGAGGGCATATCTGATAATGTCTCATATTCTGTCAGAATAAGGAAAAAGTACATGATAAAAAAAGCTTAGAGGTGACCCACAGGCAAAGTAATGATTTCTAACAAATCTGGCATTTTTTCCCAGTAGAAAAATAATGAAGTAAAGGGAAAGATGAAGAGAAATTAAAGAAAAAAGTTATGCCTTGTAAAATATTTAGAGAGACAAGTTCAATTGATAGTAAAGAAGACAGGTACATTTAGCAAGACCAGAATTGTTCTCTTAGTCTTTGATTTCTATTCAGATAAAACCAAGGATTATAGGAAGAACAGAAAACATATTTCTCCCTCTGTCAGCAAAGGCAACAAAAGTTTTGTGACAGAAACTGAAATGTAACTGGGGGGCATTTTCTCCTCTTTAGGTCATCTCCATATCTGAATGAATTTAAATGGTAGGTTTTGGAAAACACTGAACATTGCATTTCTTTTTGTACTGAACATGATCAAATACATCTATTCTTGATGTTCAGATCAAGATGAGAGACGAATGGCACTGCTGTGCAGACCAGCCACTCATTTTATGGGCTGTATTTCAGTCCCTGGAGCTGGCTGCCAGCATTCATCCTGTTTTGCCAGTCCTACTCCTATGGCTTTGAAATGGGGTTTCAACATTTTTCATCTCTCCTGTTGGTGCATTTTGAGGTTGATTCAGCTTATGCTTTGCTTTTGAGAAGCTGGCATGTCTATTAGGTAGAGTTCTGGTTGCACAAGGTAGAAAAGACCCTTTAGGTCAGGCTGTCCCCTCTCTGTGCTCCTTGGAGCAGGTCCTCTCCTGTTTCAGTTTCCCAAGAGGTTACACTGCCCCTGATTTTCCAGTGAAGGTGTTTTATAGTCTTTGGATACCTATCAGGAACAATTCTCAAAATTTAGGTGATATTTTCTTTGTTCCAGATTCCTATCTCCATTCCTATTTCTATTTCTATTCCTATTTCTTTTACTATTTGTATTCCTATTTCTAATGCTTGACTTATTTTACTTTTAATATAGCCAAAATAATTTGTATCTACCTGGTATATTTCCCTCTCAACTGAGTCGTTTTGAATGATTAATCCATTACACATGCTCTGGTTTTGATCTTGCTAAGCAGTTAAGCTACTCCTTGTATATGAGAAAGTGAATAGTTGCCAGATCTTGAAAGGAGAATACAGTTTCTTACAAGCCTATGCAAATATATTTTCTGAGGTGAGAACTACTCATTTCATTTTTCTCAAAGAGATAACCTCTGTTTTTTTCTAATATCTTTTCTTTTACTTTTCTCGAAAGTCTCTTTATTTTGGATTTATGTTTTTTTTCAGGCAGAGAACTCAGCCTGTTTCCTTTTCTTGCAATCTGTTCAAAATTTTGTAAAGTGGTCCTTCCCTGTGTCAGACCAAAACTAAAATCTAAAACATAAAATGAAAAATATCATGTGAGCTCATTCTAATGATAGAAGAAATATCTTCTAACACTGACTGCTGTATGACTCTTATTTTTGTTGCTGCCCTGGGGGACTGTAAACTCCTGCATCTGCTCTTTGCTTTCCCTTCTTAACCTTTTGAATCCCTTGAATGGTGCATCTGTCCTGATGAAAACTGCATGCTCACCTCCTGTACACCCATTGGTCAACAAAACTGTGCTGTTTGCTCTTTTATCACTTCCTCAGGAAGTGAAATAGAAAATAAATAAAACAGAAATAACAGAAATCTGTACACTGTTCAATAAATGCCTCCTCATAACCTGTCACACAGGATACTCACCAGTGTGAATGTATTTGTAGCTATAAGGTGATAGTGAAACACTTTATTAAGCATGAAATGTGACTGCTTATCATGCTTCTCTCATGCATGAGCATACACCCAGCCAATCCTGTGTCTGAATAATTTATACCTCTCTCAAAGAGACATTTAGTCACCCAGCCATGCATTACTTTCTACTGTTCACATTTGTCATGTGATGGTTGGTCTCTTCCTGAAGGTGTCCCCAGGAAAATCACCAGCCATGGCAGCGTTTTACTTTATTATGAGTTTATTTTTGCTTTACCTGAGTGCAGTACTCTGACTTTGTTTCAAAAAGAGACACTGGAGATAAAACTTCCTTTAACTTACTGGGTGAATGATCTCATTTTTTTACCATTACTGTGCTTTTGTAAACCTGTCCTCCACATCAGAGAGTGAGGAGATGTGCTGGGCTCTGCATCCTTGGAAATGTAATTATTTTGTCTTTCCAGTTTCTCTAGCCAGGGTTGCCTCTTCTCTTTTGAGATGAACTCTTGAAATAGAGATGTCTGCTGTTCCAGGATGAGAGTTATTGCCTGCAGGGTTATTGACATTGCTCCACAGGAGCTGTGGAAGGGTCAGCACAGTGCCAGGAAAAAGGGTGGGTGTTCAGAAGTGTGTGGATTAACAATTTTAATTATATAACTCTGGTTTAACTATCTCCTTCAGCTTGGAGAACCTCATCACAGAGAACCTCCCTCAAGTGGGGCAGTGGAGGGGAAGGTGCTGATCTCCTCTCTCTGGTGACCAAGAGGACACATGGAATTGTTATGAAGCAGCATCAGGGGAAGTTAAAACTGGACATTAAGGAAAGATTCTTCATTGAGAGGGTGGTCAGTCAAAGGAACAGACTCCCCAGGAAAGTTATTATAGCACTAAGGAGCTCGTGGATGATGTTCTCTGTCACAGGGTTTCGTTTTAGGCAGTCCTGTGAGGTGCAGGGAGTTGAACTCTGTGATCCTTGTGGGTCCCTTCCAACTGGAGATATTCCATGATTTTGTTCTTGTTACTTTCTCTGTACACAAGCCCTTAACCCACATTATTTTCTTCTCTTCTTTATAACTGGACAAATGATGATTCTTGAATTATACTGTGAATTATTAGACTGTAAGTTAGATGTAAATTACACCAACAAATTCTTGGTTTTATTTAACTTATATGCAAGGTGTGCTTCCTCTCTGCCCATAAACAAAACCTCGAACTTAACAACCATGGCTGGTCCTTCAGACTTGAATATCGTATCATAATTTCCAGGTGGCCCATACAGATATGTGGTATATATGGATAGGTGGCACATACAGATAAGTGACACATATAGATAGGTAGACAGCTTGGATTTGGGCTATAAAGCATCTCAGACACAATGCCATAAACCTCTTGCACAGCTTGGTATTTAGCAAAATATTTGTGTAGAGAGTAGAGGAGAGGTTTGATATCATCACAGCAGTTTGTGTTCCAACATGAGTGTTTAATTTGAGTCAGGAGAGAAGTTTTGAGAAGGATCTCACGATAATTTTCATGTCTTGCACTTTTGTTTCTGTCGCAGAGCTTGGCAGGTTCCAAACTCACCTCTATTTAGAAGGAATTAAAAGAAGTCTGAGGTCTACCCAAACCAATCAAGCTGTAAATGTGCATTAAGACCACACCACTGGGTTAGATACAGTATTAAGCCAAAAACTTGAGTTGTCTTTATTACAGATACATGGTCTTTAAATGCAACTTTTCTTCAGTGCAGACCCACTGCTGCTGGTCTGAATTACTTCTTAAAGTAAGAATAGCCTTTATTTCTGAGGGAAACTGGTGAGCTGGCACTCAGAACTCAATGGTCTGATTTGGGACAAGGAAGATTTCCCAATGCGTCTCAAAGTGACAATGGGGCACCTCTCACCAACACTTTGAGGTGATACTGGAGCCACTGAAAGAAGTGGTGCATCTTTCAAACCTTCAGCCATGCCAGGGAGTTCTAAAAGCCTCTCCACGTTCCCAGAAAGCTGGATACTTTCAAAGAAACACAGCATGTTGGTCATGAAAGTTGAGCTTGAAAAACAAAACACCTGGGTTTCTGAGATGGCTTTAAGTGTTTCCAAAACAATGTCTGCACTGCGACACTTTGCAGAAGAGTAGAATATTCCCCATGTAAACTTTCTCATGGAAACATTCTCAAATACTCTCTATTTGATCTCAGTCTTATCTGAAAGCATCTTTAAGCTGGAGTATTTTGGAAAGGGAAAATATTACTGCTGTGACTTCAGTGATCTAAATTACTGTTTTGCCATGGGGATAAAGAAAAGAGGAACTATTTCTAAAGAGACAATGGAAATGGGATGCAAACATTGTTGCTTTGCCAGTAATACTCAATCATTTTCAGAAAATGCTTGGGAAAAAAAGGAAGAAATTTCTTTGAAATAGAAAGAAAGAGAAAATCCCACAAAGCTTAATTTAATTTTCAACATTGTAAAGATAAAAAAAAGAAACAATGAAGAGGCATAATTATGTTAATTCCATCAAACTCAGTGGTAATAATCAGACCCCACAGATCTGGCCTCAGAAAGCAGTGCACATGCATCTACCCTGAATATGCATTTGGGCAAAACATTTTCATATATGTTGAAAAACAAACAGCATTATGACATGTTGTCATTTTGGATAAAATTGCTTGCAAAATACCTTGAAACTTCCTTTATCAATGAATGTTTATAAACATTTCATAATCTTCCCCTCAGAAGAAATGGTTAAGTAATAAATCATATATTTGCTATATTCATTTTGTGATGTGAAATATTAATGCTTGTTGTTTTTTTTTCCATGCATAGATAAAAACAGTTGCTTACAAATATTTTCAGGCTTTGCATTCCCACAGCTTTTGAGAATCTGTCAAAGTGGCCAAGAAATCTATTTGATACAGTTGTATTTGTTTTAACTGTCAGTTAAATTCCCTTAATCCAGCTAAATTGTTATATGACTAGAGAATGGGAAGTTAAATTGTTGATACAGAGGAGCGAAGCAAAAGAAGCTAAATATTTAATGCACTGGCAGAAGGACTTTGGTAACATTTCCTTCATTGAACAAACAAGCTGGCCCACTCCATATGGAATCCCACATGCAATTATTTCTGAAAAATCTGTTGCAAACTTCTGATTATCTGCACAGCTCTTGGAAAGAGCTGCTGGGGAGGTCTTAGGCTAGAAGTGTCCAGCTTCATCCTCAGGTCTGGAAGAAAGCCCTGCACTCATGAGGATGAAGATGATCAAAGAGATTTCTTAAAAGCAGTCTCTAGTCCAGCTTCCATGAGTTGACATTTGCCCTTCAGATACCCCTGGTCACATCAGTTGTACTGATGGACATTTTGGGAGATTAGGATCCCACGTTTCCATTACATGAGCTCAGGTAGGAGCTTGATATGGATTCCATCTTCCTGAGACTCCCCACAACCCGAGGAGCACTGAGCGTGTTCCAGAATGAAATACTTTGGGTAACACAACGTTGTTCAAGCCCTGTGGCAGCCAGTCTCCATTGAGGTTAGGTGCAAAATAATGAATTAATGGTCTGATCCACTGCACAGACCCAGATGGATCACGTTTTGATCTCTATGTGGAAAACGCACAAAAACTCCCCGTGGCTGATGTCTTACCGTCTTGGCATCAAAGCAGTGGTACAGGATCTCCTGGGAACTGTGATGCAGCTGCCTCACATTCTCATTCTCCTCTGGATGATGACTGAACCATCCACACTGTGATTTTTGCACTGTTTTAAAGTTCCTTCCTGGGGTACTGTGTGGGAATCCAGAAGCTGTTGGAAGAGTTCTCTTTGCATTCTTTGAGTAGCTGCCAGCAGGATGCCAATTTCCATGGTTGTGCAAGCACCTAAGTTGGGACCTTATCAATCCTATGAGGTTTGGTCTTTTTTTCTCCTACTGGTATTTATTATTCAATGAGTATGTGCATGTTCAGACAGTTTGCATTCTCCTAGTACTATCATTTTCCCATAAATATACATTATTGGCCACTGCCAGAGGCAGGAACTCTGGGCTGGATTAATATTTCATCCAATCTTAGTACTTACGCAGTTACAGCTCTGAAGTTTCACAAATCTGACATCTGCACCTCTCTTCAAAGGTGATGAAGTCACATCCTTATCATGACACAGGTTCTGTATCTTCTCTGCACCTCTTCCTACAGCAGGAGAAGGTGTCCTTTTGCATAGGCTTTCTTTGCACAGATTTTTGTTCTTTTATGAGCAACAGAGAGAAGAAAAAGAGAATTATGTTTTATTTGGAGTAGAAAATGATGAGTTTTGTGTGTGTTTCCTGTCACCAACATGTAACCCTGAAGAAACGTGCCACGATTATTGAGTCCCCCTCAATTTGGATCTCTGGTAAAGAATAATAAAATAAATCACCATGAAGAAGAGCCATATTAGTCCTGACTCTGGTAGTCTTTAATGATACCAAGAAAAAAGGCAATATTTTCATTTAATTAGACCAAGAAACATTGAGTTACTGTGCTTGGGTGAACATCTCATGGGTCGTGTTCCAATGAAGGCATTGGATAATATCTTTCCTATTGTTTCTGGAAGTGTTATAGGTATTCAGGATCAATATCATTAAATAACTGGCAAATCGGGAACTAAACTTTCATCATTAGATATTTAGGGTCATGAGACTCCTTCCCAACACACCTGAATTGGGCACACAAAACTAGACAGGCATTGTGAAAACATCCAAACAAGTAATTCTAATCCAGAGACTTGTGTAAATACTCTTATTCTGAAATCAATGCTCTTTAATTTTCATTTCTCTCTAAACTGTTTTCTAAATGACACAAACCAAGCTGGAAAAAAAATATAATTTTCATACCAGAATAAAAGCAACTATTAACATAATTATCCTGCTTTCCTGAGAAACCAAAGCCTGAAAAGGAGCATGAAAATGTCCAAAAAACAGAGAAAAAATATCAGCCATGGATTTGTGGGTATTAATGCTTTTTCTCGTTGCAAGCAGGTGAAAGTACTGCTCTAAACAATAACACTGGATGGGCCTCAGAGTAATTTGTATTCAAATGTTTTTTTGTTGAAAGATTTCTTGTGCAGAGGATTATGCAAAGCAGATCTGTGCCTTTTCTTCACTGGGTAAATAGGTTATGTAAAATTTCAGTGATATTTCAGTATGCATTCCATTTTGCTGACCAATAAGGTGAGTGCATGTGCATATTTTCTTGGCACAGACCTGAGCATAATGTCATCCAAAATAAACTCTGCTTTGCCAGGAAGAGACAGAGAAGAAACATTTTCTTCCTCAGCTGCGACCTAAACAGGAGGAAGAGGACCCCAGTAATATGTATTGGTTCATCCAAAGTAGGGCAGTAAATGAACCTGGCATTTATTGCTTTTCTTGAGTTTCTTGTCTACCTTTTTCATCCTGGAGGACAGAACTGGAACTAATCTTTCTGCACAAAACTTCACAATATGTTGATCCAATGGCTTGACATATAAAACTTGGATTAAAACAGAATTTCAGGAAGTTTCAAAAACTAATCTTTAGTTCTGGAGTTAAAAACTGTATCCCACATCCACTGCCAAGGTGTTAATATCAGGTTTGGGATCCCATTCCTGGAAAGAACTGAGGTAGGCCTTGCTTTATTGTGTGATATTTTTAGTCTTCCCTTAATGACTTGACTGGGCAGTGAAATACTTAATATTTTGACACAGATTGTCTCACTCTCAGTCATTAATCCAGTAACAGTGAGGAGGCATGCAATAGTTCTATTTTCTGGTCAGTATTTAAGCCTCTATTTCACCACCATATCCAGAGAAGCTCTGGCTGCCCCATCCCTGGAATTGTTCAAGTCCAGACTGAATGGGGCTCAGAGCAACCTGGCCTGGTGGAAGCTGTCCCTGCCCATGGCAGGGGGTCAGAATGAGATGATTTTTAATGTCCCTTCCAATTCAAACCATTCTGTGATTCTGTGATTCAGATACCTGGTTGAAGTGGCCACACTCAGTGGGCAAAGTCTAACATTCCCTCTCTAGCTCAAATCTGGTGATGCCTTAGGTTTTAGCTTTTATATTTTTCAAATCCTGCATTCCCAGTGTGTAACTCTGCAGTGTCCTGCAGCCTGGGAGCTGCTGCTCTCTCATGCTGAGACAGACAGAACAAAGCCTCTCCAGGCTGCTCTCCAAGGACACCCAGCCCGTCCCAGGCCCAAAACGTGTAACCCAGCATCTTGAGAAGGGGGGCAAGCTGAGGGGAAATTCCATCATTAGCTAAAGTTTAATTGGTGAAATTGGGTTGATATNTCATCCCTGTGTTGGGAGCTGTGGACCCACACCAGCACACCAACCTCAGCGCAAGGAAGAGCCTGGAATTTGGAGCCCAGTGAATAAATAACCTCAGATCAAGTTTCCTCAGAGAATTTAGATGGATACACCTTGTTTTTTCATGCTGTGTGCAGGAGCATAGGAATGCCTACGGACAAGTATTGAACCGATACTTGAAATTATCTGAGGAAACTTATTTGGGATTCTGAGCTGTGGCTGCAGCTCCTGACCCTGTCACAGACAATTCAGAGACCTTGGGCAAAGCTCTCTGTACTCTGCAGCTTAAAATGAAAGTATTGAAACTTCATTTCCTTGTGGTTTGTCTTCTTTTCCTCCACAGAACAGGAAGATTTTTTATGATTCTGCTCCACAATGTCTAAAAGGGAGATTAAAGTCTTTCATGGAGTTGCCTGTCTGTTGTGAACCGTAAATAATAAATACGCAATTCTGTTCTATGAAACAACAAGCTTTATCTTCCATATTATATTGCTGTTCAAAAAGTCCTACTGCTATTTCAGCTGGAAAAAGCAAGCATCAATTTTCTCTCACTAGTGGGACAGGAAATTTTTCTGCATTCTGAAAAAAAAAAGGGGGGGATATGTGGCACCCCAAAGCCACCTGCATATTTTGGTTAATGAATGATTTGAGATGTGCATTGACAACCTCCAAAATACTCTTCTACCTGCTAGGTTAACTATGAGCAAGAAGGCCATAAATGCTGAGGTTTAGATAAATCCGTGACATTTCCAGCTTAATGACAGTGTTCAGCTTACTATTCTCACTGCCAGCAGTACTTCTGGATTTAATAGTTAAAGTGCTTCTGCTATGAACAACTGATGTCAAGTGACCCTTAAAACAAGAACTTTGCACATGGAGAAGGCTTAATTTTTTATTTATTTCGTTACCCACACTAAGATTATCCCAGTGAATGTGGTACCAAAATTAAAGAACTGTGAATTCAGCCATAGGATTTTTCAGCTGGGCAAGATGACCACAGGATACACAGCTTTTACTTAGAGAACAGAGCTCTGCAGTTCTACACCTGGGCTCCTCTCCCTCCTTCCCCCTACCCACACGTGGCATCAGTTCATGCTTCCCTTCACACTCCTTCCTCCCCAACTCTGCCATTTAAAGACCCAGAAGTTTAACTGAAAGTTGCTCTAAAGCTTTTTGCTGCTTAAACCATCAATTTTGTCCAGACTTGAGTCTAGACAGAGGCATTTGGAAACATAGGGCTGGGCTGGAATTCTGTCACAGTCAGAGCTGAGCTCAGCAGGAGAGCAGAGGAGCCATCCAAAGCTGTCACTTTGGCCATGCTGAGTTCACTGAAGAATTATATATTTTATATGCCTCACCCAGCAGCTCCCAGGCTGAGTTCCTCTGCACATGCTTGATAACAAACTCCCTAGAAATTTCCATGGTAACACTCGGACACATCACAGTGAATTCAGCAGCCACCTCTGCTTGACTTTGTTTTTAACAGAGGGAGCCTCCCTTTACACTGGTGTTACCTTCCCTGAGCATCCCTGGATCAGCACAGGGTGAGGTGGGAATGGAATATTTTCCATGCTGCAATCAGGAACAATAGGGCATTGCTCTTGGTTCTGCCACTGGTTTCTGGGGTAATTGGGACCAAACCTATTTGAAGACAGAATCATTAGAGTTGGAAAAGACCCCCAAGATCATCAAGTCCAATCTTTGGAACACCACCTTGCCAACTAGACCACAGCACTCAGTGCCATGAACATTTCTGGGGATGGTGACTCCACCACCTCCCTGGGCAGCCTGTTCCAATACTTAAATAACCTTTCAGTGAATAAATCCTTCCTGATGTCCAACCGGAGCCTCCCCTGGAACGGCTTGAGGCCACATCCTCTTGTCCTGGCATTTGTTAACGGGGAGAAGAGACCCACCCCCACCTTGCTACAAGCTGATATCGGGGAGTCGTAGAGAGGAATAAGGTCCTCCTTGACCCTCTTCTCCAGGCTAAAACACAATAAAAAATATCTTATGTTATTAATGTAAATTTATGTTACATTTAATTTATAAATTAATGAGCTGTTCTAACATGTTGTTTCATATTAATTCTTGACAAAGTACCTGGAGAGTTCTCTAGGGCAGCAGCTCCCAGTTCCAAAAATATATTCACGTCCTATGGGACCTTTGTCAGATCTACCAAACCCCTGTGAATGTCTCAAGTACTTTGGGGGATCTCCAATCACTCTGGGTGCATCGTTAGGCAAACGAACTGAGCTCTGCATCTCTGTTTTCCCTGCTTGCTCCAGCCTGATCAGCAGAATGACAGGAACTGCAAAATGCTGCTGCAACGCACACAATAAGGGAAGGATCAAATAAATTTCTCCAGGAAAAGCTGTATGCATCAAGCTATCAGCTCAGCTTTGTCTCCATCCATCTAGGATTAATTATTCTCATTTGTGTACTTGTCATTACAGGATTATTTTCCTTTAAAATGGGACCACATCACCGCCTCGCCTCATCCCTTCTCCTCTTAATGAAAACCTTCCCATACCATAAAGCTCCAGAAGAGAAAATAGTACCACAACATCTGGATTGTATTGGTAGGAGTGACAACATGCTCCAATCTTTCTTTACAGTCAATTGCTCCCTGACAATGCAAAAAAACCCAGAGAATTTCTGCAGCAAGTAGGCAGTTTGAATGTGAAGCAAAATGCACTTGTGAGAGAACAAGCTCACCCGGATGATTATCCCTTTTCCAAGAAAGGATGCAATCAGGGCAAAGAGATCAGAATTCCTTTCCTAAATGAATCAGAGGCAGAACGAAGGCTGAACTAGTATTTTAGTGTCTGCTGATACAGTTGAACACAGGAGGGTTTGTGTGTTTGTGCCGCTATTTAAATGTTTTAAAGAGGAGCAAGGTTTGTTTTTCTGTGACCAGTTCCACATGACTAGAGAATTTTGTGGTGTTTTATTCCCCAAAAGCCACATCCTTCTTAAACAAGAAAAGTTTTGTTCAAATGGATCCATTTCAACCACATTAGCACAAGTCTTTCCTATCAAAGTAGTAAAAAATATTCAAAGAGGACAAATATGTAGAAGGAGAGGAGAGAGGACATCAGCAAGACTGCTTCAGAGACAAATCACCAGGCTCACTTTCCTTTTTACAAAATCAGTGATTGGCATCGTTAGTGATGGCCTGTCTTCCAACCCGACTTCCAAATGCTGTTTCTCCATTTTCTAGGCAAAAATTCACTGTGGTGGAGGCAGTGGGAGCAGCTCATTAAATCCCTGGATGTGTGCTCAGATCCAAACTGTTCACTGGTGACTATGCCTGGGAGAGGGCCAGGAGCCCAGATCTCCCACGGGCTGGGGGAGTAATTGTTGAAATATTAAATACAGGCAGAGAAGCAATATCAGCTCCTCCCTCAGTGTTCTTTTGCATGATGTCCCTGCCAATGGCAGGAGATTGGAACTAGAGGATCTCTGTGGTCCTTGCAGCCCAAACTGTTCCATGGTTCTGAGTTCCTGAAGTTGTTCACTCTGAAGAAAACTCAGATGTTGGGATCTAAAAACTACAGATGGAAAGGAAAGACTCATCTTGAGGCAACTGGAGGAAATTAAATGCTCCCAGCATTCAGGTAGTCCTGACCTTGTACAGACACTGCAGACCCACAGGAGGAACCTGAAACCTGGGGAAGTGTGTCCATTTTGCTTAACCTCAGACATCTCAGGTGATCCTTCTGCCCCTGGGCAACAAAAAGGGCTTTGTCATTAAGCAGTTCTAGACAAGACTCCTCATCGTTAGAAGTCTGAGGTAATTCAGATTAATCACAGTTTAAATGTGCTTCTCTGTTCATTACAAAACAAATTTGGGCAACCAGTTCAGGTGCAGAATTCCTGCTCAGTGCATCTCTTACATGAGAGAAGATGTGACCAATTCCTCGTGGTTGTGAAAGCTTCAAAAGCTTTCAGGGCTACTCCGTGGAAAATCATAACCAATGAGACTCTTAATTCCAGTTTCAGTTAGGTTGAAATGGTAGTTTGGCTGCAGACAGTCTCCCAGCTCCTTTCATGTACCCAACTCTTAGTCTTTTGAAGCTTAAGTCTTTGTTAGAATTATAAAAATAATACCCAATAGTATCCAGGACCAGAAAGATGTTGTGAAGATAATTACAGTCAAAATTGAAGGTGATACTGCACTACAGAAATGGAATCATGCCTTGCATCCTTTAGATCATCAGTAAATAGTTCGTTCTTCAAAAACATTTCTATGATGTCCTGGAAAATCCTTGTGGACATCTAAAACGTGACTCTGCTCTTTTCCCTCTGGCTCTCAGTCTTTTTTCAAGACCACGTGTGCTCTGCTTGTTCACTGCTGATCACTGAACTAATTTATTCCAGCCTGCCAGTTCCGTCATCATGCCAGTTCGTTTCTCATCCCAACTCCCTTAATTATTTTATGCAAACTGGGGCCGCCCAGTGGAAATACTTTATTGAATCAGGCCACCAAGACATGTCTTCTGCTTCGAATGTGCTTTGTCAGGAAGTAAAGAGAGAAAACTGGGGGCAGAATTCGGGAAAAAAGAGAGAAAAAGAAAAGCATTCATATTGCATCTGGTTGATTTTGCAATAATGTAAATGAGAAGAAATTAAAAGGGCTTTTTACTGGTAAAGGAGAGAATGTGAGAGAAGGTCGTGTGCTGTTTCAAGAGTTCCTGTTTGTCATTAGCACTGCACTAATTTATTTTCTCTCTTTTAACTTTGTGTTAGCTATTTGCTACTCCCTCAGCTCCTCAGACTGCAGCAGTGGATGATGGACACGTTTCCCATTTAGTCATGAAAGACCTGTGTCTATCTCCCATTAGATTAATGTTTTCAAATCGTATTGCATAAAGTAATAACCATCAGCCTGCTGGTAGCTTTTACACATTTTAAGTAATTTTTTTCCCTTGACAAGACATCAGATTAACATTGTAAAGGAGAAAGTTAATGCCCATGCAGTATTTAGACAGACAAAGAGAGAAATTACATCTAATCAGGTCTGGTATGAGTGATTTCATTAATTCCTGTTCTAGCAGCTCCAGATATTTTATGTTGTCAATCATTTATTATCTTTTCTGTTAATAAACAAGTTAATTTGTTCTGTTTTTTCCCCTCTCCCAGGAACACTGAAACCTTCAAACTATACTACTCTCTCTAAAAAAAAAAACCCAAATCTGTTTGAAGGAATCACCTGTGATTTTTAGAACTTATTCCAGACAGAATGCTCAACAGAGAATGCAAACCAGTGCAAATTAATGGAATCACAAGATGGTTTGGGTTGGATGGGGCTTTCAAGACCATCTTTTTCCACCCCCCCAGCCATGGGCAGGGACACCTTTCCCTAAACCAGGTTTCTCCAAGCCCCATCCAACCCGGTCAGAACAAACTAAGTCACTGCTATAATATATATTAATATGAAGTTACCTTTTTTATTAACATATATATAGTGTTGATGGAGGTTTACAGTTGTGTGGCACAATTTGGTCAAAGCAATTTAGGAAATTCGGCTGTTCACAGCTGTCTAAGACATTGCTCCTGTATCTTAATGAGGTTTGGGAATCACAGAATCACAAAATCACAGAAAAGACCTCTGAGATCACTGAATCCATCCTTTGAAGATGAAAACAAAAGTGTAAAACTGTCCTTTAAAAAGGACATTTAAAAACAACATCTGAAGCAATCTGCTGGATGCTCCAGAATTCATTATTCATTGTGTCTCAAGGTAATAAATTTTTTTGCAGAGACAGTCAGAGTTTTCATTTTTCTCCTTGCACTGTTCTTCAGTTGTCCATTTCTTCCCTTGAGTCATTTCTTTGTTTTCCCCATTCTTTCCAAGGTCACCTGAAGGTTTTCCCGGCTGATGCAATAAATTAATTCACTTTGTTTTATTTGCTCCCTCAAAAATAGCCAGACCAAGACTACTACGTCCAGCAATCAACTTGTCCCTTCCTTTATCCAGATGGAGCGGCAGAGTTGCTCAACAAATAGCTCCAATTTATGTCCATCATTCACAGTGTAAGGTAGTTGTCAGTGGGAGAAGATGATATAATACAGCTCTGTCTGCTCTGCTTCCCCAGCTCCAGGGGCCTTTTTGTGGTGCTATTGACCTTGGCAGAGCTGAGAAGTTTTATTTAGTGGTGCTGTTTTCTTCGCTGAAGTTTACATATTTTAACTGGCTCGGGAGATGTGTGTGTGTGTTTCAGACAATAAATGACTTCAGGCGTTCTGATTCTATCAGTCAGTGAGATCTATCCTCCCCTGCTCTGAAGGCTACCACATTTTATAGTGAAACAGCTGAAGATGTTATATGCCGGTTGTAGTATTGAAAATGCATATTATTTCAACTTCTTTATTTTATTTTATGAAAACAACTTCATCATTTTGTTGATACTTTGAAAACCCTGCTTTGTACCCAGGTGAGACTACATTTACTCAGTGGACAAGTTTAATTCTTAAAGTTAATATGCTGAAATTTATTTTAGCAGTAGAGGTTTGTAATATTAAATGCTTAACCTATAAATACTTCATTTTTCAAGGATTAGGTAAAATTAAAAAAAATAAATACAGGAAAAGAAGTGGTTGAATGGAAATCATTCCTAAAATGACAAACTACTGAATGTTGGAGGTGAATGGTGCAGCCACCACCAGGAAAATTCTTTTAAGATTCAGCCAAAAAGCACTTTGTGGCATCAGTCTATAATAACACTTTAAGACTTTAAAAATCTGAATATAGAGATGAATATACCTAAAAAAATAAGTAATTACCTAAGTAAATAAATGAAAAATAGCTCCAATATTTGGTTATCATCTCTGGAAAGAAATATCCCAGTCTGAGAAAAACATGAGATAGTTATCTGTAGATTTTGGATGTCTTTCTATAAAACCTGTTGTGTTCTTAGGTGTCAGATCAGAGATTTACCAAGGACTGAACACGGCAGATCTGGAATGGCTTTGGGTGAGGTGTTTTTGGCCAGAACAGGAACGTGACTGAATTAACATTTCTGAATGAGGAAAGGTTTTGTGGCTGATTTCCCCAGAGCTGTTGACAAATTATAACCTCACAAGCTGTTTGCAGACTGTGAAATGGACAATGAAAACAATCAGGAAATGGATAAAGAGGAAAAAAATATTTCCTTTTGTTTCTTCATGATTTTTCACAGACCAATGTTTGGTGTGTTCAGGTGTGAGCCAGTAAAAGACCAAACAGACACAAGCATTTAAGCATTATTTTCTTCCAGTGCAAGCACGACTTTGGGTTGATTATAATGAGTTTATTAAAAATTGTTTGAAGTAAACATTTTGGCCTTTTGTGACAGGTATCATCGGTCACAGCAGAATTGTCACCTTCCCTAAATTCTTTATAGGAATACTCACCTTTGGGGATCATTATTTCTGAAGAGGAAAGATGGTAGAGATATTGCAAGGAAAAATGACTGTTCTGACCCTTCCTACCTCAGGTGCAATACAGGTCCTTTTGCAGCTACGAATAAAGGTGATACAAGGTCGGGAGAAATAGGAAATATCCTTTATGATATCCTTGAAGAAAAAAGAAATATAGGTGCTTTTAAACTCCTTTCTTCCAATCTCAAAAGCAGCAGCCTTCAAAATAAAATCCAGCTTGAAAACAGTTGCTCTGAATTTCCCTTGATCTTTCATTTCTCAGTGTCTCTGAAGCTTTCCTGTGTAAGTGTACAACAAACCTGGAGAGGGACATGATACTCAACAGGTTTTTTACTGTAAAAACTTTGGGGTGAAGATCTATTTATCTTTTGAGACCCAGGGCAAATGGCTTGATGTTTCAGTGCTTGGATGTTTCTCCTACCTTTAGTTTTCTCTGTTTACTTGACATCAGAAAACACATCTTCCTTCACTTTCTATTTCTAGTGCACTGATATTTCCATCAGAGCTGAGTCATCTCCCAGACAAAGCGGAAACAATGGGACTTTTGGGTGCAAGTCTTCCTACTTGGATGTTTGTTTCGGGATGAGGTGAGTCACACTTGATGGGTCTTATTTTTCTCCATTTATTAGAGGGAGCTCAGAGGAATATATCAGATATAGGTGTCAAGACGGAAAAAATTATTACCGCCATCCTAGGCTACTTATCCACCCCTTCACATTTGGGGTACTGAATTTGTTCAGTGATCTGCTCAAGCTTCACTGTCAGGAGTTAGGAGAAAATACAATTTTTTTTTTTTTTTATATTTTATTTTCACTATCTGCTTAAAATAAATTACTCATAGTATCACAGGATGGTTTGGGTTGGAAGGGACCTTACAGATCATCTCATTCAAACCTCCTGCCATGGGCACAGACATCTTCCTCTATCCCAGGTTGCTCCAAGCCCCATCCAACCTGGCCTTGGACACTTCCAGGGATGGGGCAGCCACAGCTTCTCTGAGGCAGGGCCTCCCCACCCTCACAGGAAAAAAATTTATCCTAATATCTAATCCAAACCTCCCATCCTTCCAGTAACCAGAAGATCTGCAAGGCAGATCCCATTCAAAATGTGCCACAACGTGCTCAGCTCCATCTGTGAGCCAAGGAGTCTTTGGAGATGTGTCCTAAGTAATTTCACCAACGTGTGGATCATCCAAACCCTTCAGGTAACAGGAATCATGTTGTAGCTGAAGGAGTTTTCAAGATGCCATCCAAAAGTTTTTCCTCTGCCTTTCTCCTGTCACAGCTGCTTCTCCACGATTATTGCCGCCCTTGTCCCTTGTATCCCACGGCAAAATTCTGAACATCCAAAGGTCGGATGGTTTCCCATGCAGTACAAATGATTAAATTTGCAATTCAAAAGAAACTGTTATGACTCCAACTGTTGTTAAAAATCAGGCCAAGGTTTAGAGTCCTCCAGGATGGGCCACAATAGCGGGAACAAGATCCCTGCTGGGTAACCTGTATATCTTTTACCTCCATTCGCAAGCCTTTATTTCCTTAAGACCTTGAGATAATGTTACTTTTCAGCTTTTTATCAGACTGTTTGTGAGCACTGGAGGAAATGTTTTGCTATTAAGGCAGCATCTGATACTTAAACACTTTCAATCTCTCCCAGGGAAAGAAGAGGGGAACAGATGTTAACATCTGCTTCGGTGAACCTGGCCTACATTTTCCTGTTGCCCACCCACTCTTCTCCTCCCCACAGAGTATTGCAGTAACATCCTGCCAGACAAAACCCATAAAATTTCATTCTGCAGTTCTTGTGCTGAAATCAGAAACCTGTAACTGGAGCACAGTCTATCTTTAGAAAAGAAAGAAAGCAACAACAACAAGCCCCTCAACTCCAGATTTGTAAAGTTCAGGTGACAAAAGACTTCAGGCATCTGTTCCTCTGGCTAACTTACTGTCACTGTTACCCTCCCAAAGACAAAAATAATAAATAAATAAATAAATAATTAAAAATACAAAAAAGGGGAAGGAATGATTTTCATCTCGAATTTTGCTTGCTCTGACTCCCCACAGCCCAGTTTTGTACAGGAGCTCTCTGCTCAATCAAGAGCCCTGCAGCACCATTTCAGAGAATATCTCTTCTAGATCCAGGTTTTGCTGTAAATCTTTTAGAACCGCACTCAGCAATGACATGCTTCATCCCAGATTTTAGCAGCCCACAATCTTGATGTTATGCTTTAATTGAACTGAAATTACATTTAGTCAGAGCTTGAAATTTCTGATTTGCTCAGATGCCATTGTTTTCACACACAAAGCTCTTGCTCTGTACTTTTTTCCCCTCACCCTTTCCCTCTTGAATTATTTAACATTTAGAAAGCTGAGCTTTGCCACTTTTATTTCCATCCCCAGTTTTATTGCTATCTAAGTGATTTACAAATCAAGCCTTGCATCTAATGGCACTGTGTATTTCCATTTCCAGTGCTCTTCTTTACTGTCGGCTCTTGTTGGATGGGGCAAGCCTCAGACACAAATAACTGAAATTAATGTCAAATTGCATCATGTGCAGCTTGAATTTCAATTATGGGATCTGAGTAAAAATGCATGTTTTCAGCAAACAGCAATAACGCTGTGACTCGCCTGGCCCCGGAACGCACATTACTAGAAAGCATCGCACGCAAGACAAAGACGCAGGATCTCAAAAGCTTAAAACAAATCTGCTTGGAATTTAGTTAAGGCAAATAAGCTGAGAGAATGAGCAGTCATTCAAGCCTTCATCTTCTGTTTCCCCTGCCCTATGATATGTCTGTGCCTGTTTAGAGCCTGGAACTCAACCGTTTTCTCGCTGAGTAATCGGAAGTGAGCGGGGATTAAACTGCCTTCCTACGCTCCAGTGCATCCTGAATATGTGGTGGTTTGTGGGCAAGGCAAGTGACTCAGCCCACCTTTAATTCTGTATTCAGGGACCTGGGGGTGCTGGCCAACAGCTACTGAACGTGAACCAGCGTGTGCCCAGCTGGGCAAGGAGGCCAGTGGCCTGGTGGCCTTCTGTGTCAGCGATAGTGTGGCCAGCAGGAGCAGGGCAGGGATTGTCCCTCTGTGCTGGGCACTGGGGAGGTCTCACCTTGAAGTCTTGGGTCAGTTTTGGGCACCTCATGACAAGAAGGACATTGAGGTGCTAGAGTGAGTCCAGGGAAGGGAACAGAGCTGGGGAAGGGGCTGGAGCACAAGGCTGATGAGGAGCAGCTGAGGGAGCTGAGGGGGCTCAGCTTGGAGTAAAGGAAGCTTAGAGGGGACCTTATTGCTCTCTACCCTTGACAGGAGGGTAGAGCCAGGTGAGGTTCATTTTTTCTGCCATGTCTCAAGTGAAAGGATGAGAGGAAATGACCTTAAATTGTACCAGGGGAGGTCCAGATTATATATTCAGGAAAAAAAAAAAAATCCACTGAAAATATGGCTAGGCATTGGATTGTCACCCAGGGAGGTGTTGGAGTCACCACCCCTAGAAGTTTCCAAGAGGTGTCTGGATGTTGGAGATACATTTTAGGGGTGATTATGGTGATTCTGTGAATCATGATAATCAACCTTGATGATTCTGTGACTCACTGTAATGCCCAGTGGGTGTGACGGCTCAATGGGAAGATGATTTTCTCTCCTGGTTATTTTGGGTCCATCTGGTGACACAAAGAAGCTAAATTGGTTTGGTTTTCTGTAACAGCTGGAGGAAAGAATTCGGGGTATTGAGGGCAGATACATCTCATACTCATGCAGATGTCGAAGTGGGTCAAAGGAATCACAATTGTCCCCTGCCCTTTCCTCTCCATTGTCTTCAAAGGACGTTGAGGCACAAGGTTATATTTAGTCTACAAAGTGCAGTGCCCTGCCACTGCTGAAGTTTATGTGGCTTCAAAAGCTTCAGCCAACGGAATGACCTACATATCCCCTCCAAACAGGGGCATTGCAATGCAGCTGCACGTTTTGCCTCTTCAACTTGCTAAAGAAAATATGTTCCTTCCATTAGAGAGTGACTGCAGCATTTGGATATTCTACCCAGGAATAAAAAAATCATCATATTGCACCCCTGTTGCTTTGCAAGCACTGCTCTAAAAGAAAGAAAAAATAACCTTCTATTAGCATAAAAAATATGATTTTTTTTTTAATGCTACAGCCCAAGTGAAGCTCATGAATGTGCCCAGATGGCACTTGAAAAAGACAGAGAGATCCCACTTAACTCATTTGTGCTAAAACCATCCAGAACCTGATGTCCTGGTTAAAATGACAGCAAGTCGGAGTATTGGAAAACTAATTTTTTATAATCTTGTGCAGGTCTTGCTGTCACAATCAGCTCTAGACAGAAACTGAAGAGCTACCCAGCACATTATTAATCAGGTGAACTTTAAAAGAGTTATGACTTTAAAATACAAAGAGCTTGTAAGGACATTTTTATAGGGGACTGGGATGTGGGTTTGTGTTAGATTCTCAGTGATTAAATCTTCCCTTTATCTGCATAAGAGAAAGAGCAAAGATGGATTTCTATAATTATTCCTCTGAAAATATATTTTAAGCAGGAAAGAGATAGCAAGTTATCTTTCACTCTTTCTGCTGCTTCCCAGCTCAGGGTGTTGGCTTTGGTCAGACACTCAGATCTGAACTGAGGCCGCAAACCCCATTTTTATGCCCCAACAAATGTTTACACAACTGAATTTTTAGTGGGGGCTTCAGAACGGGAAGGGACAAGCCAAGCCCAGTACTTCTATCCCTGTAGGCAGCACATCACCTGTCATGATGCTTCTGACCACATTATGAGTTCCCAAATGCAAAATATCTGCACCCCCACCCCCTGACAGGGCACTGAAATTGCTTTGGATGAACCTGGGTAAGGTGCAGCTGCTCCTGTTAGGGCTGTGTTTCAGGAAACAGATCGTTTTTCATTTACTGTGTCTTCCCCAAAGTAATGTGCTTAGTCTAAGCTGATGATTTAGGCTCCCTTTGTAGCTGCTGGACTGGCAGATTCAGCACCAGAAGGTGCTTCATCCTATTCTGAGGCAGAGCTGTGATGTCTCTAATAAATATAAAGGAAGTTCAGACATCTGGCTCAGATTAAGCATTCAGCTTTTAGATAGTTAAGTTAGGTGAACGCAAATTCAGTCTCACTATGAGCCTGCAAAGTTGCTGACAACCAAGACTGGGCACGTCAAACCCAGAACATGCAGCTTTAGCAAAGAAAATTTTATTTTGGAAGTGTTCCTGCAGAAAAAAATACAGGATACAGTCCTCTGTAGGGGAAGATAGAGGGGGCAAAGCAATATGTGAGAGCTCTTTGCCATGGGCGAATAAAACCCAGTGTCAAAGGTAAAACAAACCATTTATATTTCTGTCAGCTTCCCTGGTTTATTGTGTGCAAAAGCTTTTGGAAGTCAACAGAAAGGTCAACCAGCAGGGTGGAAATTTTATAAAAAATATTTAGACTGGCTTTTATTGCCAAATGTAAATGGAAACCAATTAGATAATCAAGCTAAAAGTAGGCAAAGGAATGGCATTAACGCTTCCAGAATGTAATGGTCATTGCTAAGGACGGGTTTTGCCCAGTTACTTGCCTTTGGTGGTGGAGGCAGAGGGAAATCAATTATGTTTCACCTTTTAACTGCCTTTTAAAGCCTTGTGAAATTGATTTCATACAGCATCAAAAATCCAGCAATAAACGAAGGAAAAAGTGGATAATAGAGAAAGGGTGATGCAAGAGACCTGTAAATGCTGGGATGCAAAGAAAAACCCAAAACCCCACAAAAAGCCAGGCTACCTTTCTACCTGGGAAAAGGGGTTAAATTGGTACTGCTACATTGCAGCCACGAGTGCAGAACAAAATCATTGTGACAAAACCTTGTATCCATGGGGTGAGAGGTGTGATTCCTTTAGCACAGTCCCCCCATCGCACACTTGGCATTGGAGTTTGCAACAAAAAACCAACGAGCATCTTCAGCTTGTGACCACACAAGTGCAAGTCACAGCAGTCAGGAAATCACAAGGTTGTGATCCAATCATTGAATCACAGAATGGTTTGCGTTGGAAGGAACTTTAGGTCATCCAGTTTCAAACCCCCTGCCACGGGCAGCGACACCTTCCACTAGAGCAGGCTGCTCAAAACCCCATCCAGCCTGGCCTTGAACACTTCCAGGGATGGGGTGTGAACTACTTCTCTCAGCAACCTGTTCAAGGGCATCACCACCCTCACAGAAATAATTTCTTCCTGATATCTAATCTAAACCTACTCTTTTTCAGATTAAAGGCATGATACACGTGCAACAATGGTGTAGTTTGGGTTAATCCTCTAGGTATCCATCTTGTCTCCTGCATTTTGTGTACAGATAAAGGTAGCCAAAAGAAGTGGGATTCAGGGCCAGGTAGGTTCCTCTCATGCAGCTGTTAGGCTGCTGTGACTCTGTGACCCCAGGTCCAGCAGCAACAGCAAAGTTGAACAGGTATCCCCAAAAAGTGCACACACAAATACACACAGACAGCCACAAAGATGAACACAGAGAGTATCCCATAAACACACAGCAGTCACACAAACACGAACAGCACAGACACCACGTTGCCTTCCTCCTCCCCAGCTAACTGGGATTGAAGTTGCTACAGGAATACTCACAGTAGGGATTTTTCCAGCAGCTGGGCTTGGGCAGCTTTTGGAGCATCTGGCCCCGAGGTCCCAGTCCTTGCCTGAGGCTTTTACCAGGACTCTCAAATCCCCGTGGCATCAGTCAGACACCAGATCTCCCATTCTGTTTACAGGCAGCCTGGCTTGCAGCCCATCCCATTTACGTGCTGGCTCACAAGAGTGAGCTCACTAGCACAGGAGAAAGCACCAGGATTTAGGAGTAAGACAGGATAGATTGTGGTGAAGGGCTCAGCCAGACAAACATCCTGACCAGCAGACAGTTTGCCCATAGCCTTTTTCCCTCTATTTTCCCACTCTTTTTTTCTTCCTGGTCCATCTTGATGCTTCCCTTCTGCTGCCTTTGCTCCTGCTAAACATTCCATATTTGCACATTCCCGCTTTCTTTCTGCTTCTGCATCCCATAGTATGCCCTGATCCTTTTCAGGCAAGACCCCTTCCAGTTTTCAGGGCATTCCTGAGAGGGGGGTTTTCTGGCTGACTCATCCACCTGGACTGGATTCACTGATTAGGGAACTACAGGGACTCAGACTCATCCCTGGGTCTCTGAGTTGGGAAAGAATGGCCCTCAATCACATAACCCAGCAGAGCACATGACATTTCCTTCAGACCTCTTTTTGTGCTTTATTTCTTCTTTTCACTTGCCCTTTGTTTTGTCCTCCATTCCCTGCCAAATAATAACCAAATGTCAGCAGTTTCTGCAGCTGGGAGAAAGTTTCCACGCTGGTTAGTCCACAGAGGGAACTTTCCCCCCGTGCCATGGATCATTGTGACATCCAGTTTTGTCTCTTCAGCCCATGAAGTGATGCCATTAACCCATAACGCCGTATCCTGTTGTGGCTTGGGAACCAAGGGAAATATGTTCTGGCTGATGGAAGCCTTCCCTACAACAGTAACTCATTTAGCTGAAGACACGGAGTGAAATTGGAAAGCTGGAGAGAAGTTTGTGAAATGTCACGGGGTGGTTTGTGTGGATCAATGGGATTACCTCGATCCCTAAACTCTGGCCTTATGAACTCCCAGCATATCAGTGAGGCAGCTTGGCTAGGCAAGACCCCAATTGCACTCCCAACTTTTCCTAAAGAACAGGATGGTTAAGGAAAATGTCAATCTCTACTTTGTTGTGATTTGGAGCCTGGTCTGGCCTCCAGACTGGGGTAATCCGTTCCACTCTATTAAAGAAAAGGGAAAATCCATTCCATCTCCACTAATACATTCCATTCCTTTTAAAAGAAATAGAAACTGGTTAAACAGGAGGATTTTTATCTCTGTCTGAAACCAAGTTCTTAGACAAGCTTGTTATTTTGGCCTGAGGTAGTATGCTGAAAGGTGGAATCTGTTATGTTTCACACTCCTTTTTACCTCCTTCTCAGTGTTTATGGAAATCCTTTAATTATAACATCATGTAGTTAATGGCAGGAAAGGATATTGGGCAGGGTACCAGTAATGCTTTAAATCATGAGAGCTCTGCTTAAACAAATTATAATCTTCCATTCTTCAGAGTACATGTGATGCCTGATGAAAGGTCAAAGACAAACCTTTTAAACCAAAATAGAAAATAGGTTTGAAGACAGTGCAACCCTATTCCTCTGTTACTACCTTTGACTTGCTTTATAGGGGACATGAAGGATGCAGGTCAGCTCTGCAATCTGAACGAGCCTTATCATGTCAGATTGCCTTTCAAACCCTTTCATTTGTGCAGAGTTATTCAATTTAGCTAAGAAATCCTGTAAAATATCCACAAGCCATAAGTTTCTTCCACATGAAAAGAGGGTCTGTCCCATCCTTCGCATCCCATCCTTCATTCTTTCTTGTCTTGTTCAGGACTAACTGACCCTTCCCTGTGTTTCTCCTTAACGCTCACCCTAAATAGTAATAAATGTAATTATCTTCAGTGTTTAGGAACTTCACCGCTGCTGCTGGGCTTTGCCTCTTATTCTTATAAGAAATTAGCTTGAAAACATCTCTCTTTTCTTTTTTCATACCATTACAAGTTGCATTCTTTACAAAACAGTCAGGACTCTCAGGGGCAATTAAAACACAAATGCTGAATATTTCCGTGCATCCACTTTTATTTTCCTGGAGACAGTAAAACACAACTACAGCCCAAAGGCTAAAGAGAATTCATTACTGTGCATGTTGTTATCCTCTAATGTCACCATAAATTAGTGGGAAGGCTCTCCTCCCAAAAAAAGGATCAGAAAGATCCTTTGAGGTTAAAGTTTTGTTACAGCAAGAAGATGTCCTGAAAGCATCCTCATTTCAGAGACGTTGCAGGTTTGGAAACATTTATACCTTGAAGGGCCCCATTTTGAGTCATGCACATTTCCTTAGGCAGTGGTGAAAATAAAGACATCAGTAATATTGAAAATGTCCTTTCTCACCCTCTTTCTAAGTCTGTTCCTACTGAGGAGAATTTGGAGAGCTCACCTTCTTCCTTCTATGCCAAATACTCATCTATTATAATGCTTTATACCAATTTAATAATTATAATAAAAAATGTTATAAAACACATTCTTACTGCACATTTCCCAGGAATTGATGTCATTTTCTGTTTCACATCCCTTGCATTGTCTCTTTCACTTAACGTTATTTAACATTTTGGTTTTGTTCGGACACACAGATCCACCCAAGGAATGAAGTTTCGTAACAACAGAAAATTGTTTCTCACAAAGACAAATAATCAAAGAAGACAGAGGTCAGAAAAGGACATTAGGAGCATTTCCATGAGCTAGGGAATGTGTAAGACTCCCAGCTAACCTGGTGCTCTTTGAAGCATTCAGAGGAGTCCCACCTGAGCTCCAGCCACTGCTCCAGAAAGGAGTGGCTCCCTCGAGGATCCACTGTGGTGTTTACAACCCTGTGGAGACATCCTGGACAGGCTGGAATACACCAGATACAACTGGGAAGGGGAATTTCCCCTATGGTGAGATGAAATTCCACTTTTGTATCTCTAAATGTGAGTGTATAGGTGAAGTTACCTCCAACTGTGTGAGATGTGGTCAGTACAGTCCATACAACATAAAGATAAATTCAGCTACAAAGCTCTAGGTATTTATTTAATGACAAATGAAACTTTCTTTAGTCCTTATTGACTATTTTTTCTATTTTTTGCTTTCTCTGGGCTTTTTCTCTTTTTTTTTTTCCCCCAAGTCATTAATGTCCTCATTTAAGTCTGTGTCTAAAATACGGCTTTGGAGCTGGAAAAGTTAAAACCAATCATTTCAGTTGCACCATCTGGTATATCTTCGGGTAATTATGACACCTAAAAATATACTAATTTTTCAGGTGTTTTTCAGGTGTTATTAGCAATCTATCCACTGGATGTGTGAAGGTCATGTTGAGGAGTTTCAAAGGACTGATGATTTGTTTCACTTCTGGTTTTTTTGTTTTTTTTTTTTTTAATATATAATGTAAAGCAATTTAGACATCTGATTTTCAGAGAGAGTGTGAAATCCATCCATCTCTTCAATTTTGATACCAGCATTATTATCTTTCTGGGATCGTTGATGGGCCCAGCATATCAAAAAGGCACTGAAAGAGTTTCCCATGCTTCCCATCAGCTCAGGAAATATTGGCATTCACTTATTCTGAGGAGTGTTTCTGTTCTGAATTAAGATCTTTTGCCTAGAATTTCAGATAGTATCTCCAGCTGAAGATAATTTTTTATCCCAGAAAATGCCTTTAGAATTACAGTTTCAGATCAGGAACTAATCTAGAGGATAATGTACTGAAAAAACAAAGATGCCTTTTCTGCAGCTGTATCAATCACACAGACAAGTAACTCCAAGACTTCCACATTCAGGAATCAGAGATATTTTTGGGTTACACAAGGTTATGTTACACTTTTTGCTGTTGTTGCTATTGGTGGTGGCTTTTTTCCCCTCCAAATTGGTGAGAAATGCAATATATTGTGATAAACTCCTAGAGCAGTAATTTCTTTATTTCTTCTGAAATAGTGATAGGGTAGGTGGTATAATTAGCTCCCAGGTGCTTCTAGAAATAATTGATAGTATTCCATGGCATCAGACATCTTACCTATCTGTACAAAAAATAAGAGGGGAGAACACTGAATTCTAAAGGTAAAAATCAGGCAGATTTCTGTCATGGATATTCTGCTCTTCACTTTACTTGTGCTCTAATTAGGTGATTCCATTATCATGAGATTCATCCTAGTTAATGTTTTGATGATGTCTTCTGGTTACTCAAGTGGTTTAAGGAAAATGAGTCTATCAATATTTTCTGATAACTGAATTCCCAGAGCAATTAATTTCATATTGTGTTCAATCTTTTCTTCTAAAAGAGGAGTGTTAGCCAATCATTTTTATTCTCTGCGTTTTGACTGTTGTAATAAAAAAGTTCTTCTTCTTCTTCTTCTTCTTCTTCTTCTTCTTCTTCTTCTCCTTCTTCTTCTCCTTTTCCTTCTTCTTTTCCTTCTCCTCCTCCTTCTTCTTCTTCTTCCTTTTTCTTCTTCTTCTTTCTTCTTCTTCTCCTTCCTATTTTATTAATATTATTGTTGTTGTTGTTATAATGTAAGATCTCATTGCTATCACTTTATTATCATGTATAAATCCTTTGGTCCCCCAAATCCATGCTCAGGCACCAGAAATGTAATTTTCAAGGTGTCTGGCTACTGATGATCTTGCTATCAATGCCCAAAGTTTGGAATTTTCCATGATGTTAGAAATAAATTATCAGAAGCCTTTCTATCTACTTTTCCTACACCCTGGTACTGTATTTGAAGAAACACTAATATCTTGGACAGAAGCAAGGGATTCAGGGTGGTTCGTATGCCTGCTAAGGAAAACATGGAGCTTCTATCTTTTTCCAGAATTCTCTGCTCTGTAGATTATTTCAACTCAGCATCTGCTGGATGTCTGAATCTATTATTGCCATATATGCAAAATAAATCAATAGAGTAAGTTGTTAATAAGGCAAAATTACTTGTAAATTAAGAATGGGGTTTTTTCCTGCTTAAATACAATTGCATATTTCTGAGCTACAAACCCAGATTTATAATCCTTTCCCAGAATCAAAGGAATCAACAGAAAGAAACAGACATTTCTGGGATGTGATATATCTGACATCTAAAATAGATTAGATGTGCCACGTCTGTTCCTATCCACTGGCTCCATAAAAGGAATGGAGCTGACTGCTCAGGCTCCTGCACTGCAGAATTTATTTCGACTAATTTTAGCAGTGCAATCCTTTTTGAGATGCAGTGAATTAGGGTCTACGGTGCCATATCACAGAGAAGTTGGGTGTGTAGGGTAAGGGAAAACCTTATATAAGAACACCAGATTGGGAAAAGACAAGACTTTCTGCATGTTCCCATTTTTAGGCTTGCAGCAGAAGCATCAGACTCTGGGCTAAAGAATAAATTGCTGTGACAACTTAATTCTGTTAATCAATTAGACAATTCGAGAGAAAAAAGGGTGATTACCGAAAGCTGACAATGAGTTGCCTGCAGAGGAAGACATAAAAGCAAACAAACAATCCTGCCTGCCAATTAACCCTGCAGGGAACACTCACATTCTCCTCTGACCCCAAATCGAAGTAGCAGCTGAACTTTGAGCACAGCAGCAAGTCCCATCAACCAGCTGTTTTCCATTCCACACAGGATTTCACTGTCCAGCCTACTGCCTCCAGCCCGAAAGATGTGAGGATGTTCTTCCAGCAGTCATTCATCAATTTTTCTACTCTGCTGCAGGGATGCACAACAGGCTGGAGGTGTGTCATATTTATTTTTTTTTCCATTCCACAGCTACCCAAAATAGAGAGAACGAATGAGCTTTGTTCAGCATCTGTCCTGCCAGAGCACCAACCTGTCCCAGCGTTCTGAGGATGAGAGAGAGTTATGAAATAACACATTTTGGCTGTTGTTTACCAGATAATAGAAGCCATCACGGAGAGAGGAAATTCCGAGTGGCACTTTCCTGACAGCTCGTCTCTGGCAAGCTGTCAGGTGCAGGCTGTGTGGAGCTTCCCCAGAGCACGAGCAGAGCCCAGCACAGCTCCAGGAGCTGTTCAGAGCGAAAGCCTGACCTGCAGGGCAGGCTCCCATCGACCAGCCTGATGTGTGCTAATTGTGTACCAAAAGGATTAAATTAGCAAGGCAATCGTCTGCCATTTGCTTTTTCTCCTTCTCTCTCTCTCTGTTTCCTAATTTGCTTGAATCACGCACTCGAGAGGAATTTTTAGACTAGGAAGCTTGTTAGCTAAAATATACTTCTCCATTCACTTGATTTCATCTGCCAAAAGCCTCAAGCAAAAGTGCAAGTAAGGACAGATAAAAGGGTAGTAATTAGAGCATATCGTGATTAATTTTTTTTTTAAATCATTTATGTGATAACGACTGTGTTTTCGTTGCCACTTATCTTTCATTATGGAAATTAGTGAGGAATGATTCCATAACTTCTGACCTCAGGTGTATGAAGACTGCAGATCCCTCTCCTCGGTGCGTTTCTCCTTGTAATGTTAATGAAATAATTTTACTGTCAACTGTTCTTTCAATTGTTGAAGAACAGAGCTCCAGCAGTGAGACAAGATTTCCTGCAGATTCGGGAAAAGTTTTGGAGCCTCTTCCATCTTTTCTAGAATAAAATCAGATCAGAGACACACCAGTGTTACATTATGGTGCACATACAGCAGATTTTGCATATATATCATATAGAAGTTTGCACATCTATGTGAAGTTTCCAGTTACTATCTTAATTTTCTTGTCTTTCTTATTCTAAAAATTCCAGATGAATATGGATTCTTCCACAGATAAATGAAATACAGTGGAACAAGGACATTAACGTAAAGCAAAGCACATATATAGACATCAAAAAGGGAGAGGAGGAAACCCTAAATTGCATATGTGTGAATAGACCTCCTCACACCTCTTGATTCAGAGTCTCTATTCACAGTCTCCTACCTATGGGTGAAGAGTGATGCTGAAATGTTCTATTTTTCCCCTAAGAAAAGTATAAGAAGCAAAATGAGGTGAATCAGAAGGAAAGAATCATTCTACTGGTATTTTAGCTATTTTGTCTATCTCAAATTTGATGAGAGACTCTCACTAAGCAGAGCCTGGTGTACTTGAAGCGCAAAGACTTTCATTTCTGTAGAAAACAGCTGTGAAACACAGACAGCTGTCTGGACTGGAAGAGCCTTGTCTCAGACACTGGCATGCTGCTCCCTGTGTTCCACCAGGGGTTTTTCACACATGCAGCCTCTGATGGAAAGGCAGCTTAGCACTGGGAGAACCACGCAGGGAGTTTCTGGATGGTGTTGGTCAGAGTTTATGCAAATGCCAGAGGGGCCAGTCAGGTGTGATGCTGCTCTTGAGCTGGGAAGAGTTGCTGGCAAATGTGGCCACAGCAGTGAAGATGAGATGATTGAGTTGATGGAGTGGAAGGCTGGGAAGGGAAGCAAAAGGGGCCAGAGAGGATTTAGGAGCGCAGATTATGATTCCTGACAGAATTCCCTAAGAAACTTCAACAGGAAAAGGGCGAGAGAGTCAGAAGGTTTCCAAAGAAAGCTGAGGAGCAAGTGTCCCATAATGCTGGAAGTTTGGGAATTTCAGCAGAAAATCCTTGTTGCTAAACCAGATACTTCTCAATGACCAAAATCCATCCTTGAAAGTTTTCAAGTCTTGGCCGGAAAGTACCATTCTATCTTTCCCTAGTGCTGAGAGTATTCCAACTTCCAGTGAGCTGCTGGACAAAAGACCTCCACAGGTCCACAGCTAGAAATTTCTGAGGAAACAGAATCACAGAATCACAGAACCATTTAGGCTGGAAAAGACCTTTAAGATCATCAAGTCTAAATGTCACGTCCACCACTAAACCATGTCCCTTAGTGTCACATCTGCATTTCTTTTAAAGACCTCCAGGGATGGTGACTCCACCACTTCCCTGAGCAGCCTGTTCTGATGCTTGACAGCCTTTTCAATGAATAAATTCTTCCTAACATCCAATCTAAATCTCCTCTGTTTTAGCCTGGGGCCCTTTCCCCTGTACTATCACTTGTTACCTGGGAGAAGAGTCTGATACTCACTTTCCCTGAGCCTCCTTTTCTCCAGACTGAGCCCCCTCAGCTTCCTCAGCTGCTCCTCACCAGCCTTGTGCCCCAGACCTTTCCCCAGCTCATTTCCCTTCTCTGGACATTTTCCAGCACCTCAATATTTTTCTTGTAGTGATGGGCCCAAAACTGTACCCAGAATTAGAGGTGTAGCCTCAGCAGTGCCAAGCACAAATAAGAGATTCTTCTTGTTTCTCAAGTGCTGGTATTAATGACAGCACCAATTCAGTATTGGAAAAGCAGGAAGACATCGAGAAAATGTCATCTACATTGTTATGCTTCTGTAGGAACACCAGATTGATAACTGTGTTGCTTAACATATAAGAAAAGTAGATCTTTAAACATTTCATACAGATAAAAGTGTATATCCACCCATTTTTTCTGCTTGGTCCTCAGCAAATTGCCCTCCAGTTGAACCATGGTGTAGCCCTGAAAATCCAGGGGACAGCTCAGGACAGAGGGTGTTGGGCCAAGTTTCTCTCTATCTGCATAACAAAGAGTGTCACTGTACCTGGAACTCTGGTTGCTTTTCAGCAGGCAATTATTTGGTTCAATGAATGCTCCTTGAGTTGAACATCAGGGGAAAAAACCTTCAGCCAGCCAGAGGAGTCACCCCTGCACTCTGCTTTTGTGGGCATGAAATCTCCTTCTGCCCTCGCTGCGAGTGCTGACAATGGGAGAGTCAATCACACGTCAGGAATGATTTAGATAAAGTTTGACCCTGCCTTAGGTCAGAAATGTGGAAGAGATGGTCTTTTGAGTTCTCCTCCAGGGAGCTGCATCCACGAATCTCAGTTTCTACTGTTGGATTCTTCTGATTTCCTATGAATATTAAACTGCTGTCGAGGTCCAAGGCATATTGAGATAAAAAATTACATTCCTCCAGGGTGATTCAGTCCATCCTAAACAGAGGTGAGCATTTTTCTAGAGGAAGTGGGTAAGGGGCAATAGATCTGAAAAAGATTCCCCAGAAAATTGATTTCTCAGTTCATCTTCTTAGCAGGAAGCCATGAAGATGGATTGAATCATTGGGATAAGTTATTTTATTTTTGCCATCACAAGTCTTTTGATGTACAGAAGATAAAAAAGGGGCCTTGTGACTAAGAAACTTTTCCTAAAACATTGAATTCTCAGGCAGCAGGAAGGGTGAGAGCTCCACAAAGAAAAAATAAATTAGTGTTTGGCATCTTCAAAATAATGAAATTGTGCGTTTGTGATATTAAAATTACATATTAGTTTGGATTTGTCAGAAACAAATGTTTTATACCTCAGGTTTTAACAATTTTCCTGGTAATTGGTTATAGATGTCCACCATAATTCTACATTTGAGTTACCTATTCACCTAGAAATTCTTCTTTTTAGCTTTTTTAAAATGTCTTAAATAATTTAACTCATTCCATGATGATTAAAAAGAAACAAGAAGGTGACACACACACACAAACAGAGTTGCATGCCCCAGTGTTTATTGGTTAGATTTTCTTTAACAACAGAAAGGAAAGTCACATTTTGACACCATAAGAGAGAGGTTTATGCCAGAGTAGGAAAAGTACCACCAGTGTCTTTATCAAATACAGGACTCATATAAAAAGTTATTTAAATGTCTTTGATGATTTTTACTCTCTTCAGCAGTAGATTTGCATTGCTTTAAAAGGCATTATATTCTCAGAAGATTCTCCTCCCAGACTAAAATCTTACATTAATTCGTGCAAAAGCAATTTTCAAATAAGCCAGTCCATGGTTTTGGGGTGTACAACACTGATCTGAATTGCAACCTCTCCCACTGATTGTGTAAGAAAAATTGCAATTTGTAACAAGTTGCAAAGGCCTCATAATAATTTTACCTTGCAAATCCAGCTGCTGCCAATCCAGGTCTCATACAGATGAATTTTGTGGTGCAGCAAACAAGATAATAATAGTTTCTGGAAATATAAGTAATGATCTGTGGCATCTCAAAAATCTATTAATAATTTTTTAATGGATGCAGACTCCAAAAGTGAAATATTTTTCACCAACTGCCTCTGTCTAAACTTCCCTGCTTGGTCTATGAGAAATTGTGTCAGACTTTCCCTGCAGTCAGAGCAGACATAAAGGAACATCCAGAACAGAATATTTCATTTTCCAAAAAGCCACTAACAAAGATGTGGTGAGGAATTGGCCTACAAGACAAGGCAAAGATAATTTAGAGGAACTCCAGCTTTGCCCCCAGCTCCATTTTGTAGCCACTGAGGCATCAGGTGAAACTGGGAGCAGCTGGATGGGAATCTCTGCAGAGAGAAATGTCCCATCTGTGTGTGAACTTCAGGCTCCTTGAGCTCTGGGACCTGTAAACACACGGGAAATAAATTCCTGTCTTAGACACTAATCCCTGGCATTATTTCCCTTGTATTATCTTGTCTGGAGTGTAAAACTCAATCCTCGATTTTTTCTCCCCACTTGGAGAATATCATTAATGCTAATTGTGAACTTGGCTGTGATTGCATATTGCTTAGTGTGATGCTAATGAATTCGAATAGTAATTTGTACTATATTGAATTAGCATCATATCTCAGAGACCATGGAGAATTGAACCCTAAAGCTTTCATCATCCCTTTCTTCTCCTTTTACCAGCCAGGCCTCATGGCTTTTCTGCTTTTTGAAAATCATTTAACAGGCTGCTCACTGCCCAGCTGAGATGAGATCAGCACTGCTGACAAGAGCACTCTAATACCTTATTACCAGCTAAATATAGACTGGGTTAAAATCAGAATGAGTCAAGGTTAGTGCTGGTCTTTGGAATATATAATTGTTGTTGTTATTATTAATTAATTTTTAAATTTATTTATTAATTTTTTTGTTCACAGAATCACAGAATGGGTCAGGCTGGAAGGGACCACAGTGGGGTCATCTGGTGCCACCTCCCTGCTCCGGCAGGGCCATCCCAGAGCACAGGCACAGGATTGAGTCCAGACAGCTCTGGAATATCTCCAGGGAGGGAGACTCCACACCCTCTCTGGGCAATCTGTTCCAGTGTTAAAATATAGATCATGTACAGCACTCAAAAACCTCCCACATCCTCTGGGGTGACTGAAGCAAAAGCCAAGTTAAGTGCATAAAACATAAGAACAAAATCAGTGTAAAGACATTTTCCAGTGAAGGAATGAGACCTCCACGCACACATCAGTGGTAGCAAAAATTCCATGCTTTGGCTGGAATTTTTAGAAGCATAAGGAAAATAAATAAGCTGTTTGGTGAATGAAAGATTTTGCTTTTTAATTTTAAACTTAACTATCTACATGAGAATAAAATCTTAGTCATTGTGATCAGTGACCCTCTACAGGTTTAGGTGAAGAAGAAAATTAGACAAAGATGAGAATATACAGAAATCAATCGTAATCAGATATAATTAAACAAATACACTAAATTTCACTATAAATGTCAGTATTTCTTCAAATTCTTGGCAACAGAAAACCCAAGCAACCACAGCTTTCAAACTCCTAAGCAAATAGAGTTAATTATTTGCAAATAAATATGTTCATAAGATCATAAATTGTCAGAAGATCTTATGATTATGTCACAGTAACAAAATGTAACTGTATTTGAATTTTCACAAACAAAAATAAGCTTTGATCACAAATTAAAATGTCAGAAAAAGACTTTAAATATTTTGGGGTTTTTTGCTTTTTTTCATGGATAAATACTGTAATTCATTATACACACACTCATACGCTTATTAATGTAATATCTAAAATATTTTCTACAAAAAAAATAATCTTACTATTTAAAATTCTAAAAATAGTCAAGTGAAAATAATATTTTAAATTATACTTGCAAATCCTAAAAATAAACTATTTTTTGTCTTTTGTTTTAAAAAAAAAGTAGGTTGGATAAAACAACAAGAAATGCTGCATTTTCAACTGCACCTGTTCAGACTGTTCAATTTACACGTTCAAACCACATCACTCTTGCTAAAGCTTTCCAAAAAAGTTCCTATACATTTATTTGTTTCCCCAGATCTGGAATTAATGCTTTTAGAAGAGTGTGAGGCTGTTTCTGAAGGACTTGGAATCTAATTAAAATTAAGTTGCCAGGGCAGAGGAACCTCAATGCCACCAGTTTGATGCCAGTGCTGGCAAGAGATGCCCAGAGCCTGGAGAGCGATTGCAGATCAAAGGAATGATGCCTTAGGTTTTAGCTTTTATCTGTTTCAAATCCTGCATTCCCAGTGTGTAACTCTGCAGTGTCCTGCAGCCTGGGAGCTGCTGCTCTCTCATGCTGAGACAGACAGAACAAAGCCTCTCCAGGCTGCTCTCCAAGGACACCCAGCCCGGCCTAGGCCCAAAATGTGTAACCCAGCATCTTGAGAAGGGGGGCAAGCTGAGGGGAAATTCCATCATTAGCTAAAGTTTAATTGGTGAAATTGGGTTGAGATGCAAATGGAGCAAAGCTATAAAAGTGTGAAGAACTCGTGACTCGGGGTCCATCTTGGGTGCAGCCTTTGGCCTGCCCAGGGTGTGCCTCTGAAGGGCTTTCAAATAAATATCCACCTTTATTCCCTTACTCCTGTCCAGTCTCTGTTTCTAGGTTGATCTCTTTAGGCATCAGGAGAGCACCTAAAGAGCAACACAAGGGAATTCCAGACACTCCAGAATGGGCAATAAACAAGAAATTCTTCCCTGTGAGGGTGCTGAGGCCCTGGCACAGGTTGCCCAGAGAAGCTGTGGCTGCCCCATCCCTGGAAGTGTCCAAGGCCAGGTTGGATGGAGCTTGGAGAACCCTGGGATAGTGGAAGCTGTCCCTGCCCATGGCAGGGGTTGGAATGAGATGGTCTGTAAAATCCCTTCCAACCCAAACCATTCTGTGATGGTTTCTTTAGATCTTGCAGTCCTACTGGAGATTTATCTATTCTCACTGCCTTTGTATTCAAGGACATGAGCATTTTTGAATCATTCCTTCCTCACTGTTTTCTCAGAGCTATGGGACATTTCACACATGAACATTCTAGAGGTTGCTCTGATGTTCTCTGTGATGGAGAGGGGTTTGGAAATAAAATAAAGGAAATTTACTGGACGGATTAAAGCTATTTTTGGATCATGTGTGTGTGTGTGCATGTGTGTAGGTTTTTACACAATTTTTTCTACTGATTAGAAAACAAAGAAACCTGTGAGCACTGGGCAGATCTGTGCTCATTCCTTTATACAAGGGAGATTTATTACAGAATCAGAGCATTTCCCAGCTTAACTTGCCTTACATGGAACTCACCCTGATATTCATTCTGCATTCCCCCACTATGACTCCTCCACCTGACTCTTTGTTTTATGACCTTGAACCAGTCTAAACAATCTCTGACAAGCTCATCAGTGATTTGTGATTATTCCAACAGAAGTATAAACAGTAGCTGAGTGAAAAAGCTGAATTAAATAAATAATCTATACAATACTTTTCCAAGCCTGAATCACAGTTTCAGGTTGGAAATTTGCACAGTATTTTTTTCAGATCACCTACAGAATTCCTGAGTTAAACAGTAAAATTCAATATGACCAAATTACCTGTGATGTTACTGTAAAATGCTTCTGCCTAGAATCAGGTTACTTGTTAAACTGAACCTTCAAAGAATGAAAACTGAATTGTACTGTCTGAGAATCTTGCTTACATATCCCATGTGAGTTCAAACATCCTCATGAAGAGCATTTGGCTGTTTTAATCACAAATATTTGACTCTGGTACTGTAAGTCTGAAAACTGAGTAGGACCACTTCAGGGAAGGGAATGGAGTTCAGGGAAGAAAGGATCCAAAACCAAGAGAGGAGAAGGTTCCTCCAAGGTCTGATATCACAGAGATGTCCTCAGGCCATTCTGTCAGAGAGGGGCCTGGAGGTGTTACCTATGAGCTCAATGAACAAAATTCTGATTGATGAGTGACTTTGAGACCTGGAAACACCCAAAAGAAAAATGAATTTGCAATGCAGCAACTCCCCAATGAGAGGTGGGAGGTGGGAAATGCTTTGTTGCCTTCAAACTCTGCTTGTCCTCCATGTGGGGTTTCAGACCACCCCTTTAGCTAAATGTAAATTGATTTATGGAGACATCCTGAATTACCTGTTCCCATTTATCCTGAGTATAACATCATTCTCTCTTATTCCATGGTGCAAGTGAATTGTTGGAAATTTCTGTGCTGGAAAGTGGGGTGGTGTGTGCCCAGGTCCAGCCCTAACACAAATTCCCAATTTGGCTGACACGTGCCCACGGAAAGCAAAGAGGACATCCTGAATCCCACAGTTCAGGACTATTTTCATGTGGTTGACAGTAGAATTTGTTCCTACTCTGATCAGCCATGCTCTCCCTTTCCTGATTCTGTAGCACCGTGAACTGAGTCTGAGACACATGTGCCAATTCCCCACAATAGACCTGCCTGAGTCTTTTATATTAAATTTTCCATTATGATTCTCTTACCTACTTAAATACCTTTCAAGGATTAAGGTTTTTTTTTTTCTTTACTTTGCTTGTGTCTCAGTTCTGTCTCAGTAAAAATGGGTGACAGCATTGCCTTGCTTTGCAGGACTGTCATGAGTATTTTCTAAGCTGGAGCGTGTGAAGACATATTTAATGTATCGTAAATGTGTTCAGAGCTCGTGCTAATTTAGGATTGGGGAAATTAACCTGAAGTGCAGAGCACATCTGCTTTGCCCTGATCTCCAGTCAGCACAGTTCACCAAGTCAGACTGCAATATGGTGATAAATATAATCACTGGAGATGTCAAACAGCAAACAGCTATTAGCAGTACAAAGATAATGTGAAAGCACTTCTGAAATCCACACTGGAGAAAAAATTAGACTACTAGAAAGGGCTTAGAAAACAGTAATTCAGCTTTCTTAGAGTGTGGAGCTCATTGAATATGTTGAAGAGGAGATTAACAAGGAACTTAATTAAGGTTTATATGTGTGTGTTAAGATTTTTTCACTGGTAAGAGAACAGATTATTGATAGGTGACAGCTTGGTACCGTGCACAACTCAATGAAATAGTCAAATGTGGGAGCTGTTATTTGAAACAAGACGAATTCAGATTATAAATAAAACCCAAATATGCAACAGGGAGAATAATTTACCACATGCAGAGATACAATCAACTCACCTTTATATGAACAGACCAGTAATGCACACGCTGAGGAACAGAATGAGGGGGTAAGTGCTCTGGCTTGTGTTATACAAGAAAACAACTTAGATCTAAATGATCCTGTCTGACTCATAAACACAAACATGCATTGCCTATCAAGACCATTTATTGCCACCTGTAACAGGGAACTGTGCAAAATCCCTGTTCAGAGTTGGGGTCCCCTCCTTCGAGGCAAACACCAAACCCTTGGCAGTGCTCCTGCCACCAAGGAACTTCCCTCTGGAGTAACAGCTTTAAACCTAAGTGGCATCTTTCTGCTGTGGGTCTCCTGCATGGAAGAGCAAGAAGTTCTCCTCTGATACATTTCAGACCCAAACATGAGATTAATCTCAGCTGAGTTTCCGTCTGCAGGAGAATTTCAGTGATTTGACCATCTATGCCTTTTGTCAAATATGCTTGTCATAAGGTGGTATTTTCCACAAACCTTCCAGAATAAACATATTTTGTTTACAGAAACAGCCTTGGGTTTACAGTGAGAAAAATAAAAATACCCTGATACTTTGTGTTTTCAATATAATTTTAACAAAGAACATTTTAAAATATTGGAATTTTCTATAAAATCAGCATTTTAAAAAAAGTGACAAAGAAACTTTGTTAACTGTGCTTTGACATTATAATACTTAAAAAAATTTAGAAACCCAAGCCATGAAAAAGTGTTTTTTCTTAATTCTCATCGCAGTTAGAATGTAATTCTGTCCACACACTAATAAGATTCCCAAGTTCTTCTATATAATGAAAAGAATAATAAGCATTATTAAAAGATACAGATCATTTTTAAACGTAATTAAAGAAATGGAATATGTCTGTAAAAATAGGTCTTTCAGAATCAAGGTCAAAATTTAATCTGGGTCTACATGGACTAAACTGATAAAATGTGTCATTTTCCACACCAAGGAAGTGGTGGGACCATCTGCTTCAACTTCCCAGGGAGCTGCTCGGGGATGCAAACTCTGTGCCTGGGTCTTGATGCAAAGCTTAAACTCCTGTTTCCACATTTCAGCAGAGACCTCTGAAAGCCTCTTCAGATACATCCTCTACTTTCAACACGGGTGTAAAATCACAGGGAAAACTCTGTCTTTGCATCCATTTATCACTTTACTCAGTGATCCACCTGCTGTTGTCAACATAAGGTAAAGGTAAAGAACCAACTCTTTGAAATTAAAATCAGATGTATTTTCTACTTTCTTTTTTTTTTTTTTCCATCCCTGGGTAATGTGGCCAGACATGAAAGCACTGTGTACTCTCAATTAATAAACTGTAGTTGACTGCAGTTTTCCATAACTGTAAGACATGGAAATTGTTCCTCAGGAACACCCAGTTGCCATCCATCAGTCTGTGGCTAAGTCATGTATCATTACAGAAATGGATGTGCAGCGTCGTCTCTGCTCAATAGATGTCCAAGATTTCAGATGTTCCCTCATGTGCTGTGGACTTTATTATGACGGTAAAGCATTTATCAGCAACGACCACAATAAAAAATCACTTTCAAGTGGACTTCAAGGCTGGGTATTCACGAGCAGAAAAACAGCTCATAAATCATCCTTAAAAATATTACCATTCTTCTGTGAAATAATTTCTTTTCTTGATGTATCCAGGGAAGTTGTTGACTTTCTTTTGCAGAGTTGCGAGAGAAATATTACACACTCCTTTGTCAAAGTGAGAGTTTTTATTGGAATAAGTTTCATGCGAGGCACTTGAAGCGAGGGTGGTGATTTTTTTCTGACTAAGGATACTGGGACCACATAAAATATTCCTCAGAAAGACCATCCCATCCAGCAATGCTTTAATGCAAATCAGTAGTGCAGCTTCCGTGAGTCAGACCTTTCAACTGGTAAAATCAAGACAGAAACTATATCTATAAAGAGAGGGGGCTGGGCTGAACCAGCAAGAATGATTAAAGGGCTGCAAAAGAACTTGCATACTGGAAGTGAAGGAAAAAATAAAATAACACAATAGTAAAAAAAAAAAAAACTAGAAAAAAAAGCTGAATGCAGTAGAAATTCAAGAAAATAATTAATGGCTTAGAGAAGGCAGATGTGATGTTCTGTTCTCATCTTAGGCTGAAAAAAAGGCAGCAGAGCTAAATAAAAACAACAGTTTGTTCTTTTCTGCTTATCTCAGATGCTGCTAGAAGTTAAGTCCATTCATTCTCTGATTCTGCTGTGGAGCTCTTGCTAAGTAACTCCTCAGGGACAGAAAGTTACAGGATTAGACATGCAATTGTAATTTGTAAAACAAATAGCTTCAGCTAATTAATGGTACTAATTCTCCATTGCTGCAGCCATAAAGCTCAGGAGACGATCTGGGCTGGTATTTTAATACACTGGATTCACTCTGTTTGGCACTGTTGTGTTGCTGAAGAGACAGGGCTTGTTTTTATGTTAATGCAATTTCCTCACCAATAAATTTAGTACTGTAAGAATAAGGAGTATTCCAACTTTTTTTAACTGTGCTTTTCCGAATGCTGCTTTCTGCACTGCCATGAGTGTCTGTCTTACTCTGAGCTCAGAAAGTTTGATCCACACTTATCCAACATGCACAAAATTAAATAACATCATGATGGGTTTATGGTCTATTATTTTCTCTACAGAATGGTGCAACCTCTTGAAACTTCTCAACATTTCTTGAAGTATTTCATCATTTTGATTGTTTCTCCCCTTTTTAACTGTCTCTTTTCTGACTTTTCCTGCAGGTTGACCGCTGGAATTTTCTAGCCCTGTGTATCACTGCCATAAGAAATTCATGCAACGCAGTAAAAATAATTCTTCTTGCAATTAAAAAGAGGCACCACTTGCTATGAGACAAAAGGAAAGGTCTCACAGATATCCTAGGGGAAAGGTGTGATCATAGATTCCCAGAATCATGGAATGGTTTGGGTTGGAAGGGGCCTTACAGGTCATCTCATTCCAACCCCTGCCATGGGCAGGGACATCTTTCACTGGACCAGGTTACTCAGAGCTCCATCCAACCTGGTCTTGAACACTTCCAGGAATGGGGAGCCCACAATGTCTCTGGGCAAGGAAGTGTCAGGAAAATCAAATTCCTGGCTCTTTCTTCTGCCTTTGTCCTGTATGTCAAAGTGCAAACAGGTTCTGGCTGGCAGAACGTGAAGCCTAGTTCAGGCACTACATTTCCTCATCCAAAATCAATGAGGATAATTAGCAGATGAAAGATCTGCTGGAAACGGCTAATTTTCCATGTCAGCAGGTAGATAAGGAATCAATGAGAGAGTCTTGTTCCTCTCATTTCAGTGAATTTGTTTCCATTAGAGGATGTAACACGTCTAATGCAAAACATGTTTGTTTGTTTGGGATGCTCGTGTCTGTCTCCTAGGCAAAAACACACAGGAGAAAATATCTGGAACAAATAGGACAGCTTCCTGGGTATAAACGTCTGCTTTTCCAATTATCCCAGACCAGGAGTCTGACCCAAGATTTACTACTCTCAGGCTCATCCAGCTGCCTTAAAACAGGCTACAAATTGAGGAATGTCCTTATTTATTCACAATCTCAATCCAGATTGGAGCTACGAAAGACTCAGTCTGAACTCACAACTAGATACCTAGAAGAAAAATCCACCCAGCTATTCAAAAAATATTCATTAATCCTCTTCTCTGGAAAGCTGCAATGGAATGGCCACGGGATGGCAAAACAGTTTGGCTGATCTTCAGAGGAAGTTTATCAACAGCAGATCTGAGAGGTTGATGAACCCATGAGCCCAAAGAATGTGGACAGCTGATGATGTGCAGCAGTGACAGGGAGAGGCAGGAGTGAAGGAGCTGGAGATCTCGGTGTGGGATGAACAGGGATTCAGCACCTAAAATCAGGGATGGGGTAAATTGAGAGTGTGGCATAAACAGGATGGACTGGGGCACTGCTCCTCTTTCCTGCTCAGCCTGGCCAGGACACGGCCTGCCATTCTTCAGCTTCCTGACTTTTGTCACTGGTTTGGCACTTCCCCTCTTCCTTCTCCATCCCTTCTCAATCCTCTCCTTTGCTTGACAGAAACATTTACATAACAAGTTTAACGTGCGTTAATCCAAGCACTCTGTGTTTCCAATCATTAAATTAGGCCTGGAAACAAAGCTGCTTGACTAAATTTTAGTAGTTTTGCCTCCTTTTGTGTCTGCAATTCCATTTGAAGTATGAACTTTGTTAGCCAACAGTAAGAGAAGGTCTTATCTCCCTGCATCACTGCTCTAAATGCAGTTCTCTTTCATTGATCATAAAAGACTCAACTTATAGTATATAAATAATTTAAACGAGGGAAGATGTTTTGTTTTCACAGTTAACTCTTCCCTTTGCAAATAGGTTTCTTGGCTATTTAGTCCCTCTTTTTTTTCCCCAAGGCAACACATAGATATCTAAATAAATGCATATGCTTATAAAACTGTTACTAAAATCAGATTTTTTAAAAAGATCGATTTTGCAGTGGGCTCACAAGTTTTTAGAAAGGTCACAGGAAACATAACTTATTATTATTATTATTTATTTATTTTTGTTCTCTATTATTGCTACTGCCAGAAGAACAGAGAGCTTAATTGCGATTGTCATCATTATGAGCAGCAAATTTAAGCATGCATATGCAATGTATTTAAATTTACATAAATTGTTTATTAAAAGAAATGGAAAGTCTGAATATCATGTCTCATTTGCTCAAAGTAAGCCCTGCTCTACTCTTCTTCAGCAAGGACTTTGCAAATAATTATGAACCACTATTTATAACAAATCTGGGTTCACAATTCAACCTCCCTCACTTACTGTGACTTAAAGGCAGAAGATATTTTCTGGTCAATAAAAGTAATTTTTTAGTTAAAAGAGGATGTACTTGGCTATGGCCCTGTCCCTTTTGAGACTCATATTGACCATTGTGCAAAACTCCTCTTCTCTTCTCTTCTCTTCTCTTCTCTTCTCTTCTCTTCTCTTCTCTTCTCTTCTCTTCTCTTCTCTTCTCTTCTCTTCTCTTCTCTTCTCTTCTCCAGTGCTGCATCCAGCTCTGGAGTTCTCAGCACAGGAAAGACATGGACCTGCTGGAGAAGGTCCAAAGGAGGCCACAGAGATGGGGATTGAGCACCTCTCTTGTGAAGACAGGCTGAGAGAGTTGGGGTTGTTCAGTCTGGAGAAGAGAAGGCTCCAGGCAGATCTTACTGTACACTTTCAATGCTTGAACAGGGATGATAAAACAGATGGGGACAGATTTTTAGTAGGGCCTGTTGCAATAGGGCAGCCAACAGCATTTTTAAACTAAAACAGGGGAGATTTAGACTAGATAAAAAGAGTATTTTTTTTTACAATGAAGTTGTGAAACACTGGACCAGGTTGTCCAGAGAGGTGATGGATGCCCCATCCATGGAAACATCCAAGGTCAGATTGGACAGGGCTCTGAGAAACCTGATCCTGTAGAAGATGCTGGGAGGTTTGGACTAGAAGACCTTTAAAAGTCCCTTTCCCAAACTATTCTGTGATCCTCTGCTACATCTGACAGGTTTTTCTCATCATCCATGGTACCAGACACCTTCTTATTTCAACTATAATCTGTTACACCTTGAAGTAACCCATAAATCTCATGTATTTAGCAGTGCATCTCACCATGTGGATACCAGGACCCCTAACATTCACTTATCAAGGATGAATTCTTGCCTTTTCCATGAATTTTTTCATCAATCAGGAAAATTCTTGCTTGTTTCATTAATGACATTTGGTGTGATCTGGAAGGGGCAAAAGGAGAAGAAATAAAAAGTTTATGACTGCAAAATGACTTTTTTTAATCACAAACACGCAGCATGGTTAATGTTGGTCAATACAAATTTATTATGATCTAGAAGAGAAAATTACCAAGGCTGAAAAGATGACATTGTTTAGTTAAATTGAACAGGGTTGTTTGGGGTTTTTTTGTTTGGTTCTGTTTGTGTTGGTTTCTTCTGCCTGAGACTTGACTTAGAATTGTATTTTAACTTCTGATGACCTTTTTAAAAAAAGTCATCATGCTAAATAAAATAAATTGTGACCAAAAAACAGACCTGTAAACAAAAGTGGGAAATGGGGCAGCTGTGTCATAGCGGGGGGATGAATCACGGAAGCAGGAACTTTATGTGTTTGTCAGGAGCAAAACTGGCCTGAAATACTGGCTACAAATATCTCTGCAGGACATTCTTCCATATAACTCCCAGTCCAAGAGCTCCTGTCCCTCCCAGTAAGGCACTGGGCAGAAGCTGAGGCTGATACTGGGCTCAATCCAGCACTGGATCCTCTGGGTCCTTGTATCCAGAACACTTATTTCACATTCCAGAAATGGAAATGACTGTTGAAACAAATCTATTGACTTTTAATCAAGGCACAATCTGATGGCAGTCCTGAGTAGTCATGTTTTAATTTTTTTTTAATGTGATTCAGAACCCAGTGAGTGATTTCTCAACTCTAAATGAAACACTTATTCAATACGCTTCATTTAAAGTTGGTCATGCAGTTTTTTGTTCTCCCCCTGCTGGATTTTGACCTTTGACTGGGAGCATGAGCTGTGCTTTCTGCTTGGAAGTTGGTAAGTTTTGGCTGAGTGGGAGAGATTCTGCAATTCTGATAAATATTATGAGTCCCGAAGTGGCTCTGACAAGGTGCTTTTAATGCAGGGATCCAAGCTAATCTAAACTGAGCCTTTGACATTAACTCTGGTGGAGACTAATGGCTAGAAAAATGGTTTCTGCAAAATTAAATTTTAATTGGAAAATTCAGCAAATTAGATCAATCTGAGTGTTTCTATTCAAGGCAGACCAATGAATAAGGGTAATTTAGATGGTTCTCTCAGCCTTGACAACCCAATCATGCAGTGTCGAGGTCTGAGGACCAGAAAGTGAAACTGGACACAAAACAAACCCAAAACTAACTAGATTGTGTCTTGTTTAAAACTTTAATATGGAAATGAGAAACTGGAGTAGATGAAAAACAATTAGAATTATCAGAGTATTTATTTTTTAACAGCTTCAGTATTTTAGTGCACTGCCTTGTTGGCCACGAAAACACACAGCTGTACGTGTAGATGCAGAGCAGAGAGAAAAAACCTGTTCTAACCATTGAGTGAAGCCTGCTGGGTTTTGCTTCTCTGTTTATAGCAGCTCTCACCCTTCTCAAATACAGACACATTCGTCTCCCTCCCATCAGCTCAGGTTGTCAAAACTGAGTTTCAGGCTGTGGTGCTTGGCACTTTCTGTGCAAGCACACACATTCCACTGCTTTGTGCTTCCCTTCCTTTCCTCCCTTCCACATTTATGTCAAGAACTCAAAAATCTGTCGCTGGAGTTGTCAGTAATTATCCTGAAAAAAACCCCAGCTTGTTCCTATACTTGTAGTGAGTTGCTGGGGAGAAAGGACAAAAAGTTGTCACAGGATTCCCTCCAGTAACAGCAACATTTCACCAGGAACTCTTTGGGCACCATCTGAGCTCTGCAAAGAGTGTCCAAGCTGTGCTGAGCCCTGTCCCCCTGTGAGGGAGGCATCTGGAGACCTGGGAAATGCCTGCAAGTTTCTCTGACAGAGAAAAGACTCTCCTAAGATAATGTTTGCTGCCCAAGAGGTCTGACAGGATGCAGTGGCAGGTCTGTGCAGGTTGTCAGATAGCATTTCTGTGCCTTGCTTGCCTTTTACAAGGAATATTCTTATTCTTACAGCACAGACGTTCCCCCAGAATCCTCTTTGAGCTCCTGGGCTTTTTGCTGATAAGTGCAGCACAAAGGAGCAAAAAAAAAAAAAGAAAAAAGAAAAAAAGAAAAAAAAAGATTGTCCCCAAAGCTGGTTCAATGCAAACAGACAGGCACAGATGGTGGATGAGACAAGGCTGACACTGCTGCTCAGCCCAGCTCACACAACTGAGCAGCAGCACGCTGAAAACAGACCTGTGTTCAAAGCATCACTTCACTGTCCCACCCTGGGCCCCCCAGGGCGTTTCCTTCACCTCCATCCAGCCCCATCCCCTGATATCTCAGCCCTCCTGGTGGCCTCAGCCCAAATCCTGGCACACCAGTTCTGCTATGAGTGGCAATAATTGCCATTCTGTTCCTGTGAGGGTCAGTGGGACTGTGCTGTTCTGCTGCATCTCTGCCACTGGTGTGAGCAGATGTCCCAAGGCATCACAGGGCAGCTGTGCAATGAATTATGTTTGTATCATGGGTAAATAAGGACTCCTACCTCTGGAGTTCTTTGGTTTTAGTGCTTTTTTTGAAGGAAAAAAAAAAAAAAAAGGAAAAAAATTTAAAGGAGGACACTGTAAATACCTGAGAGATTTGCTGCATTTCCAGCATCAGCTCTGATATTTAGACAAGATTTGCTAAAACAGCCCTTGGTCCATATCCACAGGCACAAACAAACCTTTCTTTTCTAAGAGAAACCATAGATCTGGTGACTGACAGAATTTGTTTCATTTATTTTGGGCTTAGCAAGCAGCAGCAACAAGAATGACACAGTAAAGTGAGTGGAGACTGCTTGGTTTCCTAATTCCCTCCTGGCTGAATGACGGGAAGGGAAGAGGGAAGAGGGAAGAGGGAAGAGGGAAGAGGGAAGAGGGAAGAGGGAAGAAGGAAGAGAAGAGAAGAGAAGAGAAGAGAAGAGAAGAGAAGAGAAGAGAAGAGAAGAGAAGAGAAGAGAAGAGAAGAGAAGAGAAGAGAAGAGAAGAGAAGAGAAGAGAAGAGAAGAGAAGAGAAGAGAAGAGAAGAGAAGAGGAAAAACAGAAGAAAACCAAGTCTTTCCCCAGACAGCAGGTTTCATTTTTAATAATATTCTCCCAGGCTGTGATTACCATCAAACTTTGGGTAGGACTCTTCCTGAATTATTCAGGGCAATTTGTACTGTAATCATATGCTTGTTAATATGGCTGCTTGCGACTTTAACTCAAAAGAGTTTTGCTTCTGTGCCCTGGAGCTGCTGCCATCAAGGTTAGAGATAGACTCCGTTTAACAATCTGCTTCTCAGCGCTGTGCAGAAAACTGCAAGATGCTCTGGAACTTGTGGTTCAGAAAAAGATCAATAAAACACCTAACAAGATACAGGCAAATGTCAAGAAGTTCCTTTCCCATATTCAGGAATGTTGGGGCATTTGTGATATTGGATCTCTGTGAATTTTAATTTTAATGGAAGACTCTTGGTTTGTAATCAAACAGAGGTAGAGTACAGCTCGATTTAATATCTCCCACACTGGCAAGGATGAAGTCTTGAACAGTCACTGGAAATGTGACCCCTCTGTTACAGCCTCACAAATTATTCTACACTTTTCCACCTCTGTAGAGTCAAAGAGAAGTTGATCCAAGGCTGCCCAAAGCTTCATTCTGTCCTTGTCCTTATTGCTTGTCCATCTTCAGGACAGGAACTGAGGTGAAACAGTTTCTAACTCACAAGACTGATAAAAAGCATTCCATTATTTAGGATTTGTTTACCAGGTACTTGAGAAGTCCTTTGTCTCCACTGCAGTAGATCTCCATCCTCATCCTCACAAAATCCACGGGATATGTGAAGGAAACATCACAAAGATTTTCAGTCTTGGAAGAAAGGGTAACATTTTTTTTTTTTTTTCTCTGATCAGAGGCATAAATTATAATTTAATTCTATTCACTTGAAGACTGATAAAATACAGAGCCCTACAACAACCTTTAGCCATTCACTTTACCCCATATTTTCTGCTGCTGTAATCCACCAGCAGTTGACACAGCCAAGCTTATAAAGCCCTGCATGATATTTTGCAAATCTAAATTGTTGAGCCACACAGGGAGCAAAGCTCCCATTGAAATGTCAGCACACCGAAATTACAATTTAATGAGTGGCTTTCCAGCAGCAGCTCTCACATATCAGTTGTGCCTCACAGCAATAAGAGAGAGTGGGAGAAAAAAATATATTAAAAAATCTGTGTCTGTTTGAGATAAAGGTCAACTGCCAGGTGACACTGAGTGATGCCTCCTAATCAGGTTTGGTTCCCAGGCACTGGGGTTATTATTGTTCCTCTCACTATTTGCTATTTCTGTTCCAGAAGTAGTTAAAGATTCTGCTTGAGATTAGGGACCCATTTCTTCACGGGTTTGTACAAATTCTTAAAAAAAATCAACTGTGATCCCAAGAATTTACAGTCTAAGGAGATTAACAAGCAGGAGCAGAGAAGGTGAAGTGGTATCTCCCAAACCTCTGCACAATTCCAAGGTAAGAGTTGTGTAACTGATGGAATATCTGGCTTGCTGGACAAAATGGAGAAAAACACACCCAAACCCACCAACCCTCCATATTCTCCCAGTGCACACAAAAAAAAAAAGAGTAATTTTGGGTCCAATTTTTATGTTCGACACAAATATTTCTTGATGAAACCAACTAACACTATGGAAAAATTCAAAAAATGTTTTAAAAAAACCCAAAGAAGTCCATCACATTGGTTAGGCTATTTTTTTATTTTTTAAAAAACTTAGTTTGTGCTCACTTCAAAGAAGAAGAATCATTTCATAATGAAATGTTTTGAGGTTTTTTTTCTCAAAAAACCCTAATATTTTATTTCTCATTGTTTTTTTTCAAACACTCTTCCTTGTGTGACCCCCATAATTTCCACATTTTACAAACCACGTGTCTCGTACTCTTCCAAATACAATTTTAGTACTCTATGACATCTTTGGAGCTCTGATTACCTCTGAAGAAAATGGTCATAGAAAACACTTTGAAGGTTTGACATATTTACTTCATACCTAAGTAATCCCAAACACAGCCTTGCCTTTGCAAAACTTTCACAACAAAAATAGCAAATAAAGAAATTTGCTGTTGTTTCAGGAAAGTAAAATCCTGTACTGTGTTTGAGTTTTATGTGATCATAAATGTACAAATAGAACAAAGAGGGTTGAGCTGGCTCAGACTTACGGTCTCTAAATGCATCAGAAATATTGTAAGGTACTGTTCCACATTTGAAGACACTCTGAGTTATCAAATTAACTGGTTTGTTGTCCCAACATCAACAGATACTCCTGGTTTATATTAAATATTGAAAGCTTTCTCATGGGTGATTACACTATTGCTGGTTTTAAGGTGATTTGTCAGCATGGGCAGAGTACAGAGGCCTGCTAAAATGTTTTTTTTCCTGTCTTTTGGTGTATACTTTGGTATAAATAGAATGGTTCGGGTTAAAAGTGGCCTCAAAAATCACCTTGTTCCAACCCCCTGCCACAGGCAGGGGCATCTTCCACTATCCCAGGTTGCTCCAAGCCCCATCCAACCTGGCCTTGGACACTTCCAGGGATGGGACATCCACAACTTCTCTGGGCAACGTGTGCCAGGGCCTCACCACCCTCACCTTAAAGAATTCCTTCCTGATATCCAATCTAAATCTACCCTTCTTCAGTTTAATTCCATATATATGGTATGTATTTTTTCCCCTCCCTGTATCTTTCTCATGCTGTAGATTACATGACCTGTTTTGTCCATGGCAGTCAAAAGACAGATAAATTACTGAATAAATAAACCAGTTTTCACCCTTCTTGGACATAATTTATACACAAGAGAAGTTTAAACCTCAAACTAATGTAATAATGGATAAAGATATGTTTATTCTCATTGATAAAATGAAGNTCCATATATATGGTATGTATTTTTTCCCCTCCCTGTATCTTTCTCATGCTGTAGATTACATGACCTGTTTTGTCCATGGCAGTCAAAAGACAGATAAATTACTGAATAAATAAACCAGTTTTCACCCTTCTTGGACATAATTTATACACAAGAGAAGTTTAAACCTCAAACTAATGTAATAATGGATAAAGATATGTTTATTCTCATTGATAAAATGAAGCGGGGGGCAGGTATTTTTATTTTCCTTGAAAAAAGTAACAGGCAAATGAGAAAACCTAAAATTATCCCCTAGCTTCCCCCCAGAAAACAAACAAACAAAAAACCCAACAACGAAACAAAAATGAAACCGAACTAAAAACATCTGTGAAAGATCTGCAGATTTTTCNAAGGAATAAGAAGTTGCTGCATTGTTCTTGGCAGGGGAAGATCCTCTCTCTGTGCAGCAGTCACTTACAGGCTGAGACACTGGAGGAGGCAGTGAGTTTCTGTTTAAAATGCTTGGTACATAAAAGCTCCCACGTTTGTACACACCTTTTGAATTTCCTGGGTGTGTTTCCTGAGAGAGCAGCAGCCAAGGCAGTAAAACTGCAGAGGCAGCAGCCAAGGAGCACTGACTGTCCCTAGGAATTTGAGAGGGCTTCATCTCTCCCTTCAGTAACTCATCAAATATCCAGAACAAATGCCAAATCAGTCCGGTGAGGATGAACCAGGGTTTGGGATGTTCCAGCTTCCTCCACAGCCCTGGTGTGAGCCATCCATCACTTTCTGATCTTTGCACAACAGCAAAGTCTCTGTGTTGCTTTGAATTTGTTGTTTGCCACCAGTCCCCGGGCACCTGGGTGCCATCCAGGCTGAGAAGCACAAGAGGTGGGACTGGGGAAATTTCTACTCTTTCTCTGCAAGTTCCTTGGCTTTTCTTCTGTGCCATGAGAAGTCAAAACAGATGTTTGAAAAGTGTTCTGAAATCTTAAGCATCCTGTAAAAATAAAATCAGGATGTAGGAAAAATCCAACACTCCCATACAAGAAATTAAGAGTAATAACTAAAGGGATAAATTATACTGAAAGTGAGAAGCTGCTTCCCTGGAAGTGTTCAAGGCCAGGCTGGGTGGGATTTTGAGCAGCTTGGTCTGAGGGAAGATTCCCTGTCCATGGCAGGGGGATGGAATGAGAAGATGGGAATCCACAACTTCTCCAGACAATCTGTTCCATAGCCTCACAGTAAAGAATTTCCTCCTAATATTTAATGTAAATCTACCCTCTTTCAGCTTAAAAATCCCCACTCTCCAAATTTCCAACCCTTTTATTTTTCATTTATTTTTTTTCTTTTCCATTGAAATAATGTGACCAGAAGTTAAATGAACAGGCTTTCAGGGGTGGTCAAAATAGAAAGATCTTCAAAGGTGCAGAAGCATACAAGTGTTCAGTAGGTAATTTATAAATCTGATTGCTATTAAGTTCCATTAATTTTAATGGCTTTTTCATCCAGATAGGAATTGTCAGTTTAAATGTGCTTGAACGTCTCTGCCTTTGAACTTTAGCCCATGGGTCAGAAATGGTCTGGTCTTATTTTAGGGAAGGATTGTCTGCTCCTGCCCTGGCAGAGCAAAGTCACCAAGGTCCTTTTTTCTGCTCTCCAAATCGTGATGTGTAACAGGGATCTTTCACTGAAGGGCAGGGAGGACAAATGCACACAGACAGCAAAACATGTTTTATTCATGGCATTTCCCAACAGATAAGCTCCGTTATTTGGCATTTTATCTGCCTTTTAAGGCATTCCTACAGGCAGCTGGGTGAATTGCATTTCCCCCTGCTCTGCCCATCAGTTACCTCAAAAGTAAAAGCGGAGAGGGAGTACATGGGATTTATCAGCAGGAATTCTTGGCTCAGGTATCTCTCCTGGTGAGGCTTGTCTGTGTAGGAAGGTCATGAAGCACCATCTGTGATGGCAGAATCTGATGAGGCTGCAGTGTCAGATCTTGGTGTCTGTTCCCACACATTTACTCTGGTTTAATGTCTCCTTGGCAGTTCATGGCTTTTACAGTTCAGTAATTTCTTCTCCTCTTTAGCAAATCACGAAATCGTCTTGCCCTGTGCTGCCACATTATTCTTGTCAATCAGAGCTCTCTGAAGGCTGAAGTTTCCTCTTGCTGCCTGAAACTGAGTCTGCATTTAGCATGGGAATTACAGAATGATTTTCCAATTTCAGTGCCAGCTAAAATGTGAACTTAGGAATCGGGGTGTACTGGATACTGGAGCAAATGGTGCTGGAAGGACTTTGTAGCAGCCAAAGGTTGCATCCCACAGGTCATTTCTGGCCTGCCAAATTTATCAGATCTGCTTCTGAGTCTTGCCATCACAGTCTGTAACTGAAAGTACATTTTTTTCCAAAGATACTGATTCCAAGTGAAGTGATAACTTTGACAGAATGAGATGTTTTGGGCGTCCTGTCTTGTTAGGGCTGTCTCAGGTCAGGTTACTGCAGGTCTGGAGGAACTACAAACCCTTAAATTCAAGGTCTCACTTGACTTTGTAAGATGAAGTGATTTCTACTCCAAGAAAAAGACTGGGGACTTGAACTTATTGCACCAAGCACAATTTTTTTTTTCCCCAGGTGCAGCTGTGGTTTTGTTTTTCAGTGAAAAAAAACAGGATAAGATTAAGTTGGAAAGTGAGACCACTGCCCTTTGCCAGCAATGTGCCACCCTCAGTGGCAGTTCAAATGACACAATTTGGAGATGCAGATGCTCAAAAACCCTCTCTGAATTCTCTGCATCCTTCCTATGCTGATCTCTGTGTCCTTTGCAACCACTGGATGCAAGCTACAACTTTTGTTGGAAAACCTGTCATTAGCAATTAGGCACAAACACGTCTGATTGATTTATCAATTTACCCGATATTCTCAGTTGCTTCTTCTTTCTCTCGCTCAGCCGAAGACGCATCAGAAGAAAATTTTAAATCCCAGATGGCTACTCAGTTATATCCTCAAGTCTTTTATTTTGTTTTGGTCTGCAGCAGAATCTCTGTGTACATAAAAGCTCCATAACTTTCAAATTTCAGAGTCAACCTCCACGTATCCAAAGAGCTGAACATTTCAGTCAGGCTTATTGATGAATAGTTTTTCTTTTTGTTCCGCCACATGTACATCTATACTATACATCTTACATCTGATACTCAGATAGGTGATCTTTTCTTCCACAAATAATTACACTGCCCTAGGCTCCTGTTTGAAGTACTCTGGAGGGAGAAGAAAATTTTCCTGGGACACTGAACTCACAATGCTGCATAACGTTATTTGAAATTGAGACACACTTGTCTGGAACCTTGCTCTAAAGTACATCATAATATTTGGGTTTTGATTATACATTTTCTTCTCCCATGTAATGGTTTAGTCACTGTGGGCAGCTGAGCCACACAGGGGCTCTCACTCAATCCCATCTTCCTGGGATAGGGCGGTGAAGAAAATGGGAAGGTAAAAGTGAGACAATTTGTGGGCTGAGATGAAGACAGTTTAGCAGGGAAAAGAAAACCTGTGGTCACGAGCAAAGGAAAACAAGGAATTCATCCCCGACTTCCCAAAGGCAGGCGAGGTGTTCAGCCACCCCCAGGGCAGCAGAGCTCCATCACATGTGACAGTGACTCCGTGACACGAATGCCATCCCTGAGAACATCGCTCCCTTCCTTCCTCGTCCCCCAGCTTTACATCCTGAGCATGTCTGGAATATCCCTTTGGTCAGCTGTCCAGGATGTGCCCAGTCAGATTTTTTTTGTGCCCTTCCAGCTGGAGGCAGAAGAGGCTTTGATGCTGTGAAAGCACCAACACAGCTTTCACCACAAATCCAAATTACAGCCCCATACCAGCTATTGTGAAGAAATTTAACTCCAGCCCAGCTAAATCCAATGCATTCCGTCATCATGCTTGATTAATGCCCAGATTCATCCAATAATTACTGACTAACAAACACGTCAGTGGAGCTAGTTTACCTGCATTAAACATTGATGGTAAAAGCAGATGAGATTCCCAGGATGGTGATTGATTTCCCAGGAAAACCAGATTACATTTTAAGAATTGGGTGCAATTAGTGCAGCCAAATACAATCTGATTGGAGCAGAAAGGGTATTTGGGGGCTGCAATGTGTGACAAGCAAGGGTTTGAGGACTTGGAGGTAGTTTTGGGCATGTCATAAACTTGCCACACAAAGAAGGCCAAGAGATTGCAGAGACAAGGGGGGAGAAAAGAACGAAGCATTGACACTTCCAGTGACAATAATTGATGTGGTTCTTTTCCAATTCATTGAACTCCTGAAGGGTGAGCCTTTCTCCTATGGAAGAAAAGCATAAGATTGGAAAGACAACAGCAGCGGTGGCAAATTAAAACCAGGAGACCCAAGGGTCAGAGAACAGGTTCTCTGCAAATAACTCAAGCCAAGGAAATGCCAAATGTAATTTAGATGGATTTTATTGCATTTTCCAGTACAATTTCTGTCGCTGAGGTTTGTTTGGGCTTCTGTCTTCTCTCTCTGCTTTGGGTTTGCTTTTCAAAGATTCAGAAAAAATCATTTCTCTCCACATGCTGACACACATTTCTTACCAGAGGTACAATGACAAACCACTTTTCTATGCTGAGCAATTAGCTGGAGACAAGTCAAAGCAGTTTGAGAGGCTGCTCAGTGGGACAATCTTGCCCAGGAATTTCTCCTGACTTGGCTTCTCTGCTGCTAAAGGACACAGAGTCCCTTTGTGAGGGCTGAGCCTGGAGTGACTGCACTGTCAGCTCCTGGTAAATTCATATATATTTAAGTGCATTAAACATCTGCTGAATTAGTTCTGGGAGGGCTGCTCTGTTAGAGGAGCCCTCCTGCCCTTGAGAAGCAGATCACGAGGCTGAGCGCTGACGTTGCGTGCGACCAGAGGCAGCATCGCCCTCCTGAGAAAGGATGGAGGAGACTCCATCCTCGGATACAAATTGCTGACATTCCCTGTCCCAGGCAATATAATGAAGCCTTAACCTTGCAAAGCTTCTTCCCCTGTGGTCAGAAATATATCCAATTCGACCCAGCTACGCACTCCCTTCTGGAAAACTACTCCTGAGCTAAGCATTTCTCTTTCCCTAAATTCTAGGTGGAAGTGAGCAACAGAGGATAATTCTGGCAAGGTGTTTCACTGCCTGGGAGCACTTGAATAGCTCTGGAGATGCATTCAATGCTCCAGGTTTGTTTAAACCCTGGTATGGGGATTGCCAGGACACAGCCTGCTTGAGACTGGCTGAGAGAGTTGAGGCTGCTCAGCCTGGAGAAGAGAAGGCTCCAGGGAGACCTTAGAGCCCCTTCCAGTTCCTAAAGTGGCTCTAAGAGAGCTGGAGAGGGACTTTGGACAAGGGCCTGGAGGGACAGGATGAGGGGGAATGGTTTTAAACTGAAAGAGAGTAGATTTAGCTTAAATATTAGGAAAAAAGTCTTCCCTGTGAGGGTGGTGAAGGCCTGGCATAGAGAAGCTGTGGTTGCCCCATCTCAGGAAGTGTTCAAGGCCAGGTTGGATGGGGCTTGGAGCAGCCTGGGATAGTGGAAGGTGTCCCTGCTCATGGCAGGGGATGGAACTGGATAATCCTTTTGGTCCCTTCCAACCCAAACCATTCTGTGCTTCTATGATTCCACGACAGTGTTCTTAATTTCTGACTTGATAGTCCTCAGGAGTGATGCTGGGTAGATATTTTCAGGATTTTCCGTGTTTATTTCTGTGGTTCATGAGACACAAAAGTTCTCCTGGAAGCGTCCACAGACACACTGGAGCTGCAGCTGGCAGAGAAGTGGCACCAGTTGGAGACAGACCATGCAGGACAGAGGAGGGTGAATAAGCTGCACTGTATTGAGGGGAACATGACAATCCTAGAGAGTTATTTTGCATCTGTATCCTCTCACAGCAAAAGTATGAGTTGTGCAGGATAAAAAATTAACAGCTGGTTGAGATTTCTGTAAGCATGAGGGCAGTGGCTTGCAGCTGTTTCCAACATCTGCACATTCTTTAACAGCTGGAAATTCAAAGCCTTTTTTTTTAAACTTAGTGTTTCCAAAAATAAGTGGTAGAATTAGTGTTCTTTTTTCTTTTTTTTTTTTTCCTGTAAAAAAACTAATTTTGGGCTCTATTCAGGACAGCCCATAAGTGCATATGAATATTCCGTTGGCAACTCCTTGGAAAATTCATCTTCACACCCACAAAAGACCCACAGAGGAGCAAATGAGGGTAGGTGACCCAAAAAAACCCTGCCCTGGCTGCTCCCAGGAAAATCTCCCCAGATACAGAGGAGCCAAGAGGAAAAAGGGCAGTGGGAGAGCCCTCAGTGGTGGGTCAGAGCCAGCCCCAGCCCCGTGGGTGTGGGGGCACCTCCTCAGTGGGTCGGGGGAGGGTCCTCTCACACACTGAAAGGGGTCATTTCCTTGATTTTGGGGGAATGGGAATGCAGGAAAAGAGTATTTTGTGATTCCACAAGGATTGTTGTTGGATGTGGAAGGGAAAAAGCAGTGGCAGGGAAAGGAATAGGTCTAGGTGATTTGAGAAGGAATAAGAATTGTAAAACAGAGGGGTCAGGGGTTAGAAGATGTGTCTGTGTTACCACACAATTCACACTCCGGGTGTGGTTTTGTTGTGTCCGACTGCGGCCTCAAGAGCTCATCTCTCCAGGTGCCAGAAACTGGGAAGGCCATGACCCAGGGGAGATGGATCCACACTCTACATATACATACTTACTATATTTATATACATATATTTATATATATGTATAGGTGCATTCACATTTATCTAATAAAATGAATAAATAAATATCCCTCCTATTAACAGACTTTAATCCTGAGCTGCCAAAGAAGGGCAGCAGGACAAGGCTGTGAGTGAGAATGTGCCTCTGTCTGGATCAGTGTGGCCACCATGTATAAATGGATTTATGAGCTGTGTATGTGCCTGCTGGGAATATGTGCTCAGTTTCACCACTGGCTGGGCATATTTTGGGCTACTGTATTTGCCAACCTCCTAAAAAGTACTTAGGGGGCTCCCAAATTTCTCTGTGAAAGATTACATAGTCCACACTAATGATCTGTCTCAAATTATTCAGTGTATTTTCCTTTCCTGATATCTTCAGTCTATTATTATCTGTCTGAAAAGAGAAAGCCCAGACTGGCTGGGTATTTAAGATAAGTTTCAACAGCACTTAACAAACCAGCAAACCATTTTCAAGTTCAGGTTATTTTCACATATACCAATAAAATTTTTGATCTTTTCTGTCTGTTTAGGGTTTTTTTTTTTGGTCAGAATGGGAAATACTTGTCTTGTATTTGGCCTGAGATCTACTACAATCCCTAGATCCTTTGCAGAACAACTCCGACTTTTCCAAGTGTTCCTCAGCTTTCATTTTGGCAAATAATTTTACCAAAATTGAGGGCTTGTGCCAATCTAGAAAAACGTGTAGCCACGATTTTCAGGCTGTCTCTCACATTTGCCAAGACTTACCACTGTGTTCTGCAAAATATGAACAGACCTCAAAAACTTGATATTAATAAACCTAATCCCAGTTCCACCACTGAGGATATAAACTGAGCTCTACCCAGCAGAGATGTCTCACAAATCTTATTTGATACAACCCTTCACTTGTCAGCACAACTTTGTTATGTTCTCTGCACAGAAGTTGTTGTCAGGTTTGCCTTCCCTCGGAGTAATTTTGTTTAGCTAATGTTTATCTTACTGATGGGATTGTCATGTCCTACAGTGACAGAGCTTCACGCAGACAATGATTGAAGGCTTTTCCCCCCTTCACAGTGCTCCATGATGTTTATTATCTTGCCATACAAGGAAACCACATTGGGTTGTTCTTGACAAATCCATCCCCTTGTCATCCTGTTTGTTTAGACGTTGTCTGCTCCGTGTTGTTCACTTGGACTTTTGCTAGAGACTGAATCTTTACATAATTTTTTTTCTTTTCCATTGTAAAGACACCTTTTGTGTTTTTTTTTTTTCTTTTCCAATCTCCTTTTCTCCACAAGGCCTTGAAAATATGAGATAGCATTAGCCAATTAAATAAATTACCCAGGATGAAGTTAATTGGAAGAAGGTATATTTTAGTTGATGACTATTTAATGTTCTTTTCCTATTACAATCTGAGTTTGGTTTGTCATACTGGTATTTATTGGACCAGTTATTTCTCATTGTGATTTTTTATGAACACTGATAGCACATGAGAAGGCTCACTCTAACTTTTCTAATAATTTTTCTGTGCCACAGAGTGATTTGAGCCCACTGAGTACTTCCCTTGCTCTTACTAATGATGCACTCACATGGGGTTTCCTTTTTCCCCAGGACATTCTTTGGGAAATCAGCTCAATTTATCACTGGCCTTTCACATTTTGCTCTCTATATACTCAAGTCACAAGGAGTCAGATTGCTGGAGTGGTGTCAATACTTTTTCTGTAATAGTTTTATTTCATTAATTTTCTCACAAAATTAGATTGTGTCTTTACTGTTCTTTCTGCTGTGCTTAGTAATGTATCCATAAGCTCATCTGGGCCTCCCTCAGTGGCATCACATCCCTTATAATTATTTGGTTATTCATCCAGGAATGGAACAGCAGAATTATTTGTGACAATCTTTTTCTGGACTTTCTATTTCTACACTAGAGATCGAATATGAAGATGCACAGGGCAATAATATTTTGTGGTGATGATGCTTTGCCTGAAAAATGGTCAGAGCTCCTTGCAAGGTGGGACAAATTTAATAAAAGAGTATTAACTTTGCTCATCAATGCTGTTGTCCTCATGGACCATGCAAGAGGTCTGAGCCCATGGCCAGGGAGGAACATGCAAATACCTTTCACCCGAATTTCTGCTGGAATTAATTAAATTTATGGAGTGGCTTGGTAGAAAGGAAAGTCTCTTTGGGGCTGAGCTGAAGGGAAGATGGGATGTGATTCACCTAATCATGTCCTTGAAGAATGAATTTCACTGAGGAATGAATTCATTATCAAGCATCATCACCAGAATACAGATGCTTTTATTATTTTAGAGGCTTGATGCTCAAAACTCCAATTTTGAATCTTAACACGACCCTCCAAATACTGCCTCTCTCTGCCTTTGACTCCAGTTATAGGGAAGGAAAACTGGTACTTGGGGGTTTGTAGTTTGGAAAGATCTTCCCAGGAAAGCACCATACTTGGGACGCCATTCCTTTTAATATTTATAATTCCAACAACAAAAAGAACTGTGAAATCCCAGGTCATGGCCAGAGATTTGAGGTGTTACAATGAGAAAATAAAAATACGGAAGCCAATTTACAATATGTAAGTTGGGCTTGAAAAGATGCAACTAACAATAAGACTTAAAAGTGTAAAGAACATAAAACCAGATTGATTGATGATAAATAACGATCCAAGGTGGATGCTTAGAGGATGGCAAGTACACCCTGATATTTCCTCAAATACCTCTCCCAAACTCCAGCAATTTGCAGCTCGTGGACTCCCTGAACCAGAGGTCATTTTTCTGTGTATATTAGTCCTTGGTAAGTTATGATTCTATGAATAATTTGAGATATTATTATTGCTCTGCTTTGCTGCAGAGCAGCAATATTATTTATTAATAATGAATGTTTATTCTTCTTGACTGGTCAACAGAGATTCTGTAAAACTATACAAATTACTATGTATTATGAAAAATAATGTCCATGTAATAATTTCCATCACATTTTGTTTCTTAGCAGGATTTGGAGAAAGTCCCTATTCCATAGAGAATTCAGAAAGAGAGACTGATATGTTTCCAACCAATCTTTTTAGCTTTTTCCTGTGGCACTCAGGACAGTAACATCCAATTCAGATTTTGTGATGCTCTTGTGTTAACAAATCATGGCCCACATCCCCTTCCCTCCATCAGAGACTCTTGCAAAAACCAATCACAAAAGTAGATCCAAAAGCCATCTTTATTTCCCCCCACCCTCTAATCATTTGACAAAAGAGAACATTTCATATTGATCCAAAAGTGTCCTTAGAAACTCTATTTTGTCTGAGGAAAATCTGATGCATTTTCACATAAAATTGATTCTCTCCCTAAGAAAAATGAAAACTCAGTCATTGTTCAGGCAAAAAGAGTTGACTATTTTCGGCTCTTCCATAAATGCCTCCGTTTATCTGGGAAGGGAAAGGATGTTCATGTTTTTCATCTCTTTTTTTTGACATTGCACAGGGTCTGAAGAACCTAAACCTTCACGTCCTTCCCCAGGATGCCTTTCAAGGCTGAAAGGGATGAGTTATCCCCAAACTCGCAATACATAACACAGGTTCAATGTAAATAGTGTGTGCAATGGGCACAGCAAAAGGATTAATTTGGTTTTAGCAGAACTACCCACGATCAAATAGGGCTAAAAGTCCAAGGAAAGCTCTCCTGAACCCCAGTAGCAATTATAAACATAGAAAATCTGTGGAAGTACTCCAGGCAGGACTGGATGGGGCTCTAAGCAACCTGGTCTAATGGGACGTGTCCCTGCCCATGGCAGGGGGTTGGAACCAGATCATCTCTAAGGTCCTTTCCAATTCAAACCATTCTATAATTCTGTGGTTCTATGCAAATTCCATGGCTGATTTACCTCCAGTATTGTCACACAATTCCAACTCATCCTGCCATATTCACCTTCCTGGCTAAGGCTTTTTTAATTTCATGCTCACTATTTTATAGGACAGAAGGACTGGGTTTTGGTCTGATGCTTTACTCCAGTTCTGATCTCTGGGTGTTCTCTAGTTTTAAAATATTTCATAGACACTGCTCTCTAGCAGCTGATCCCAAAGGAATGTATTCGTGATGCATTTTTGAACAGCTGATGCACTTCACAGCAAGTCAGTGAGAGCATGGCTTTTAAAGTCTCACAGACTTTTGTTTCTTCTGCTTAATTTTTTCCCTTTTCCCTCAGTTCACATTAAAATGAGTTGTTATTTTCAACAGTGAGCAGACAAGCAAGAGTAAAAAAGGTCTGGAAGCAGAAAGCTGAGGAAGATCAGAAAGGGAAGGAATTAAATAGGACTTGGTGACAGGCAGTAAGTGAGCATCAGACAGGAGTCATCCAAGAGGGAGAACTCATTTTGGAGTTTGCACCTTGTCTGCTTAGACAAGGGGTTGTCATTCCTCCCTCACAGAAAAGGTTGAAGACACCCACTACACAAAATGGTTTTAAGCCCTAAAATCAGAACTAGAAGATTGTGTGTGTGTGTGTACTTCCACCATCCCACCAGCTTAGCACCATTCATTTTCTTGGGAATGTCCTCACTCCCATGTGATGCTTCTGCTTCATTCTGACTTTGTTGGGCTGGGAAAGCAAAACCGCTGCAAAGGTAGTATGAGGAGTGAGGAAAACGTGTGAGGAAGAACTGTGGACACCAAAGCCAGAGGAGGAGGAGGAGCAGGTTTAACCCACCTTAGCCATGGGCAGCTGCCAGCCCTGCACCTCCCTGTTCTCTCACTCCCACTCAACAGGTGAGGGGGAAAATGAGATGGCAAAAGGTTGGGATAAAGGCTGAAACCTGTGCCTGACACATGGGAAACCCAGTTTCTTTTCCCTGGCTACCCTGCAGCCCCCACTGCCAACACCTGGGCACAGCCAGCCAGTGTGAGTCACCAAAACATGGAATTCACAGGTCCAGCAGTGCGAGAAGCCAAAGTGGTCTCTGAGTGACATTTCACTGGGAGAGCACTGGGCTAGGAAAGGCCAGAACCTGAATTTCCCCTGCAACTCCCTACAACTGAGTTGGTTCTGGTGTCTGCCCAGAAGTAACCACATTAACTTTCAAGGCAAGCCAAAGTCAAAAGGAAGGCTTAATTAAGGAAAATGTGTTAAACACAGCTACAGAGTCATCTATGCCCAGAATACTGCAAGCAGAAGGTATTCTAGTCTAGATATGCTTTCTATGGATTCATATTGCAAATTTCACTTTGCATTTCTAAAACATTTTTCACCACATTGCTTCTGTGGGAATAAGCCACGACTGAGAGACTTGAGCCACTGCAGCTTTTGTGTGCAAGCAGACTCTAAACTACTCACCACTAAAGCAGCAAACAGAAACTGCCCCATGCTGCTGTGTCACAACTAGGAAATGTCAAGGAAAAGGATGTGAAGAAACACCTGATTTCTGTACCACAACAAGTATGGGGGAGGTAACCACTAAAAGAGGAAGAACAGAGCCTGAGCTGTTGTAAAATCTATCGGAAGAACTAATCTGGATTTACATTGCACAGATTTGTCCAGGTGTTAATTGATACATTCCCTGACCAGCTGAGTTCTGTGGGGGCAGCATCTTCAAACTAAAAAAGCCTTACCTGTACTGGTGTGAGATATCTCTTGCAGTGAGATTACCAGAGCAGGGTGGATGTACTGCACTGTTCAAAGCACAGTTGGCTTGCACAGCTGCATCCTGCTCTCAGAGCTCTTCGTGAGTCCATCACACTCTCAAATATTCTCTTAAGTGCTGACATTATCACAGATACGTAGCTTTTAGTTGGAGCTGCAATTTGGCATGACCTCCTCCTCTATCTCCTGAGGCAATTCACACCCTCTCCACTCCCTGCACTTCAGGAGAGCACCCAGTTAATGATTCACTGAGAGCCGAGGCCTTTAAACTCCATTGATTTCTTGCGTCTGGCTCTTGATTGCATCTGGTAAATTCATTTCTGTTTGATGGTATTAAGTATTTTGAATAATTAATATGGTAATTTATCCCAGGCTGAGGAGTAAATGTTACCTTCTGCTGGGAGGAGTGTTGAGAGGGGAATACTCTTTAGGGCACTTTTCCCAAACCCTTTAATGTCAACATGGTACTTAATGTAAGTGCCTGTCTGACAGCTATTGCTGCTCTGAGACTCCAGGGCAAGCACGACTGGGGGAACAAGCACTCCATGCACAGGATTCCGTTCTTGCAGTTTGCCTTTAATAGTCTGAAAAACAATCAAAATGCCTACGTGACATCAAACAGAAAGGGGGAAAAAATCTCTGCTCTATCGTGGTCTTCTCAAATCAATGGAAGTTTTTGTTGTGAGGTCTTCAGGTGTCAAACTGAACTCCAGGATCCAAACTATGCTAAGGACACTCTTTCACAGGACACTCTTGGAAACTTGATCCATTTTGGATTTAGCAGACCTAGTAAAGACTTCTGGACCTGTCCAATCCACGTCAAAGTAATCCCTTCCTTAATGGAAATCAGCATTGGGACATAATTGACTTTTCTCATTATTTCCATTATAATTCATCTAATAATCAGAACCATTCATTACTTATGGCTTTACTTTCTATACCATTAACATCTTTTCTAGACTGGTATTTGTATCCTCCAGGTACTCATATCATAATTCCCTGACCCTGAAGTCATCAGTAAACCAACTGCTACCCAAATCAATCAAATGCTTTCAGTCAAAATAACTCTTCCTTTGATTTGCCTCTGATGTGAAGACTCTTTTTCCTTGTGAGGTCATGCAGTACTAGGCATTCAGACAGTGGAAAAAAAAAATCATAAAGTCAAACTGCTAAGTCACTTTTCATTAGAAAGATGTTTCAGAATCAGGATTCCCGCTAAACAACAGACTGGAATAGCCAGTGGTGGTTATATATAAGACAAGCTTAACTCCTTGAAGTGTTTTCCATTGTTTCATGACTTTCTTTGAGGGTTTGACTTCTGCCAGAGAGTGGTTGGTTTTGGGTTTGTTTCTTTTTCTTTTTTTTTTTTTTTTTAATCTAAGTTTATTTTGTCTTCTCACATATTTTTACTAGCACTTGAGTCTATTTCTGATCTGTTTTCTCCAGGACTGGAAAAAACTGTTTGCAGTATTTGAGGGCAGAAATAAGAAGTGAAGAGACAATTTATTTTTGAAAAACTATAGAGATTAAGGTAATTCAATTCTCTCTACTAATCGGATATGTTCATCCAGAGAGGTTTTGAGCCATGTTATTTCTTAGGTTACACATCAGTACCTTATGACCAACTATAGAGGGTTGGTATCTGACAATGCCTAGAGAGTAATCTCAGACCAGATTGTGGATTAGAGGTTATAGCTCTAATCTGTGTTTCTTTGTACTTTTTGGACTGTTAAAACCTTGACATCTTCCTCTTGATGCAAACTCCATTCTGTCCTTACCCCTACCATCCCCAGGAGCAGAGAGTTTCAACCAGTGACTAAAATATGTAGCACTTTTGGGCACATCTGAAGTAATCTGTGCTTTTACACATCTTTTAGCCCTGTTTCTCCACTACAGGGTGCCCATTTCTTTCCTGGAATGCCCATTTTTAGCTTCAGAGATGGATTCCATTGTATAAACAGTTGATCTGTGAGAACATAGTCATTTAGCGAAAATGTCCTGGGGCTCCTATTAGAAGAGGAAAAAATCTGAAAGACATCTATTTGGCTGTTTGCCCACAATTCAAAGCATTTAATATCTAGTGCTATCTTAAATAATTCATTACTGCTCAATATGCCTAATACCTCTGTTGAGAGCGCCGATAAATGAGGTTAAATGGGATTCCTGCTGATTTCTTCTCCTTCTGTTGGTTTAAACTTTGATAAATATATGTTTTACCAGACTTGATAATAACATCAGGGAACAAATGCTTTTCAGTCAGGGAAATGAGTCAGAGGCATTTTCCTCTCTCTGTGACAGCAAAGATAGTATTTCCTCTTTAACCTTACAAGTTTTTTTGAATTACAGCTGGTGAATTTGTATGAGGAACTGGTCCTTAAGGACCAAGCTGTGAGGATCAGCTCAATAGCTTTAAAATTCAGATTAAAAAAGACTTTCAGTGGTATATGAATCTGTGTGTATGTATTTGTCTGTGTGCTGCTAAGCAGCTAAAGCAAGTAAACAAATGATAAGAAAAAATTAGATGAAAGACATTTCAAATATATCTGCCTAGCCTCAATTTAAGAGCGTGTGTCCCACTGAGAACTTAGGATATGTGTAAATGAATATCCAAACATTAACCATGAATCTTGCAAATATTTCAGCCTGTCATTTGTAGCTGTTTAGCAGCGTAATAACTTTGCAGATGATGACAGTGTGAAATGTTTCCTGTCTCTTAACCTATGCCCCTCCTTGGTGTTCTTAGAGCTTTCCTAATAGGCAACATGATTCCTGCACAGGAAATTTATTAGCCCAGCATATTGTTTCTGACTTGCCACCTTTTGCTTGTAATTAAATCCAACTGCAGACAGAAAGACAACAAATCCTTGGCAAGGTTCACTAGGAAAACTGAGAAGCACGACATATGGGATAATAAAGAATAACAGAGAGTGGAAAGGACCTCTGATCTGAGGTTTTCGGATCCAAAATCATACCGAAAGCTAAATTACAGCCTGCCCACCTTCTCCTATAGCTCCTTCACTTGGCAACTCGATGTTTAAACCGGGGTGCATCTCTCATGTGAAACCACCACTGCCTCCAATGCCAAATCTCCCTGCAATGAAACTTGGGCAACTGCATCCTCCATCCAGAGCTTTGCCTGACGCCAGGGAGGAGATTCCTAGGAAGAGGATGATGCCTAAAGATTTTTACCTTTTTATATGTTTTTCATATATTTACATCTTTGCAGATTCTTAATACTTAGTTATAACTTCTAGTACTTTTGCTTCCCTCTCCCATAGTTTACCCAACCCTTACTAATACAATCTTGAAATTCTGTTTAGTCTTGCCTTTAGTCTAGCAAGGACACTTTGTTCTGCACCATGCATTGTAGACACAATAAAATGTAGGGCTAAAAAGTGGGGGGCAGGGGCTCCAATAGGACAGAACCCAGGGGGGAAATTGCCTAACCAACTGCTCTTCTACTTGGACAATATTTGATAGATATACTAATCAAATAACCTCATAAAAATTGCAGAAATACTGTATCACGTGTGCATATCGCCATATTGTGCACCTTGAAACCTTTCAATTAAAGACTTTCTTTCATATTATCATTTTAGCACTGTTTGGAAAGGTTTTGTGTTTTATTCCAGGCAACAAGGACACTGGAGCAGTAGTTCCATCTAGCACCAGAGACTATGCCTGTGCAGACTCCTTCAGTCCCACACTATCGTAAAAGAAATTCAAAGCCCACCCCAACCCTGACAGCCAAAGTTCCCGTTAACCAGTTCTGAGAGTTGTGCTTCTGCTGAGAAGTTCTAGATGTCCTTCCCAGTAACACCTGGGTAACAGCCCTGATACTGCCTGAGGAGGAATTATCTCAAGCTAAAAAGGGTGGACATCCCTTAATCAGAAAATTTTCAAGCGGGGAACAGCTTTGGAACATTGGTCTCTATAAGCAGTTCTATAAATTGTAATTTAACGTTATTTGATGAAAGGAAATGATTGGTGTTACCTGCTGAAGTTCTTCTTGGCTGGTCTTGTTTATCACACTCTTTTTTTACAAGATGCAGAACACAAACTATAAGAAGAGCTCCTGTGTTATCAGCTGTTGAAAGAAAAGTTCCAAGTTGCTTTGTACATCTGCATGAAACAGGACTTAAAGATACCTGAACAGTTCTGAAGCACAAAGAAGGAATGACATAGAAGACCTACAGTTTGGTGTCTTCTTTTTGGCACTGAATATTATTCTATTCAAATTGCAGTGTTGTTTTTAATGATTTTCCTATTGGAAAGTCCAGTAGAGAGACTGTAAGCTACAGAATTTCAACTATTAGGAACCCCGTTATAGATTGTTCTGGGAAAGAAAAGTCAAGTTGCACTGTAAAAACTCTTCTTTTACAGGCAAGCTGTCATAGTTTCACTGCGTAGTTCCATCATACTTTAGTTCATAACTGAATTATAAATATTTAAATATGTGTAATTGTGGAAATTTAGGCGATCTGTCTGCATATATTAAAGGATTAATAATTGTATGATACAAGAAAGCCCTGCATCATAGAAACATGGAAAAGAAATATTTCCTGTGAGCGTGATGAGGCTCTGGCACAGGTTGCCCAGGGAAGCTGTGGACTCCCCATCCCTGGAAGTGTCCAAGGCCAGGCTGGATGGGCTTGGAGCGACCTGGGACAGTGGAAGGTGTCCCTGCCCCTGGCGGGGGGTTGGAACTGGATGATCTTTAAGGTCCCTTCTAACCCAAACCATTCTGTGACTTTGTGACATAGTTTTCAGAAATTATGGAGGTTCTAGTATTTCTTTATCATTCTTATAAATATAGAAATGGTATCCATGTTTCTTTTGCATAATCTGGGAGTTGCAAGAGTGGTTTGTTGAGTTTTCGTAGTTCCCCAGACAAGAATGGTGATGAGACAACTGGAGCATAAGGAAAACAGTTTGGGCAAGTTTCTTATGGTCATTTTTAAAGTGTAACAACTTTTGAGAAGAAAACCAGGAAACCTGGGAGATACCATGTGTCACCAAGTGAAAAAAAACATTCAGCGAACATAAATTCTATTTTTCTGAAATGATTACATTCTGAACAGATGAGTCAAAAAACGGGAAACACACTGTGACTGTACAACACCTCATAGCATTCTTGAATTAAATATGCAATATGTCATTCCAGTTCTATAGTAAAACAGGGAAAATGCTTCCAGGTCTCTGAGACAGAAATGAATTTGACATCCAAGAACTGAAACATGGAAAAGAGACAAGCATTCACATATTCCAACATTTAAAAATTGATAACAAAATAAAATTTGTCTTGATTTTGTTGCAAGTACAAAGTTTATTTGGCAATAATCTAATGAGGTGATTTTTTTTTTTGGTCATAAAAAGGCTTTTCCTATCCAAACAAAAGTCCCATTTCCTGGGCTATGACTAGAGTACTTCAAGTAAAACATGCCAAGAACAAGGATTGCATAAAATAAATAACTTCTTTCCCATTTTACAGATGATAAAACTGACAATATGAGAGACTGAGTAATTTATGCATCACATTGAAAATTTAAGATGGGCTTGAACTAATTCATGTCTTGAATTCTCATTCACTGCATCACTGGTTAAAAGATAAATAAATAAATGAATAAATAAATAAATAAATAGATAGAATCTCTTTCAGGAAGTCATTTTGTTGAAAGTTGTTTAGCATTGAGAATAACAAAATTATTTTGTTTTTAAATGCTATTAAGAACATGATTGAAATCTCAGTCATATTCATTTAAGTGTTTTAAACATCACTTTATAAGAATACTTTTAAAAGGTGTCATCTCTTTGACTAGCATCTAACCATGCAGCATTTTCACGTCTCGTAAAAAATAATTTTACTCAAAAATATGTGTAGCATTTAAATGAGATGCAAACCAGCTTTTATGACCCCATCCAAGTACAGTGAAATCTTCAATCCCTTTGCTGCTGCACTGGGATAAACAGGCAAATTCATGCCCCTTGAAAAAGCAATTTTTTAGCGAAATGCTGATCCTGACGCTCCCCTCCCAGAAACTCGACTGTTTATCTGCCTCGCCCACAGACGCCATACGGAGCATATGTAGGACACATTGAGTGGCTGGAATTAGCAGAGTCATTTATGAGCTGCATATAAATGCATCATTTGCACATAATTCGCAGTGATAATAGCCAAATTAGGGAAGGTGATAGCACCATCTTTTTTTTTTTTTTTTTTTCAACTTAGCATTTATGGAAATGATGACTTTATCCAGTTCCTGTCCTTCTCAGAGCTCAAGTTAAATCAGAAACAAGATGTCATAGGACATATTAGAAATAAATTGTCAAAACTTTCTATTTCAGTGTATATTGGAATTATGAAAATTTTCTCTTTTTTTTTTTCTTTTTTTTTTTTTTTAATGAGGACCAGAAGGGTATTTTTCTCACACTGACTCTGGTTTAAAACTCTGATTAAGCACTTCCTTAACCTCATATGGATGTCAGTAGATCTGAGTGTTTGCTGAACTGTTACCACAGCAACTCTTCCATACCCTCAAATGCATCGATGTGGCTTTGGTGCAAGCTAAAAACCACTTCCTTGCTTTTGAACACTGGGGCCTGAACACAACAAGAACTCAGCCCAGGGAGACCAGACAGACTCAGTGCAGGGAAATGAGTTGGATAAAAGCTTGACGTGCCAGCTCAAAGAACATCTGTTCCTGCATTTCAGAGAGAATTGAGCAATTTAAAGGCAGTGAAGCCCTCTGTCAGACTTCCTGCTTAGGCCGTAATTGATCTGTAAAGGTTTTTCAAAGTGTCATCAAGGGGAAGAGAGAAGCAGGTTTAGAATTTTTAAGGTGCTCTGGGTTTTCTGTTAAAATTTGGCTGAACCTTTTTTAGAAACAGAAACAACTGCACTCCGAGATTGGCTTTTTTCAAATTAAGATTAAAATATGGCAGTGGCACTGCCTTTCCTCCTTCATCCCACATCTCAAACCATGACCAAGGAGTTCAAAGGGAGTCCAAAGCATCACATACAGCAGTCAACAACTTCTCAGTTACTCCAGGGACCAGATGTAAGAAAGGAGCAAGTGTGGGCTGTGATTATTGCCTGCCCAATTTTATGCCACTTTTACTTTCTGGCAGCAGCTCAGTTCCTTGTGGGAGGGAATGAGTGTCAATACTTGCTGAAATCAGTTATAATTTCTCCTCATCCTGAGTCTTGAAGAAACCAAGCTGCTTCTGAGAATAATGCTCCACAGACACAGATGAACGAAAGAGGCTCCCACTTCCAAAATTTTGAGAAGCACTGGCATAGTGTTAATCACTGTCATTTGCCAGTAGAAACAATCATAGAGTGCAATCACTTCTTGATTGCTAAAGAAATTTTCCTTTGCCTAGAGTACTAAGGTTTGATTTTTTTTTTCAGCAGAAATATCTGTTGCAGCTGCCACTGAAAACCACAACTGACAGCAGAAGATATTTGTGATATTTTGGTGTTTCTGTTTACAAAGAGAAACTCAGAAGTCAGTATATATATACATATATATTCCTAAATGTAGGAATGAGTATTTCGTAGATGTGATGTAGATTGTCATATCCATGAGTATTTCTCCTCTCCTTGAACCCACAGCCCATGAGAACACCTGCAACCAGTCACAAAAGTCCTGTTTTCACCTCACTCAAGGAATGTGGCATTATAGCTTCCAATTTCCCACAGGATATCTGGAGCATAGGTAGGGCTGCAACTGGGATAAGCATCCTCTGAAATGAGACTTCCACTCTCTGCTCTATTTCACTCAGTCATGGCTGCTAAAAGAATTCTGCATTGCGGGCAAATAATGCCTTTATGTGATGTTTTAGGTAATGCCTTTATGTCATGTTTTATCCTGAGTCTTCACCAGGCAACAATTAATCTTAAATCATACTTTTATCAAGTATTTATTCCTTTATTCCCTTTGGGCTTTGAGATATCAATGCCATGCCTGTCACAAACAATGACAAACTGCATTGCTGAAAATAAAGATGCGTGAGAGGCTGTAACTTGGTAGGAATTCAGAGATAACACTTGATCTGGGAATAAGAGTGAAAATGTCCAGGAAAAAGGCATTAAATCACCAAATCCACATACATGTCTCTGTGGCAAAGAAGAGCAGAGCAAAGTGAAAGTGGCAGGTGCCCCACCCCTGGAAATATTCAGTCAGGTGGGAGGGAGTTCTGAGCAAACTGATCTAATTGAAGATGTCCCTGATCATTTCAGTTGGACCAGATGACCTCTGAAAGTCCCTTTAAAGCCTGAGCACTCCAGTGGTCTATTTTAGAATTTTGAGGACTAGTGAAACATATCTGAAATTGTTTAATCTCGGAGACATTTGCATCTCCGCTGCAGGAAGTCATCACGAGCAGCTGAGAGTCAATAACTTACTGAGGGACTGACTGATGCCAGCCCTTACCAGTATTTTCATCTCCATTTTGAGGAATTAACTTCCTACAGAGACAGTAATTACAAGAACATGAAGCTTGATCTGATTGTCAATGAGTCCCACAAATGATGCACAAATTTAGGTGTCCTTCTGTTTCCTTTATCTGAGATGCAAAGCCATCAATTGGGATAATAGGTGGAATGGAAATAGGCTCATTCTTCATGGGTTTTCTGTTATATTGGTCAAACCACAGTGTTCAGGAAGGTTTATTTTCCTTACCAGAAGTTTAACCTGGTGTATATCCTGAGAAATACATCATTTATTGAGGAAGAAATTCAATTAATCTGCTGTTCTATTGGTTAGAGGAAAAACAACAGCTTAATGCACAGACTCGTCTCTCAAATTAAGAAAGTGGAAGGGACTACAGCATAAACAGAGAACTGACATAATTGAATATCAATAATCCAGTGGCAATGGCCATTAGTCTCTATGGGAACTGGTAATCACATAACAACAATTAAAGAAGCTCAATGGGTGATAATGAGAGGGAGAAATGGTGTCAGTGTCAGCGGCCATGAATACAGGACTTAGGAGTTATACAGGAGAACACAGAGTTGGGCAGAGAGAAACCTAACGAGGTTCAACAAGGGCAGGTGTAGGGTCCTGTGGGGAGGAATAATCCCAAATACCAGCAAAGGTTGGGGGCTGACCTACTGAAGAGCAGCTCTGCTGAGAATGACCTGGGTGTCTTGGTGGGTGACAAGATCCAGCAGTGTCCCCTGGGGGCCGGGAGGGCCAATGGGATCCTGGGGTTCATAGCCAAAAGTGTGGCCATCAGGTCAAGGGAGGTGATCCTCCCCCTCTACCCTGCCCTGGTGTTATTTTGGTGTCCACAAAGACAAGGAGCTACTGGGAAGGGTCCAGCAGAGGCCACAAAGATGGTGAGGAGCCTGGAATATCTCTGTTGTGAGGAGAGACTGAAGGAGCTGGGCCTGGTTAGCCTGGAGAAGACATGGCTGAGAGGTCACATCTCATCAATACATACAAATATCTCAAATATTTTATATCTCAAAGGTTGATGTCAAGAGGATGGTGCCAGACTCTTTTCAGTGGTGCCCAACAACAGGACAAAGAGCAAGGGCTATAAACTAAAATACAACATGATCCACCTCAACATGAGGAACAACTTTTTTCCATGGAGGGTGGTAGAGCCCTGGAACAGCTGCCCAGGGAGGGCATGGAGCTCCCTTTCTGAAGACATTCCAAACCCACCTGGATGTGTTCCTTGTCACCTGTCCCAGGGGACGTGCCTTGGCTGGGAGGTTCAACTCCACGCATCCCTTCCAACCCTAAACCTTCTGTGAGTCTGTGAACTGAGTATAACAAATATCTTTAGAGTTTTATTTCCCTCTTTCATTTATCTTTCAGAAATCAGACTTGGGATATTGTAAATATCTGTGCGTTTCTCCTAAAAATGTTTTCGCTATTAGCCAATTTCAAAAAACAACCAAATTGGGAGACATCTGGAATACCTTAAGTTTTGTCATTAAATTGATATAAAAAATAGATAGATAAGGGAATGGAGAGCTAAGGGAAGTGAAGTGCCTCACAGGGAGAAACATTACAATGTGACCATACACCTTCTGAGAGACCAGAAAACTCATATGAACATTTCTATAGGTGGTAATACTATTATTTGGAATATAAATTGTTATAATTCAAATAATCATAGGATGGTTTGGGTTGGAATGGACCTCCAAAGGACCTGTAGTCCAAGCCCCTACAATGAGCAGGGACATCTTCAACCAGACCAGCCTGCTCAGAGCCCAGACCCATAGGAAAGAAGCTCCTGTATTTACGGAGTGATTTGTGCCCCTAATCTGTTTGTTCGAGGAAGACTTCAAAAGAAGCATTTCTTCCTGCCTCTTTCTTTCAAAGGTCACCTCACCTCTCCTAGACCTCTCTCCTCTTCAGAGCTTTCTTGATCAAAGACAACATTTTCAATCTGCTCTTAATTTTCTCAGGCCCAAGTCCTAATTCCTGGTCTCAAAGACTTTTACTGCCCCTTCCCTTCCACTTGAATGCTAACCAGGGAAATTACTTCTGAAATAGAAATGAGAGCAAAAATTAAAAACTCCACAAAAACCTTTGGTTCAAATTCAGAGTGCAACAAATGGAAGATGGATGGCATTCCTGATCACATCCATTATATTTTCATTATGATGACAACACACGGAGTTCTGACAGTTCTGGACTGAAGTTCCTCCATTAATCAAATGCTGTCTTCATTGTTTTTCTGGCACTTCTTCATTAGAACTGCTACAGCTGAGCTATAGTCCTGTAAGTTATTCCTAAACTCACTCCTTTCCAAGTACAAATGCAATCTAACCCTGGAATATATGCGTGTTTCCAGGCGTGGAGATTTCAAAGCACAGTAGGGGGGAGATAAAAGTAATTATACCTCTGTTTTAAGGGAAAGACTGACAGAGGATGATACAGAATGTGTCTGACAGTTGCTTACTGTAATTTCTCTAATGTATGTGTGAACACTCTCTTACCATTTTCTCACATACTTTTATAAATTCACCCTCACAAGAGAACAGATTTTACAGAAGAAGTGGTGAACACTTTTCCTAGAGGGGAACCGAGGTGAGACAAGAGGAGAAACACATCTGGGGTTGAATCTAACTCTTCTCATGTATCACGTTATTCCTTTAAAGAATGAGGAAACCTTTTTCCCCAAAGTCTAACAAAGCATTCAAGAAACGTCCAAGATCTAATAATATTGTCATGTTCATTAACAATATCAAAAAAATCCCAAATTTGCAGCAATATTTTTTGATTCAAGTTTTCTATACCTGAAGAGACCTTCTCTGGTCAGGCCAGCAAGCATAACCTGGAGTAATCTGTGTTTAGGTTTGGAAATAGATGGACAGTGACAAGCAAGTGGAAACGGCCTCAAGCTGTGCCAGGGGAGGTTCAGGCTGGGCATCAGAAGAATTTCCTCACTGAAATGGGTGAAAAACTGGTCAGGCATTGGAAGGGGCTGCCCAGAGAGGTGGTGGAGTCCCCATCCCTGGAGGTGTTCAAGGAACAACTGGAAGTGGCACTCAGTGCTCTGGTCTGGGTGACAAGGTGGTGTTTGGTCAAAGGTTGGGCTCGATGATCTTGGAGGTCTTTCCCAAACTTTAAGATTCTATGGGTCTAAGGCCAGGATATCATACAGGATTGGAATAATACTGCACAAAGTAGGGCCAAGTTCTGGGCTAGATCAGATCTTCCACCCAAAAGTGGAGGTTGTGTAATATCTCTGGGAAACCTCTTCCAGTGCTTTCCTCCAACTTCTTTTCTTTCTACCCAAGAGGAACACACCCTGTTGTGCAATGAATGTCACCTCATGTGGTCAGACAAGGACCAAGCATCCTCTCAGATCCCACAGACCACTCCCAGCACCAACTCTGACCAGGATATTTCCCCAGGGTTTGATGAAGACACAGGAACTTTTCAGCAGACTTCTCAGACGCTTGTCTTCAAACTTTTTAATGAATTTTTTAGGACCTTTCCGTGTTTATGGTAGACACTGAGCATCCACTCCAGCCTCTGGTGGAGTAGAATGGTGTGTTCATTGTCATCCTCTGCTGCTGTCTACAGTATTTAATTATTTTACAAATTGTTCTTTACTTTCACCGTCAATTCTCCCACTTTAATTCATACAGGCTCCAGTAACACCACTTACCTTTATTTTGTTTTTGCTATATGCAAGATTGGCTCACACCTAACCTATAGTTCTTCTAATCAAATGTTTCCCTGTGTGTTTTGTTCCCTTAACAATTATCTATTTTCTCACTTTGTATTTATATTTATTGCTACAATTCTTTCCACCTTCTATTTGTTTATATATATATATTTCTGTGTCTACCTAGAAATTGTCATCCTTTTATATCTTATTTTCATTTTCCTGTCAGCCCAGGCTGGCTCATAATCAGTGTGGCCTTTCTTGAACTGCAGTTTCTGGAGTGTCTAATAAAATACACTTATAGCTTTTAATTTTTCATTTTATCTGTGCTTTGTTTTTCATATTTCTAAAGCTGATTGAAGCAAAGTAGACAGTGACCACCTCCTTCTGTCCAAGAGGTCAGGTCATAGGTCTAGAATAAATGCAGACACATTTACCTCCAATTTTTCCATTTATATATGGCTTTTGGTTGAAATATTTCTGGAATACTCCACACCTGCACATGCAGCTGTTCCTTGGACACAGAATTGGACTCTTCTCTGCCTTCCAAGAGAGTAAATAGTGAACTAAATATCCTACTGACTTTGCAGGGTCTTTTTATAGATCCTAATATTAGCTATTGCAGGTGTTCAGTGGCACAAGTTTTATTTTCAGCTCGGTTTTGTCAACAGCATTCTTTGTGCCTGTGATGCAAGAGCTCCTAAATGCAGGAGACATACAATCTTCTGTCTGTCAGGTTTAACTTGTTTTGAGCTAATAGTATGACAAAAAGGAGAGAAAAAATTATTTGTTGTTTTAGTAGGAGATGCACCACTACCACACTGAGTGAGCTCACTTTGCATTTAATACAATAAAACTATGAAAGAAATTTTGTTAGACTTGCCATTTAACAGCATTATAATAATTGTCCATCCCAAGGACCAGTGGCCACTTCGATCTGGCAACACTTGAATTAAAGGAAGTGCAGAAAAGCCTTCTCAAATGCTTTGGAAGCACCTCAAAACCATCACTTATTCTGTGTATATATTACATCAACTCTGTGGGGAAAACCAGTGATAATAATTTGGGGTATTTGTTTGAGGTTCAGTCCTGTTGCTCCCAAATTTTGTTACAGGAATTTGTTTTACTCTTTATGCTTTTGGTGAGCATGGGGCACAGAGCCCATCAGAAAGTGGAAAATTCCCTGTTGAAGGCATAGAGAGTAATTCCTTACAGCTCAAAAATATCCATGTCTTTTATTATCGAATTAAATGCTCTTAACCACTAAGAAAATATGTAACAAATCATTAAAATTATAAGGAAATAATTCTGTATGAAGATAACATCCTTCCAAATTTCCAGGAGTGAAAGCACAGCTTTCCAGCATTTATATCAGCAGGACCACAGTGTCTTGGATATTTCAATCTTTGCCTCCCAGGGTGCTACAAACACCAGCTGTTGTTCAGGCCGTTGTTTCTTGTTCACTGGGATAGGTTTTTCAGCCTGTGGTGTGGATGAAATCTGGTTTGCATCGGTAGCTCTCACTCCTAAAATTGAATTATCACCCTGTAGCTTCCTGAAGGGACCCAAATAAATGTCTGTCCGAAGAAGAGCAATGAAGCTGGTGATCAGTTTGGATTACAAGTCCTGGGGGGAGCAGCTGGGGGAACTGGAATTTTTTAGCCTGGGAAAAAAGAGGCTCAGTGGGGGAATTTCTTGCTCTCTGCAACTTGCTGAAAGGAGGGTGTGACCAGGTGGGGGTTGAGTTCTCCTCCCAGGTAACAAGCGTTAGGATGAGAGAAAGTGGATATCAGGAAAAACTTCCTCACTGAAAGGACTGTCAGGCGTCTGGACAGGCTTCCCAGAGAAGTGGTGGAGTCACCATTCCTGGAGGTATTTAAAAGTTGTGGCACTTGGGGACGTGGTTTAATGATGGACTTGGCAGTGCTGGGTTAACGTTTGGACTCGATGATGTCAGAGGTCTTTTCCAACATAAACCATTCCCTGCTTCTCTGAAAATATTTAGGATAAATTCAGAAAGGGTGGGGAGCTACAGGCAGAGATTTGAGACATAAACCCTGCTTTGGACCCCTCCTATCCCCAAACCCAAGAGCTGCCTGTTCCCTGACTGTTTTTGAAGCAGCCACCAGCATTGCACCAGTAGCATCCTGCCTCTCCTTGATCTCTGTCACTGGGGATTTCCCGAGAGCATTCCCTGTACCTGAAATTGTTCAGCATTCAAAGAAATATCCAGTTCAGTTTTCCATAGGTAGGCAGATATTATGAAGAATTCCAGTCAAATATACTTGATCTTACCTGCCCGGGTCTGGACTCAGCACAACAGGAGCTCAGCTCAGCCTCTGAGAGATGAGAGGACTCCTCAGAAATGACTGCGAAACCTTGCTTTTTATTTTACTTGCCAGGACATTTTCCATTTTCTCCTGAAAAACTTCTTCAATCTTTCTGTCTCCCTTCCCTGGAGCTTTGGGAACTCCCTGCCTTATTTGTTCCCAGTAGAAGAAAACTGCAAATGGCCAACAATTTTCCATGCAAAAGAGGCTGGTTTCCTTAAACCTGCTTTCAGTTCAGTGACTTCACTCCCTGGGTAAGAAGGCTGAGCCACATGTACCTGTAAAGAAATATCTTTTCTGCCTTTTTTCTAAAGGAGGTGCATTTGCTGAGATGTGTTGTCTGTCTGTCCCTGCTGATGGTGCTTCACTCTGCTTATTCACCAGAAAGATGCAGCTCATGAAGGTAAAAAGTAAAATATTTTAATGAAAATGTATTATAGAACTCATGGAGAGACTCAAAGTTCTCAACATCTTGTGAGATCAACCATCTCAACAGACACTGGAGAATCCACACGGCAGAGCTAAAACATATACAACACATTTTAAATTTCACTTTAATTTCTTTAGAGTGCATCCCGTTAAGAAGAAAGACTAATTAGGCATGAGTATGTTCAGGGTGATATTTTATTTATTTGGGTGCTATTAAAGTTCTTTATTCCCTGATGTGTTAAAGTGGTTGTTCACTGAGCAAACAGACATGGCAACTGTTTTTATTCTGATATTGATTGGGATGTTATCCACACTGATAACTCTCTTTATCTTCTCAGTCATCTCCACGATGCTGGGATCTTTTTTCTCAGACAGAATGGAATTGCACTTAACATTCCAGTTTGGGATGGTGAGTACTTAAGGATCTCATGAAATCACTCTCCTGCTTTCCTCAACATTTCTGCACAGGAAGTAGCTTTAATCCCACAATAGCCCTGTCTGTCTTTGTAAAATATTGACAAAA
>VWZT01008430.1:374176-402401 GCA_013397055.1 Pachycephala philippinensis
ATTATTATTATTATTATTATTATTATTATTATTATTGTAGTTTCATATGTAGGAAATTAATAGTGGGCCAGCGCAATTCTGTGAAGAGAAAAAAGTGATTTCGTTTAGTTTTTATATTGATAAAATCAGTGATTGAAAGACTGCTGTATCTTCTTTTAAACACTGAATTCCTCATCCCGGTCCTTTCAGAGAAGACAGAGAAATGTATTTGCACAGGAAAACAGATTTATTGAAGAAATAGCAGTATCCCACAAAAAAACAGTAAACCAAAAAGTAATTATTGATAAAAATGTTTTTCTTCCCAGCATTAATTTGAGAGGATCTCTGAGTCTGATTTTGAAATATGCATTATATAGGAAAAAAATAATGTTGCTCAGAAACACAGCAAATGAGGTACTGAAGCAGAACATCCCCTGGTTTACTGCCTAAACTGCCTGGCATATTGTATTTAAACAGCTAAAAAAAGCCCATTACAATATTGATTGCACTTTGTTATTCTGCTTTAGTGATTAAATACATCAGCCACACCATCACAGCATTAAGGCTTGATTAATCATTCTCTGAACCCTAGGAGTAATATACAGAATATTTATTTAAAGTGTAGGTAGAGAGATCCATTTATGATTTATTCTTAGGTCAGCTGGAAGTTGTCCTTTGGCTTTTCTTGGGCTTCAATTTATTTTGTTTCTATTTGTCCCAATTCCTTACAGTTCAAAGAATCAGAGGATCTCCTGAGCTGGAAGGGACCCACAAGGAGTCCAGCTCCTGGCCCTGTAAAGGGTACTCCAAGAATTCCACCCTGTGCCTGAGAGGTAACATCCCACTCCTTAAGGAGCTGACTGAGAGTTGGGCTACATTAAAAATCTACTATTGATATTAATGCTATAATTCTTTCTGCTTTTGTTTAAAAAAATTAAAATATTTTGGACATGAAACAAAAAACAAAGCAGAAGAGAACATTCAGTTATTATCTAAAATGACAAAACAAAAAAATTTAATTCAAATAGAAAAGTAGAATAATTTATACATGATTTAAGGAAAAAAAAAAAAAAAAGTTCTGAGCTGGCTTTTTCTATCCTCCAGGCCATTAAGATATGACCAAGCTCGAAGCTGCTAAAAGATGATTATCGTAGGGCAGTTTTCAAACTGGTAAATCCAGACTCCCAATAGGATTTATAATCTCCAGTCCATTGTTTCATTACTGCAAATACAGGCTCAATATCTGAGTGAGGTCTGGGCTGCTGTGATCAGAGGAAACTTAAAGTTCTGGCTTTTCTTACGAGAAAACTTGTAAACATCCAGTAACACAGAGGGGAAAAAATCATATTTAATTAAGTAGAAATTGTATGGAAAAAACCCATGTTGCATTAGAAATTTTTTTCCTCATCTCACTATTTTTAAACCAAATTTCTTAACCCTTTGCAAAAAAAAAATTAATGAACTGAGTAGAAATCTAAAATACTATTCTTTATGACTGCAGGATTAAATTACAACAAGGAGGAAGAAATATTTGTCTCTATCTAGAAAAATTACAGAAGAACAAACAGCCACAGTTTTCACTCCTGCCTCTGAGAAAAGTCTTTGCCTGATGGGATAATCTTCATTTCAGACATAATGTGCACAATCCAAGCTGTAAAAGACAAAAAGTTTCAAGCAGATTTTCCAGACAAGTGAGGTTGTAAGAAATCCAGAACCACTAAGGACTTCTTGTTTGTCATTTTTCCACACAGTCTGGCATTTTCACAGCGATGCCTGCAGAGCTCTGTCTGCAGAGTTTATATTTTCATATTTTCAGAGGATCCTAGAATGCCTGGGTTGGAAGAGACCTTAAAGATCACCTCATTCCACCCATGGGCAGGGACACCTTCCACTAGATCAGGTTGTTCTAAGCCCCAACCAGCCTGGCCTTCTTCTCCCTTGTTCTTTCGTTATGTGTTTTTAAAAAAGAAATGAAAAACCCGTGAGTTGCTATTCGTGATAATTGCACATGACTGAATTTTAAAGTTGCTTTTAAAGACTTCCAAGACTATTTCTTTACCGCACAAGGGAATCGTCTGTGTTACAAACCACGCATTCCTGTGACTCTCCAGTTTATTCATGGAATCCTAGAATGTCCTGAGTTGGCGGGGACTCATCAGGATGAGCAAATCCAACTCCTGGCCCTGCACAGGACACCTCAAGGATTCCACCCTGTGCCTGAGAGAGTTGTCCAAACACTTCTCGAGCTCTGTCAGCCTTGGTGCTGTGACTACTTCCCCTGGAGTGCCTATTCCAGTGCCCAGCCACCCTCTGGGTGAAGGATTTTTTTCCCAATATCCAACCTAAACCTCCCCTGGCACAGCTCCAGCCATTCCTTCAGGTCCTGTAACTGGTCACCAGAGAGCAGAGATCTTCCTTGTGAAGAAGATGCAGGGCAGCTGCAGACCTCCAAGGAAAAGACTGATGTTCACACACAGAAATATCTCAATGGGAAGATGGATCTGTTGAACATCTCACACCAATATCTGCACTCAGCTCTTCACCCTTCATTACACAAGGATCTGTTCCAGTGAGAAGTGAATAAAAAATGGCAGCACTAGAAGCAGAAATGAGATCCTGGGTATTGTGTTCTCCTCCTCACAGTACAAGCTCGATTCTTGTGTCACCTGCTCCCTGTTGTTAATAGTCCCCTTGAATATCTCTGACTTCAACGCTGAGCCGAGTCCCAATCCCTCCTGTGGTTAGAAATTGTTCCTGTGACACATTTTGCTCTGAAAATCTTTGTTATCGTCACCATAGAAATGTCTGCTTAGTTATAACATTTACTTGGGATAAGAAAATGAAGTGTCATATTCCTAAAAATATGTACAAGGGCTACAGGAGACCGAGTTATTCAATTCCTGTAATTCGTATTTTTAAAGGTTTAGCTTAGGCAGCTGCCAGTTTTCCATGCTGCCTTCTTCTTGTGTGATTTCAGGACTCTAAATACACCTCTGTGGCATGGGGGAGCCTCAGAACCCAGTCTGAAATGACGACTTTCTCTAGCGAGGAAGGTGTGTGCCTTATTTCTGTATGTTTTGCCCTTATTATCTTGTACATTATGTAGAAAAAATTGAAATAAATAACTTATTTCTATTTTAGGCCTTAAATTGATTAAATCTAGAGCCTGAAACAGGTAGAGATTATCAGACCTTGAGCAGGTTTCATTTAAAATAAGCTAAGAGGAAATAAATATTTTTTTAACATCTGATAGCCAATTATGAGATAATTCTACACTTAAATGGAATCTCAATAAAAATATAAATAACATCCCTGTGAACAGCAGATGGTTTTCCATGATGGAATCCATTAAAATGAATGATAGGAACACTTCTTCAAACAAATAGACATTAATTAAATCTGTTGTCTGTATTACAATATGGGTACGTAGAAAAACATATTACAGATATCTGATGTGTTAAAAGTGTTTTTCCTCCCACTTAATACAGTATTAAATATTATTTTATTTATTTATGATTTCTTGAGTGCAACTAACTTAGAAAAATAATCTCCTGAGTGTAGATCATTTCTTTATTAACCCCTGGAGAAAATTACTCTCTCCCTGGGGAAGGGTAATCTATATTCCTTCCATTCTTCTTTAACTAGATTGTGTTTGCAAATACAATTGCATTAATATGACTCCCACTTTCTCAGAGTCTCAGATAAGTTTAAATATAGCATTTTGGTAATGCTCTCATGATGAATGTATCTGTTGCTACAGGCACTCCAAGACCAATTTTTTCAGAGCTATCTACACAGTTATTCAGGGAAAATGTGTTCACTGTGTCCTGGGAGATGTTAATGCATAATGACTGCCTTTCTTGTTTCAAATTAGGTAAATACTTGAGCAGAGCAAGTTAGAACTGCAGGTAACTATTTCTGTAAGCAACGTTTTCCTGTGTTTACACTGAAATAATTGCGAGTATAACCCAGAGGTGTCGTTACACCTCTATAGCTTGAGCAACTGCATCAGTTCTCAAATCTATGGAATAAAATCCTATTTTCCTGCAGTATTTTGATCCATCAGGCTAAGCATGGAGCATTGCATTGCTCCTGAGTCCTCTTGTCCATGGTCTCTGGGGGCTTTTGTCCCAAAGGATCACGTGCTATATCAAATGCTTGACAGCAGCAGTAAAATACCCTGGGAAAAAGAAGAAAGTCTGAAAAAGAGTTTCTTCAGTTATCAGTGGTGTTCCAGGGATTATTAAGCACTGGAAAAGGCTCCCCAGAGAAGTCAGGGAGAGACACCACCTCAGAAGTGTTCAAAAAACAAGTAGATGTGGCACGCTAATGGTCGTGGTGGTATTTGGTTGAAGCTTGGACTTGATGAACTTGTCGGCTTTTTCCAACCTCAGCGATTCCATGATTCTATGATTTGGTGTGACAACAGCTTCCAGAGGGATCAAACTTTTAAAAGTGGGAAAAGGAATGTTTAGAACCCCATGTTTTTGTTGTGAGCTTGAGGCCTGCATATTAAGTGGTTCAATTTTATTTTTCTTTTGGTGAAAGGGGTTGCAGAGTGACCAAAGCAGGGCAAAGGGAAACAGAATAAATAAAATTGCGTGTGACCAATTTAGGAAGCAACTTCAATTGGGTGAATTTGAATTTCTTTCTACGTGACATTTGCCTAAGCAAAGAAAAGGAAATTAAGACCAAGTGAGATGGTTATTGGCTCCTTTCTCCTCAATAACTGTCTGTACCATGCCTTTGTATGTCGTGGTAAAGAACTTCATCCTAAATCTGAGGAGGCTCTTGATGTATCCAGGTTCTTCTTTAGCCTTGAATGAAAGGGAAATATTTACAGGATTAGCAGACAAAACTGCAAATTCATTCAAGAACTTGCTGCTATTGAGATCCCTAAGCATCTACAGCACAAAACTTTGATCTTCCCTTTCTCCCTGGTATTTTTAGCAAAATATGTCTAACTGATCAGGGAAGGAGCCAGGACCACACCCTTTCATTCCCAGAATCCTAGTGAAGTTTTTAAAATGGCAAATATGCACTTTCCTTGTAACTACTGCAAAATGGGCATGCAGCTGGCTGTAATGATGTGGAAGAATTTAGGGGAAAAATCAAGTAGCAACTGCTTCTGGATTTTATATATTCAGTATTTTCACTAGAAATGCAGAAAATGCCATAGGAAAAGCACTTCAGGCATTAAAAAGGAAGAGGTAATTAAAGGATTTAAAAGGATGGGATTAACATTCAAAATGATCTTGAGAAATTAACATGTGGGGCTGAGATTGATAAAGCGAGACTCTTAAAGCAAAATTAAAATAATTCTTCTGTAGAAAATGCAATCCAACATAGAAGTCTAGGATTCAAGAAGGTAAAGCAGCACAACAGGGAGGAAAGATGATCAAAGGGCTGGAGAACCTGTCCTGTGAGGAAATAGTGAAGGAGTGATGTCTCCCATGGAGAGGAGAAAGCTTGGGAAGACCTCACCAGAGTATTCCAGTAGTTACAGGGTGGCTCAAGGAGAACAGAGTCCCTCTCTTGATGAGGAGCCACCTGCAGAAGACAAGGGGCAAAGGGCACAAGCTGCACTGGGAGAGGTCTCACCTTGACATAAGGGAGAAAATTTTTATAGTGAGAACAATCAACCAACAAAACAACATCACAAGGGATTCTCAGGATGGGATGGGTGCTGGATGACCTCATCCAGGCCCCCTTTCCCATGAAAACTTGGACCAGATGGTCTTTTGATGTCCCTTCCAACCTGGGCTGTTCTGTGAGTATATGAATTAATATCTGTCCTACACTATTTTTTCTTCCACCCACTCATATCCAGAGTGAGATCTGGGAGCAGGATGGCCCATATGCTTCTGTGAGGTTTTTTTTCTCCTCAGTGTGCCTGTTTCTATATATTTCTGTTAACGAAGACAGGTTCTGTGTGTATGTGTCACACAGAAATTAAATTTGCTCTGACCCTTTATACACCGAGCTATCTGTCTCACAACTCAGTTCCCATCCTGCTGTTGTCAGTTTTTCTCCTAATATCCATAGCAACACGATTGTCTTGTCAATCAAATATTTCACAAGTTTTGAGGCCTGAAAGGATCATTAAAACATCTTCTACAGCTTTCTGAAAAAAAAAATCAAAGAATTTTTTTTCCCATTTCTCCTGTGATGAATCCAAAATGTGTATTTGTGAAAAATACCTTCCAGAAAACAATCCACCTGCATATTTCCTGTAAAGCCCAGGAAGATGGAGCATTCACCAAGACCATTGAGAGTTTTAGTCTATGTTAATTTTTTTCATATGTTTTAGAATTCATGTCTTGTTTCTAATTTGAATTTATATGTTTCTCGCTTCTGGGCTCTGTTTCTTGTTATGTCTTTCTCTACTAAATTAAAGATCTCTTTACTACCTGGTATTTCTCCCTGTGGAGATATTTAAACCATAATAGAGTCACCTCTTGGTTGTCCTTTTTTAAGACAAACAGCCCGAGTTCTTTATGTGTGATTAAATAAGTCTTTGAGCACATGAAAAACCTAATAACTGAAAACCAAAAAAAAAAATTCTTCCTCTGCCTTCCTCAAACATCCAAAAAAATTACATGGCTACTCAAAAGGGAGTACTTACAAGAAAATATAATAATCTATACAACTCTAACGAGTTAGACTACAAATGCTAAAGTTATCCCAATACGGTGGTTCTTTAGAAGAGAGCTGAGAGGGAAGATATGAAATAAAGATGAAAATTTTGGATATAGATTTGGTAATTAAAAATAGGTTGAGCAGTCTCTGTTCAGAGAAAAGGATGCAGCCATTCTTTAAAGAGTTGGTGTAGAAGGGCTCAAGCATCTCTTAGAGTCAAGTGCAGCCCATAAACAGAACAAAGCAGGGTGTGCAAAACTAGGGGGACTTCACTAACGAGGACTTGAAAGTAACATGAAAAGAAATATCATAACTAAACAGTCTTTCTGGGATTAGAAGTAATTGTCAATGAAAGTTGTGGAATTGTCATCAGAGGAGTTATTCCAGGCTTGTTATGAGCTTTTGAGATAAAACAGTGTGCTAGAAAAATAAAGGGAGTGATTGGGAAACCTACAAGGTCTCTTTTGAAGCCAGAAATCCATAATTAGATATTTTAGGCCCCACCGAAGAAGCTTCCTTCATTTGGATATAAATAGAGGGATGATGTTGAAACATCTAATGAGTGTCATTAAACCACACTAAAAGTCAGTGTTCCCGATGATAGGAAAGAAGTTTTTTTGTCTTTAATTAAAGCCTAGCAAATCAGCATCAAAGTTGGACAGTTAGATTTGGGGGAAACTGCAGGCCCATCTTCCCACTGGAAACTGGGCATATTGGGTTGAATCAGAAAATCTGTCTGACCATGGCCCAATAGTGAGAGAGCAGCAATTGCCTTTCCCCTGGGCATTGCATCACTGATAGCTGTAAATCAGTGGAACTCAATCAATCAATCAATCAATCAATCAACGACTGGAGATCAGCAGGGGAATTCTAAATCTGTGGTGCTGTAAAACAAGAGGTTGTCTGTGAATGATAGGAAAGGGGATATTGCTGGTTGGAAATCCTGCTTCGTTGTGAAGAGAGAAAAGGCACCTCTTGCTCTGAGGATGGGATTCTCAAGGCTGATGCCTCGCTGTCCTTATCAACTAGGTCACCAACTCAAGGGCTTATCAGTTTGTTTTTCTCCATGCTGAACATGTAACTCGCCCACCCGGTGTGTGATCCAGGGCAGAATACCCCCAACAGTGGAATTTCTGAGACAGAAATGTGCTGGGCTCTCTGTGGGTATTAGGACCAGAAGAGCACTGACAACTGAGAATTAAGTCTAAATTCCAGATTGCCAGAGACTCTGCAGTTCTGTGTTCAGTGTTTAACAACATTTCTCTCTTTGTTTATCCTTTAGGATGATGTTACAAGATTAAGGGGTAATTTGTCTTTCCTTTGAATCAGAGCTTTGTTCAGTCTCTTGCCATCTATGACTACAGAACTGGGAACTCTGGTCAAATCACAACCAATCAATAAAACAGTAGAAACACAAACCTAGAACCATTTATCTCATGATTTAAAATGGGACATGGCTTCCTTAATGTTTGATTAAGGTTTTTCAAAACTGAAGCCACCTGTGGTCATTTTCCAGTAGTTGTAGGCAGCAAGCAATAAGTACAGGTGAAATCCAGAAGGAAAGAAATTATAGGATATAGGATATAAATGCTGGATGTTCTTGCAGCATAGCTAAAGATATCTTCCAACATCGTGTTACATTAATATATTTGGGATTTTAATCTAGTTGATAATGGCTTAAAAAATGGGAAATTCATGTGCCCATTCAAGACACACATGAAAGGAATTCTAAAAAAAGCCCAAAATTTATATTTCGTGTGGAATACATCCCTTTCAGCGGGGGATCACAGCACAATGGTCTCTCACTGTGCAGGTTTGAGCACTGAGTTAGATAATGAGCATCCATAGGTCTCCTATCACGTTCTTGGATCAAAATAGGGCACAGCAAGGATGGGGGCTATTTTCCTTAAGTGGATAAATTTCTGTTTGGACAACTTAGGGTCGAATATTTATGTGGTTATGAATGTCTTAGTTACCAAAAAAAGGAGCAATTAATTTTCTTGTTACAGGCAAGGGATTCTGCAACTTAGAGCTGAATATTTTGTTTAACATAATTAAGTCCTCCACAACACCATGTATCATTTTTGAAGACCTGAGGGCAAAACGGACAGATAAACGCCTCTAAATTTGTTTTCTCTCTCAGAACTTAATTCACCATTAATTTAACATAACTGCTATATCTGGTCAATCCCCTCCAGCCACTCTTCACTCCAAAGGGTGCAGCCATAGCAATGGATATTGTTTTAAAGACTACCTGAACATTTCTACTTTTTAATCCTTGTCACTGAAAAACATTCAGTAGTTCTTCACCTCTTGCTATGTCCTTATCAAATCTTGCATCTGCATCAAATTTATAGCAGATGAGGAAAATGAAATTACTCTCGCTATTAATTATAGTTTTTGCTTTTGCTATTGCAAAATCGTATTTTTTATGAAGCATTTTCAGAAGAACCAGAAGAAACCTAATCTAAAGTCATCCGTGCTTCTAATCTCACCAATGTCCAAGATGAAATAACTTGCCAGAAAACAGAAGGAATAAACCAGTTTAAAATGACAGAAAATGTTGTTTTCAAGTGCTTCAAGAGCAGGGTCTATGTCTTTGACTTTTATACCACAGCCAAAGCCAAAATGAGTGAGTCCAGCCATCTCTTTATCCTTACAGAACTCCTTCCACATTCTACATTCCAGAAATTTGTCATTTTTGATCATAAACTTGCTCTCCTACTTAGGCAACAGTAGAAAAAAAATATTGTGCATGCATGTATACTGGGGTCATGAAGAAAGGGGAATGTGACAAAATCTAATATCCCTGAAACAAATTAGAACTCTTTTTTTTTGTTATTTTTTTAGGTAATTAATGTGTCTCAGTTGTCTGCAGCTGCAGTTACGGCAATTAGTTCAGCTTAGCACAAGTCTCTAATTTCCTACATCAATAAATGTTAGATCAGGGCAGGATCACTATCAAGCATAGTCATTGTTTACAGCATATCCATCTTCATAAGTGCCTGGCTATAAACAGAACATCTTTCCATTGAGGTTTGCCTAAAAATATCCACCAGCGTGCCTTATAAATGCTGGGAAATACTGGAGGGAGGCAGAAAATGCAATAGATCTTCTGCAAAATGAAAAGCCAAAATGTCAGTGTAAGGAAGACATTTATTTTCCTCTACTACTTAAGTACCCACATGAAACAGAAACTTCATGGTCTTGTCCAAGCTCAGTGAGAAATGCTTTTGCCCCAAAGAAGCTGCTGTTTGGAGAGGTGAGGGGTCAGGAGATGGATTTTGATGATCCTCGTGGGTCCCTTCCAACTCAGGATATTCCTTGATTTTCTATGATTTGCTAAAGCTGCAAAGTGGAGTTAAATGTGGGAGATGTGTGAAGACTTGGAAGGGAATGAGAGAAACAAGGATTTCACAGGATCTTCGTGGTGAAGACGAGATTGAAAATCAGTTGTTCACCTACAAACCACAATGGGACACAATAATTTGGTCTCCATTCTTCGAGGAGAGCTGTGAGGGAGGAAGAAATCAGAGGGAATTGTCACTCTGGCTTCCTAAACAAAGACCCTGTGCTATCCATTGCTCAACTGTAACAAGATACTGACTCTACCACTACTCCCCAGGAAGGAATAGTGAGGATAAATCAACTCCAGCATGAGCAAAACTCATACTGAGGTCAATGAAACATCAAATGCATTAATTTCAGTCATAAGGTTTGAGCTCCTTGATAGTGGCAGCACCAACGAAGCAAACCCAAGGAAGAACCTTGAACATCATTCCATGGGATTACTGCCACAGGCTGCACTGGCACTTTGTATTTATTTTTAATTACACTACCTGGATTAAAAGTGAATTTCAAAATGTGTAGGGAGAACCCAGATATTTGTTTTTATGGGACAGGAAGAATATGCAGTGTTTAAGGAGGCAGTGGTTAACAATAAATTAGACTTAGAGTACATTTCTTTCAGTGGCTGGTGTAGCAGACCTGGGGCACCACATACTGGTTCTGACTCCCATGGTTTTGCTGTTTCCTTTTGAAGAGAGGAGTTCTGCTTCAGTTAACAATTTTTTAATGCACCTAAAAAAACCTCAAAAAATGTGCGAGGCACATTTGAACATCATCATCTTCTCTCTCCTTTTGAATTCATTAGATTTGGGCAATCAAACACATTGGAGATTTCAACAGGTTCTTACTCCGTATATCTGTATTAGGAAAGTTACTCATTACTAGAAGAGTCTCCAGAAAAGAGGAAACAAAAACCACTTATGAACATACAGTTTCCTCTTTCTCCTCCCCAAATGAGCAAAAAACCCGTTAAGCTGACATTTTCGATAATGTATTATGGCAGGTAAATTAAGCAAAGAGTTAATTAAAATCTGAGAGTTAATTAATGAGATCCACTGCACATTAAAGATCATTACTCCATCTGAAAAGAGTAATTAGAGAGCAGTTGCTGGTGTGTTTTATTCTCCTGGGTGTTTTGCTGACATGCCACATAAGTCATTCGATGTTGAGAAAATAATCTGCTGATCTCCATATTTACTGTGATTATTAGATAATTGTGGCAAGTTAAGCTGTAGGAGGGAGAATCCTCTTTCTACCAGATTTTCTCTGAAATACTTATTCATCTGTCTATTTATCTGGCCTCTTATGTCCCTTAATTAAGTCATTAGTGATAATAATAATTTCCAATCTCCATTTTAACTGGTTGCTGTCACCTAAAAAGTTCCTTTTCTTAAAATCACTTCAGATAATAGAGTTGGAAGTTCAAGAAATCTGCTTTGTTGTGCTGCTGGCACTGCTGTGTTCTGTGGCCATGGGCAAACTTGGTTCACTTCAATTCCCAACCAGTTGTTAAATGAGACTATGAATTTGTGTGACGAGACCTCTGATGGCTGAGATGTCAGGCAGGAGCTGTGGGAATTACTCCCAGGGATAACTCTGAGCAAACAGTACTTGGTGGACAATGCTTCTTGCTGTTTTCTAAGAAGCAGATCCTTGGAAATTTCCAGACTCGTATCAGCATTGGTTGCAATTGTTGCTGCTGAAAAATGCACAGTGGGTTGGTATTGCTCTCTCTGGTTGCTTTAATTCACCCTGGAATCATAGAATCACGAAATGGTTTGGGTTGGAAGGGGCCATAAGGATCACCCATTTCCAGTTCCCTGCCACGTGAAGGGAGCCTTCCACTACCCCATGTTGCTCAGAGCCCCATCCAGCCTTGCCTTGAACACTCTCAGGGATGGGGAATTCACAACTTCTCTTGCATAACCTGTGCCAGTGCCTGACTACCCTCACAGCAAACAATTTCTTCTTAATATCCAGTCTAAATCTAGCCTCTTTCTGCTAAAGCCATTTCACCTTGTCCTGTCACTGCAGAGATGTTTTCAGGGAAGCCTTTGAGAAATCAGTTTGTGTTTGTCTTCACACACTGGCACAGCAGCTCATTCTCAGATCCTTTAGGCTTTGCCTGATTGTTATTTGTGCTGCCTTTATTCATAAAGAACATTGTTTGCTTCAGTTTAAGCTTGGTATTTCATGTCTGGTCACCACCCTCCAAGAGAAATGCTCTTCTTTCCCCACAAGATCCCTTCATGAGCCCACATTTCACAAACACATTTTTCCATATCTCTCCTCCACCTCTTTAACCCGTCCCTCTTCCCAACCCTGCACTCTCCTTCACCTGCAGCCCTTGCAAGCTGTTGCCTTTCTAAATCTGTCCTGCACTTCTGAATTCGCCAGATGTTTTCCACCCAGCAGTACCCCGGGTCAGGATCTGCTGGCTGCAGGACTCTGAAATTGCTCATTTCACGTTTAGCTTCGTTAGATAATCTCAAGGTTTCTGCTATGAAGGAGGTGGGTGCCTTATGCAAGTCTTTTTTTTCTTAAACTAAAGATCTGTTCAGAAATCAAATTAAGAATCAACAGAGACCAGACCTGTGTGATATCTTACAATGATATTTGAAGTGAAGTTGAAGAAAAAAAAATCAAGAAGTGTATTTTAGCTGTATGGAGCAAACTCCAGAACCCTCTCTCCTCTCTTTTGCTTTCAATAAATGTTTTTCCTTTTCTCTCATACTGGAGATAATAATTTAAAATGATTGCTGTCTTCTCTGTAGAACAGTGATTTCCTAATTTTTCTAAAATGGTTGACCCCCTATAAACTTTCAGCTGGCAATAGAGTGTTCTGAACAGCCAATGGAAGTGTGCTGTCACCTGCTATGTTTCTTCTATGGACTTACAAGGACTTTTTAGACGTAGTTTACAAGATGTTCCTCCATGCAGCCCATTTATCTCCCAGAAATTCACTGTCTGTAATTTCAAAACCTTTCCTGTGTGCTGCACCTATAGTTACAAAAAGCCTTTTTCCACATATGGTGAAGATGCCAATATTCTTCACCTGTCATTCAAAAATCATTATTTTACTCATGGAAACAAAATGGAATAAATTCCCAGTCATAATACCAAATTCTGATGGTTTTTGTCTTGAAATTTTTGTCTGGCAAACTTCTTCCATGTCTCAGAATTGGGCTTCCATTTTTCCATAGGAAGTTCAGATTTTATTCTCGTTCTGCTTCAGGAAGCTGAGAGCTTGATTTATTTCAGGAAAGAGAAGATCTAATAAAACATACCAGAAGGGCAGAAACAGTAATATTTACTGATTAATAAACATGTGCAGGTCTCAGTGTAGCTGATGGCTCCACTGAACTAGAATCCTCCTTTCATCCCTCATGATGTGCCTGCCTCTTCCCTGGATACATGGGATGATAACTCTTTATTAAAATGTCAGGCCATTCTGGGAATTAATTAATATAAAAAGAACTCTGGAATTGGCATAACAGTGTGTGTTAGAAATTCTTATTAATCCACAAACTGCATCCACACAGCAGGATGACAGCTCTCCCCAAATGCATTAAGCAGAGACGTGACAGAGACAAATGATTTAGAGAATCAGGGAATGGTTTGGGTTAGAAGGGACCTTTCAAGATCACCCAGTCCTGCCATCCTGCCATGGCCCAGGACATCTGCCATTAGATCAGGTTACTCAAAGCCCCTTTCAACCTCATCTTGAACGCTGTAGTATCCCAAGATTTTTCCCAATGTCAATGTCCCTGCCCAGGCAAATTTTTTCCCGTGTTTCATTATGATCAGGAGGTCCTTACCCAGCCATGCTGGTCTCCTTCCTTCCATGCCCAATTTCTTGCACGTTGGAATCAAGAGTTCTTTCTCTCTAAGAACAATTCTTTGAGTTGCTGCCAATTCTCTTCTGCCCCTTTACCCCCGGGGGTACTTCCCCAGTTCAACTCCCATCTTGTCCCAGGAGAGGTGAGAAGCAGCCAGGATTGGTATTGAATCCCAGAAAAGCAGATTTTCCCAGTTTTCCCACAGGGAACAGACAGACCCCTTAAATTAAAAAGCTTTATTGTTCAAGTGATTTAGTACTTCAGGTTGTTCAAAGGATTTAATACTTCATGAAGGTTGATTTACAATCAATTAGAGCTAAGAAATGAAGAAATTGCTCCCAAACACAATTACACAATTCTATATTATTATTCTATGTTATACAATTCTCATGTACACAATTAGATTCCAGTGAATGTGGATGATTATCTTTCAGCCTGAACTATCAGCCTAATCCCTGAGCTATAAAGCAGCAGATAAAATATGTGTTTTTCTATCAGATCATTAAAAAAAAAGATAAACATTTGAGTGAGTTTCAACATCGCTATTAGATCAGTTATGCTTCTGATTATATAATGAGGTACTATTAAAGAGCACTTAAAATCATGATTCCGTTGTATTGCTGAAGGGTATTGGAGACAATGATGACACCTCTGGATTTGGAAGTTCCTTCATAGCAAGTCACCACATGCTGAAATATCATTCTAGGGTAGTATGGCTCAATTCATACTCTGTTCCTGTCATGCCAAGGCCTTGTCCCCGCTGTTTCCTCATCCCAGTGTCCTGTCTGATTTAAGGACTCTCTGATATATCATATTCCTAAGTTAAGTTAAAAAAACTTGTTGTGTTAACAATAGCAGATTTAGTTCAGTCCGTGTGAGCCAGATTCTGATTTATCACAGAAATTATCCTTAAAAAGTGGGGCAGTGCAAAGTCCTGCAAAGATTTCTTTTTCTCTTTTTCTCTATTATTTTTTTGTTAATTTATTGGATTTATTTGATTTTTAACCTTTCCACCTTCAGCATGGCAATTTTTTATTTATCCAATGCACCTCATAAATCATCAATTGCTTTCAACCCATCTCTTAAAAAATCTCCAGATTCTTTGTTTTCAAAGTAGACTATTTACCTTCCAAATGCACCTGTTTCTCTTTTTGCATCTCTTTTCCCATCTTACTTCTTTCTTTCTTAACTCATAGATGGCTCAAGGCATGAATTAGTTATAATTTTCTCATCTCTTGCATCTTTGTTTATCAAGTGGAGGCACAGCTCTTCCCAAGTGCAGTGGTTTGTAAACAGTGCCAATTAGACTCCTGCTCTGCTCCAAGCCTGGGACAGAGCAGAGAGAGGCAGGGGCATGTGCTGCATTACAAATGGGACTTAGTGAGTTATGCACGCCAAGACTCTGTAAAAGCCTTATCAAACAAAGTCAGTGAGGGGAAAAAAGCAGAGAGCTAATTATCAGGCAGCACTAGTAAATCAAAAAATGTATTTAAAATCCAGATAATTAAGCCTTGGTCTAGGAACAGGGGGATTCCTGCCTGCAAGTTCAAGACTTTTTTAAACCTGAGTTTGAAGGCAAAAAGTGGTGTTGCGTAAGTTACTTTTATTATTTTGCCCTCTGGTGAAGAAAAAGAAATCACAGCAAAATTGCTTGATTGTTTCATGAGAGGGAATGAAACAGATAACAAAGGGAAACCTGCCATGTTGGTTGTCTGACAACTTTTTAATGAGAGGTTCTGGCAAACGTGTTGGGAGAATTAAACAAAATGTTTTCTTCTGTGTGATATTCCAGAGCCATCTGGATGGAATCCTGTGCGATGTGTTCTAGGGTGACCCTGCTTGAGCAGAGAGAGGTTGGATCAGGTGAGGCACTGAGGTCCCTTCCAACCTGAACCATTCTGTGATCCTGTGTGGGTCTTCGATCTGAGAAAATATCAGCTTTAAACTGAGAATTGGTTTAAATTGTTGGTTTTAAATTGGTTTTAAATTTAATCAGGCAGAAATTCTTCCCTGTGAGGGTGCTGAGGCCCTGGCACAGGTCGCCCAGAGAAGCTGTGGATGCCCCATCCCTGGAAGTCTTCAAGGCCAGGTAGGATGGGGCTTGGAGAACCTGGTTTAGTGGAAGGTTTCTTGCCCATGGTAGGGGGTTGGAATAGAACGATGTTCAAGTATGATCTTCCAGCCCAAACCATTTCATGTTTCTATAATTTCTGATGCAGGGGACTTTAGAAAACCCCAGTTTTCATATCAAGGTAAATGTGTTCCTAAATCACTTAAACATGTTTAAATATTCCTAAGAATGACTAGCTGTGAGAAGTGATATGTGAATGTAGATAGCTTCATTCCATCCTTTCTCTCTGGACAGTCATGGGAGGCCATGGAGGACCCCTGACTCATGGGGGACAGAAAAAGTCCAGAAAAGAGAGATTGAGCCATGCTTGTAGGGAATATTCTTTCTTTTCAATTTATCAAAGCTATCAATTCCCTAAGTCTGGATATGCAAGAATATATTGGACCTCTGCACCCACCACACAGCCCAACTGAACACACACAGTAAGGCTGTTGTGTTCGTAATAATAGTAATAACTGTGCCATAAATCTGATGGATTTTGGTAGCAATGATCAATTTTCTCATATACTGCTGATTTTTTGTCCAGGAGATTGTGCTACTGTCATGGAAAGGCTTTGAGGTACTGGAGGGTGTCTAGAGAAGGGAATGGAATTGGGGAAGGGGCTGGAGCACAAGGCTGGTGAGGAGAAGCTGAGGGAGCTGGAGGGGTTCAGCCTGGAGGAAAGGAGGTTCAGGGGAGACCTTCTCACTTTCTACAACTCCCTGACAGGAGGGTGCAGCCAGGTGGGGGTTGGTCTCTCCCAGGACACAAGAGCGGATGGCCTCAAGCTGTGCCAGGGGAGGTTCAGGTTGGACATCAGGAAGAATTTCCTCACTGAAGGGGTTTTCAGACATTGGAAGGGGCTGCCCACGGAGGTGGTGGAGTTCCCATCCCTGGAGGAGCTCAAGGAACAACTGGATGTGGCACTCAGGGCTCTGGTTTGCTTGACAAGGTGGTGTTTAGGCAAAGGTTGTACTCGGTGACCTTGAGGTCTTTTCCAAACGTAAGGGTTCTATGATTCTAATTTAAGTCTAAAAAAGACCTATTCCCTGAATATCCTGTAGATTTGAAGTCTAGAGTGTTATGACAAATAATCAGAGAGAAGCATCTCTCCACTCTTTTATCTAAAATACTATTTATTTTCTTTTATTTTACTCCCCCCTCCATGAGTTTCTGCACTTTCTGAGACACCAAGTTCAGCCTCTCTATATCTGACTTAACTCAGGATAAAAAATGTCAGGTGTGGAGAGTAACAAAGCTCCTGAAAGCTGTGTGCGGCAACACAAACACATTTTCACAAAAAAAGGCTAAGTGTGTGCTGCTTTCAGCACTGGTTTACAACATTTTCAAAGGATGTTTAACAAGCAGCTTTGCGACATTAGAAAAAAAAAAATTGGCAGGAGACATACAAACGACTCGATATTGGTTAGAGAATCTCTGGGGCTGTGTTGAGATAGCAGTTTAGCATCAAATTATGTTTATTTTTGCCTTTTATACGGTATCCTCATGCTTAGCTGAGGATATTCAGCAATAGAAATGTGTTCACATTGTAATATATGGAATAAAACCAGTCACAACTCCATTAGAGTTGTGACACAGAATCATATTAAGGAATTCCAGAAGGATACTGAAGATAACCTGTGCTGTGTCTAAGAATACAGATACTATTTCATTTTCACAATAACCACACCAGATCTCGAGACATGCTAAAAATGAGAATCAGACATAAAGGTGACTTTAGCATCAGCTTTGTATGAAATGGAGATTTTCTGATAGACCTTGTAACCTCAAGAAAACAGTGTAAAATGAAGGTGGCTGGGGATTTTCTGTAACGGGGGTGGGGGATTGCTTATGGTAGAAGAAGTCTTCATTGTTCATTGCACACGGATTAATAACTATAATAAAATCTTTTTAGATTTTTGTGATAATTAAATTTCATGCTCATCCTTGCTAACTTCAGGGTGTCACTTCATAAGTCAAAAGAACTACACTAGAAAAACCCAAATAATAAAAAAAATTTGAATCTAACTGTGGTGTTGTTAGAGTCCAATTCTCAGCAAGGATAGTTTTGTCCAGCTAAATCTTCCTCATTCTCTGTTGAGATATGTGGAGAATTAAATGTAGCATTTTAATTCTATCCATTCTGTGTCACTGATTTATGGGCAGCTCTATGGCAAAGCCCTGCACTGCAGGAAAGGCAAGGAGGGGAGATGGCCAGGAGATGTTCCAGTCTGGCAAAGCAAAACCTCTCCGTGGTTTCAGGCAGACCTTGGACAAGAGCAGGCAGAACCACAGAATCATAGAATGATTTGGGTTGGAAGGGATTTTAAAGATCATCCAGTTCCAGCTCCCTGCCATGGGCAGGGACAACTTCTACAAGAGCTGATTGCTCCAAGCCCCATCCAACCTGGCCTTGGACACTTCCAGGGATGGGGCAGCCACAGCTTCTCTGGGCACCCTGTGCCAGGGCCTCACCACCTTCACAGGGAAGATTTGTTCCTAATATCCAATCCAAATCTACCCTCTTTCAGTTTAAACCCATTATCCCTTGTCCTATCACTTCATGTCCTCGCAAAAAGTCCCTCTGCAGCTCTCTCAGAGCACTTTAGGCACTGGAAGGTTTTCCAAGATCTCCCTCTACACCTTCTCTACTCCAGGCTGAACAACCTCAACTTTTCCAGTCTGTCTTCACAGCAGAGGTGCTCCAGCCCTGTGATCAGCTTTGTGGCCTCCTCTGGACTTTTTCCAACAGGTCCATGAGCTTCTCGTGCTGGGAGGCCCAGAGCTGGATGCAGCTCTGCAGGTGGGGTCTCACCAGAGCAGAGCAGAGCAGAGGGGCAGAATCCCCTCCCTCCCCTGCTGCCCTCACTGCTCTGGATGCAGCCCAGGAGAGGGTTGGCATTCTGGGCTGCCACAGCACAATTGCTGGGTCACTTTGAGCTCCTCATGCACCAACACCCCCAAGTCCTTCTCCTCGGGGCTGTTCTCAATCCAGTCTCTGCCCAGCCTGTGCTTGTGTTTGGGATTGCCCAGATCCAGGTGCAGGACTTGCACTCAGCCTTGCTGAAGTTGGAAACAGCTTCTGGCACAACAGGCCTGGCCAGAGTGCAGGGTGGTCTCTCCTGTATTTGGCATTAGAATTTTTTACTGCTTTGAGGTCAAAGAGAGGATCTTACCAATACTGAAAAAATGACAAAATGGAGGATCCATGGCTAATGTTCAACCACCATCACAATACATTTTTCTTACGCTTAAATGAATATTTCTGTATTTCAGCCTGTGCCCACAACCTCTTTACCTGTAGTTTCCAATAAAATTTGAAGAATGAATTTTCAGATTTATCCCCTCATGCAAAATATAAGCAGTATTCTAAAGTGAAGAATGCAATCAACTTCTGGCAGTTTGGACTACCACTTTGATGAAGATTCTTTTATCACACTTTTCTTACACTTTCTGAGGCTGCTTTTCTCCTTTTTTTTTCTTTTTTTTTCATTCACCGATCAGAAAATAAAAGGACGAGCTTAGCTCTGATCACTGTCTTTATTTCCTCAAGTAAAAACGCTGAAAATATCCTGAGTTCTAAGGAACTAAATAGTCTTAAACACAAAACATCCCACTGCTGCCAAGACAATTTTGACTACAGATAAAAGTTCTCTAACTGACAAGACAAATATAGACTAAGGCAAGTAGAGTTCAATGGAAAGAGAATGAGACTGTAAAATGTTACAGCCAATGGTTCCAGAGAATTTTCTCTTTTTTTGTCTGAATTCACTTTATTTCACACTCCTGGATTTGGCTTTGCCTCAAAAGCAAGTCTCTGGTTGTGTCCATACCTCTGTGAAATTCATGTTCCCTTTCCAAGTTCAAAACCTTAAGCCTTGTATCCAGATTTCCAAAAATGAAACAATTTTTATGGCACAAGAACTTCTGGTATTAATAATCTGTATCTTCCTCCTCTGTTGTTCTCCTCCCTCCCCATCCTGTCTCCACTTCAAGCTGCTGCTGATTCTCCATTTCAATATTTTAAAGGTGCTGCTGCTGAACTTTACACTGATAAACCACACATTTTTAAGGAGGAAAAGAGAAGGGAGGGGGTGGGAGAAGAAACAAAGAGAACCCCCAGATTTACTGCTAAACATGGATTAAATTCTGTGAAATTACTATTTCAATCATATTTTGTGTCTATCTGTGCTGCAATGACAGCCCTGTTAAGGAAAGGAGGGAAGAAAAAGGACAATTCATACTTTCACTGTCCAGGCTTTAGTTCATGAAGGGGAGGTAGAAGGCAGGAATTTAGTTGCCCATTGAATCAATGGTTTCACTAAATTTCCATGAAAGAAAATACACAGCAGAAATTTAATTTGCAGCACTGCTGCAAAGCACACAGTAAGCTTTCATGACACAGTGCTCTGTACACACAATTTCATTCACGGATTATTAGGAAAAAAAAAACCACAAAGAAGCTGAAAAAACTTACAGCACAGCAAAAGTTACTTGCCTGATTGCTTTTTAGCTCAATACAGACAGAAAATGAGAAATTGCTACATACACATTGTTCTTTTGTCTGTTTTTAACACTGCTTCAAGTGGCTCATGTCTGGTCTCAAATGCTGCCCCCAAATTCCTGGAAGGTGAGATCTCATATGTCAGGTTAAAGTTTAAGCAATCTGGAAACCAAGTGCTGAGCACTTTTTAAAGTTCAAGAATGGGTTGAGTACCTGTGTAGTCATAATCCCAGAGAAAATCCTTCTGCTGGAAATGATCTCTATCACTGCTCCAGCTAAAGCACAAACGTTTTGTCACAGCAAACTCTTATCAGCTTTGAGAGGAGCTCAGCTCCTGTTCTTTGTGTACACTCAGCATCTTCCCAGAGGGATTCACAGTTAAAAAAAAATCACCACTGGGGTGGACTCTTTTACACTCCATGGTAACACATCATGTATGAGATGAAGCTACCAGCTAGATGGAGGCATCCAAATCTCTGTTTCAAAGAGTAAATAACAACTCAGCGCTACAAGGAACAAAAGAGCTATGTGTGGGAAAACAATATTCAAAGAGCCAGCATAAAAATAATGAACCCAGGGAAAATGAAATTAGAAGATGAAGGAAAACCAGAGGGAAATATAGCAGGGAACTATAAAAGGGATGGGAGATTGCAGTTAAAATAAAATAGGCAGCAATTTAAAAATAGTTTAAAGCTCCTAGAAAGTTGTGAGAGAAAAACGTAATGATGCTAGAAAAAAATGAGAAGTGATAGCACAACATAGGAACTGTGGGCATAAAATTAATGTATTAAAAGTAATGATACGCTTACACTCTGCAGAGAAAGAAGGCCCATTTCACAAGTGATAACACACACTCAGAGAATCTTCCCCATCTCTGTCAAGGTCATGGACCAAAAACTGCATTCTACATGTAATTGTAAGTGGGATGATGGAGATGGAAAGCATGGTATAAAATTCCTTCTTCCCCCCTCTATGAAGGTGTCCCAGACCACATTGTCTATCCCACTTCCCAGCAGAACTGTCAGTGGTTAACAATGATTGATTTGGTGGAAATAAAAGGAAAGTGCAAATCTGAGCAAGCAAGTGGATGCAGAGCTCATCTGGGATGAGGAACTCCTGGCAGCTTCCCTGAAACAACCAGCTGTGCATGTACGAGTAAATGGTCACTGGGATAATTATCATGCACTTTGCCTCCAACGTTATTGTCATTATTTCTTCCACTGGACAAATTGTAAAAGTCAGACCAGCCATGCTGTTGTGACACTGTTGGTGCCATGGCAGTTCTTCTGGCAGCACTGAGTAACACACATGAGTGGCAGAGAGGTGAAGAATTGAAAACACGCATCTCTGCTTTGCTTTCTCTCTTTTCTATCTTCCTCCTAGCAGATGTTTGTCCCGTGTGTGCATGTTTATCCAGGAGAGCTTGGATGGCTCCCACTGGATTTGCTCTTTGCAGAGCTGAGGAACACTCCTTCCAGCTGGATGGAAAGTACTTTGGCAAGAGGCTGCTCCTCAAGAGACAAATCTGGAAACTTTTTCTGTCCACTTAGTACTTATGAAGATTTAAGTAGTAAATACTAAGTCCTTAGTGCTTATGAGTGTAAGACTCATCACTGAGTATCTCTGGAAGGCAGGAACTCAAGTGCTGAATTCAAATTTCAAGAGAGCCTAACACACTCCTGCATGTTGTCAATCTATTTTCGTGCACCTTTTTGAGCTCAGGAGAAGGTAAAATTTATGCAGTAACAACCGTAGTAGATGTCTTGACATTTTCTGCACTTTTGGAAAGCTTCATTCAAAGTGGGATTGTAAAATATCATAAATTGATTTTGTAAGATATTCGACATGCAGTAACAGGGCTGTTGCTGTTAACAGCATGGAAGAAATCTGGGAAGATGACTGTGTCAATCGAGCAGTTTTCCATTAGGAATGTTGCAGAGTCAAACAATGATAAGGACTGGGGAATATATAATTTATGTCATGGATTAATGATGGCCTTTATTGTCATAAAAAACCCCCTAAATAAAGTTTATCATCAGAGTCTTCCAAGTTCATTATCTTATAAGATACCACTGGCAATCAACAACCAAAAATGTAATGACTGAGAACTGGCTAGAGAAGAGGAGCATGTGGGAAATCTAATCTGCTTAAAAATGACAAGTCAGACTGATAAGAATGAATCAGAATCTTGCCAAAGATATCAAAGCCAAATTCAACACATTAAAATTAATCTTTACCATGGTAGTTTCTGTGACCATGACTCACTGGCTCAGGAGCCATGTTGCTTTCAACAATGTCTGTGTCTTCTTTGCATTTGTCATTTTGACAATGATTTAAATTAGATTAAATGTGAACTAATATACAAGAAGTTCAGGAGATCATTAGGTACGAAGTGTTTCTGGTGTACAGGAATAATTTAAAAAGCACCACTGCATGTGCCAACATAATTAACAAAGTAATGCCATAATGCCAGTTAGTGCTTTCCTCGAGTGAGGATTTTATGCTGCTGCATTTCAGTGAGGAAAAAACTAATTTACTGCATGTCTGCAACAAGCAACAATAAAGCTCTTGTTTGTTTACAAATAAATCTTCCAAGGAAATGAAATGCTTGGGAAATTACAGGTAATGCACTTCCATTTTTGACTGCACAATGAGGGCTGTGATCTCGATATTTCCACAGCCTTACAAAAATAGCACTCGTAGTGGAGCAAGAGTTAATCAGCTACAACAAAAACTGAGGCATCAACTCTGCAGCAGAACTTGGGACAGCAGGAGATTGTTAGAAAATACTGGATGGCCAATGCTCTGTAGGAGTCGGAGCTGGTGGTCCATGACAGGGTTCAGGAGGTAATGCTGGAAATGTAAAGCATGATTGAATGCACTTCTGGGAAAATGTGCATTTATCACCTAGACAAACACACGTTTCACTTGGCAAAAATCCTCCCTAAATCAGAGGATAATAAAGCCTTCCAAATACGGAACAGCAGAGGGAACCTGCTGTCCCTGAAGTTGATGGCCCTTCCCTTCCCTTCCCTTCCCTTCCCTTCCCTTCCCTTCCCCCCAGACTCTTTCCCATACTCTCAATTCCTGTAAATTTGCACTATTAATCCACAGGATGTCTGGAGCTACCATAAGCTTGAAAAGCAATGCAGGTTTTTTAGGTCACTTGAGCATTTTTGGTGCAACACTTTCATCACAATTTTCAAAGGCCATCTCACCCTTACCAAAGTAGTGCTTAAAAAAAAGTTGTTTTGGTTTTTGGTTTTTGTTTTGGTTTGGTTTTTAATTAAGACCTGAATGGAAACATTTGCTTCCAGTTGGTGCAGGCCTGCTAAAACTGCAATTAAAGTGAAGAGTGGATTCTTACTGGAACTTGGGTTGGCTTGACCAAGAGATATCTCAGGCCTCTGTCATCATAGCATCTGATCACTACAGTATTTTTAATGTCTTTAATCTCACAGCAGCCATACGAAGCAGAACATTTATATCCCTATTTGATCCTTAAAATATCACTTTCATGCATATGAGGGTAACACAGAAACTGTAATGAGGAGACCCACATAACAGGCATGGAATTGTTAAGGCTGGAAAAGACCTCTAAGATCATTGAGTTCTACCATTAACCAGCACCACCGTGTTCACCAATAAATCACCAATAAATCACCAATAAATCACATCCCCAAGTGCCACATCCACAGACCTTTTGAACACTCCCAGAGATGGTGACTCCACCACTTCCCGGGGCACCCTGTTCCAGTGCCCGAATATGAAAGTTTGAACTCTCCTGAATGACTTGCCCAAGGACATGGCATTTTGTGGTGCAGGAAAATCCAATTTTCTGGAGCACATATGTGTCATTTTAACATTTTTCTGCTCTCCTGGGGCTCAAATGATTGTGCTATTGCTACAAATGATGTCTTCACAGGTTCATATCCTACAGGGTATTGAAGACTCTTGTGGAACAGTTCTCTTTATCGTTATTTGCATCAGTTCGAAGCATTTAGGAGAAAGCTAAAAGATGTTTGTAGTATGCGTGTGATAACTGAGTCTTTGGTGATTTCCATTGTGGCTCAGGGAAGTTTCTTTACCCGTATATTGCATTTAATACAGAAATCACCATTGTAGGAGCCTCATGGTTACAGTGCCAGCATCAATGGAGCTTTCTCAAGGAGGCATTAAAAAATTCCATTTGAGTCCTTTGAAAAACAGACAATCCTATTTAATATGCCCAGAGACAGCAAAGCTCCACCTGCAGTTAAATCTAAGGCTGTGACTACACTTGCTGATTTTTCCTTTCCTTTTTATTTTTCCAAACCCACTGCTAAATCCAGGGAGGAAAAGTCTCACAATGCTTATATCTATGACCACGAGAAAGAAGAATCCCATTTCTTATGGAAATATATTTCGTTTGATGCACTTGGAATTTCTTGCCAATGTTTCAAATCAGGTAAATTAGGAAGCATTAAAAAAAAAAAAAAGAAACAAGAGGAAGGAAAAAAGAAAATCAAAGAAGAAAGGTTCTGGAAAGGAAATGACACTGAAAATTGCCTTTTAAACTTTACTGGTTTTGCTGTACAAAACTAAAATGCATCTAACATACACTACCTTAGGAACTCCTGCATCCCATCAACACACTTATCACTAGATCCTTCTGGCAGTGTCTGTGTTCCCTTTCCCTCCTTTCAGTAGTCATTCTCCCAAATCCCAGCAAAAGGGAGGGAAAAATTGTTATTCTCTGTCTCTTTCACAAAATCTGGGTAGGATTGTGTCATCTAGACTTGTTCAAGAGGCAGATGAGGAAGCCCATGCAGGTCCAGGTTGAACACACTCCCTCCATTCCTGTCAGCTGAGGGGTGACTGCAGATCACCTGAGATTTGCTGTATCAAATCAACCACAAATCTCCTTTATTTGTATTAAAACAGCCTGATTTACCTCAGATAGACTTCCTGCTTTCATGAATGGCCTCCAAGACACCTACAGAGTGCCCCAAAGAACACGGCCTATCCATGAACACCTAAGGGCAAGAGTTATCCCCAATTTTCTTCTAATCTTCCCTAAAGGTGGTTACACTTGATAACCGCCTGTACCAGCACAGGCTAGGGGCTGGCCAGCTGGAGAGCAGCTCTGCAGAGAAGGACCTGGGAATCCTGGTGACAACAAATTGTCCCTGAGCCAGCAGTGCTCTTGTGGCCAAGTCCAATCAGATCCTGGGATGCAGCAGGAAGAACGTGGCTAGCAGGTCAAGGCAGGTGTTCCTGCCCTGGTGAGGCACATCTGGAGTGCTGTGTCCAGTTCTGGGCTCCTCAGGACAACAGGGACATGGAGCTCCTGGAGTGGGGCCAGTGAGGGGTTACGAAGATGATTTGAGGACTGGAACATCTCTCTTATGGGGAAAGGCTGAGGGACATGGGGCTGTTCAACCTCGAGAAGAGACTGAGAGGGGAGCTCATCCCTGTTGGTTTCTGCAGGGAAGGCTGAGAGCATGGACCAGGCTCTGCTCCGTGGGGCCCGGCAACGGCACAAGAGGAACGGGCAGGAACTGATGCCTGAAGTTCCACCTGGACATGAGGAAGAACTTCTTTACTGTTCACTGAACAGATTGTCCAGAGAGGGTGTGGAGTCTCCCTCACTGGAGATATTCCAGAGCCATCTAGCCATCTGGACACAATCCTGTGCCCTGTGCTCTGGGATGGCCCTGCTGGAGCAGGGAGGTGGCACCAGATGACCCCACTGTTGTCCCTTTCAGCCTGACCCATTCCATGATCCTGTGAGTCTGTGAGAAGAATTTTGTTCACAGTATGGAAGCAAATCGTGCTGAGGTTTCAGGCACAATTTAAAAGTAATGGATACAAAGGAAACTACAAAAAGCTGACCAAATTGCAGAAAAATTCAGACACAACCACTTTTGTTGTGGTCAAGAAAAATGTCCTTGTGCCATATATCAACAGATGAAGCCGAAAACTTTCCTAACATGAGTCAAATAGAACTGCAGAGCTCTTAGTAGAGTTGGACTGAAAATTTTAAATTATTACGATATCTAAAGCAACCTTTTTAGAAGAATAGATCTATATTTTTATACCCATCAGTGCAAGAATAAGATATCTTTTTTTTGCCTTGCATGTACATAACTCTTCAATGTCACCCTGTACAGTGGTCATTTTTCTTTTCTTGATGGTACAGACACAGGATATTTGAGGATGAGAATAGTACTTTAATCAGAATAACATTCCTGCCCGTCAGATTCTGGTCTTACATAAACACAATTGTCTTGGATAAGTTTCTGAAATGAGTAGGAGCTCTTATTACCAGAAAATTGAATGTGAGTCCTTGCAGTTAGATCAATTACTTACAATTCTTAATTACTGTTATTACAACATTTATTTCTTGTTATAGCACCACAGGTATACACAGCACACACAAAAATTTGGTATTAAGCTTTTTCTAAGAAGTTGGTGATGTAAAGCACTGTGCTGTCTTCTCAGGTGTTTGTCAGGTTAATTCTTGTTTTTCCTCATTACATTGCTGCAAAACCTGGCACTGCCTCTCTTCTTAGGAACGTTGCCATGAAGAAAGAGAATTAAGGAGTCCTTAGGAATTAAGAATAGACTTTAGCATACACATGGAATCAATAGCACTCTATAAATTCACCCAAGGAAATAATTTCATGCTCTGCACTCATTACTGTTGCAGAAACTGTGCACTGAGTATTGCTTTAAGCCCATCTGTAATGCTCAAAAGGCAAAACTAACAAGTCTCTGATGGTGCTGATTCTGTATGAGCAGTGATGGTTGGTGAAATCAAGGCTCAGATGGGGTGTGCCTCAAATGGACCAGCTCACAGAGCCATTTCTGCTTGCAGTGGATAAATTCTGCCTTTTACAGAAGATACCTGGGGAAATTCAGCAGAAATTCCTTCCTGCAAAAGGAGCTCATGAAACATCCCTGCTCCAACNTCAAAAGGCAAAACTAACAAGTCTCTGATGGTGCTGATTCTGTATGAGCAGTGATGGTTGGTGAAATCAAGGCTCAGATGGGGTGTGCCTCAAATGGACCAGCTCACAGAGCCATTTCTGCTTGCAGTGGATAAATTCTGCCTTTTACAGAAGATACCTGGGGAAATTCAGCAGAAATTCCTTCCTGCAAAAGGAGCTCATGAAACATCCCTGCTCCAACCTGTTCCTTGCAGGTAGTTCATCTCATGGCCTGAAACCCTTGGAGGCACCTTGTTGCTTGCAGACTCCACTTCTTAATTTATCTTCAATACTTCCTAAATCGATACTAATGAGCTAAAGAAGTTGTCAGGGAAAGGAACAAGCAAACTCTGCATCTCTGCATCAGTGCCAAGATAAAATGGGGATGTGGATGCTAAGAAAAACAGATCTAGGTAGATATAAAGAGGGAATTAAATACATAATTTAAGAGGAAACATTCTTAGAGGAAAAAAAAATCATTGAGACCTACTGCTCATTATTTCTAGTTCATTAAAAAGTAATTGCTACATTTTACTCTTCTTATGGCTGAAGATTTTAAAGCACTTTGCAAGCATTAGCCAAGCAACTTCTCCAGCATCCCAAGCAGAAAGTTGAGGCTTACTTCTTGCACTATGTGCATGGAGAAAGAGGCTTTAGACTCTTCCTGGAAGTTTTATTTGTATAAACAGCCCCATATATATCCACGGAAATCATTATATACAGAATCATAGACTCCTTTAGGTTGGAAAAGACCCTGAAAATCATCGGGTCCGACCATTAACCCAACCCTATGAAGTGCCCTGCTGAACCTTGTCCCCAGGCACCACATCCACA
>VWZT01008432.1:748-31637 GCA_013397055.1 Pachycephala philippinensis
CTCTGGGCACCCGCGCTCCCTTTGCGGAGGAATTTGGAAAACCGGAGCCCTTGGCAGCGGGGCCCTGGCGGCTGCGGGAGCCGCTCGTGCCGTGTCTCCTTCATGGCTTTTGTGCTGGGCAGGTTTAAAACTTGAAACTTGACGAGTGTGCTGACTTCCCTTTTTGGTTACTCACAGACCCCTAAGGCTGGAGAACTCGATGCAGGGAGTATCGGGCTTTTTTTCTTGCAAAGTCATGATACCGCGCTCCTGAGAGCTGTTGGGATGGAGCTCTCGGAGCGAGCATGTGACACTACACTTACTGATAGGTAAAGTGCTATTTTGGTGGACGATGCAGTTGACTCACAAGTAGAAGCCGCAATTTTAAGAGGATGGAGGGGAAATGCCACGGGCAGTATGTGAAATGTGAAATACTCTGTAAAAGCAGCAGGATGGTGGCTTCAGGAAACAGACTTTTTAACTGCTGCTGCCGAGGAGGGCTCCACAATATTTAAGATGCTCCGCACATGGGTTTTGATGTGAGATTTGTCAGGTCCTGGAGAATATACTCTCCTCAGTAGCAGCTGCCTCCACCTTCCCGTGGATGGGAAGGGAGCTGCTCTCAGGAGAACAGGCTGGGAACAGGTTGGTTTTGTCAGTTTGAGCGGCTTCAAGTTCTGCACTTGTTAGGACTAAAAGTTTATTAGTGAAGGGAGCTCCACTTTCTAGCATCACAAGCAACAAGGAATAGATTTTAGCCTGGTTATGTGCTTTTCTTGGTTTTCTGCAACATGGTAATGCCATAATAGATAATTTAGTAGCCAGCTGATCCTGTGCTTCACTGATGAGTTCTGCTATGGGGCAGAAGAAACGAGGTGCTCCTTGCACATGCATGGACAGTATGTCCAGGGCTAGCTGAGAGCAGCCTCTGGGCAGAAACAAACATGAGGGATGAGTTTTTTATTAGTGTCCATCAGACAGTGGAACTGCATTTTGTGTGTCGCACACGTGTTTGAGCTGGTGGGTGTTGTAACGTGAGGGTTCAGCAGTGAGCCCTAGGTCATGGTGAGCCACCCTACCGAAAAAAGGGCTCTTTTAGCTCAACTGTGGCACACAGGCAGTTAGCTTGTATAAAGAAATAAGGCTTGTGAGATGCTACTATAAATACTAATGAGGAAAGGGGTACTTCATCAGGGCTGAATTAGCTTGGAAGTTATTCAGGCTTGCTTAGGAGTTATTTTTCAGCAGGACAGAGTGATTTTGCCTTGCCTTGCCCTGCCCTGCCCACATTAGATCTGCCCAAACTTGCTCTGGAAGTTGAGTCTTGTGTAGTGAGACTCAGGAGGAGCAACTAACCCTGAGCAGGAAACACAGGAGGAGGAAGAAGGATCTGGTGTACCAGCAGTATAGACCACTTTACTTAATCACTTTTCTGTCACCTGAACCACAGAAATACTCAGCAGAAATGTGGCTCATTCCTGTATGTCACAGGACAAACCCACGGACTTTGTAAGGTGGAGTTCAGCACCTGAAGATTCAATGTCGTGTTTTCCAGGACTTTTAAGAGGAGGAAGCAGTCTGTGTCCTGTGTTCATCAAAGGATAGACTGCCTCAGGTTCTGAACAAAGTGTGCTGCCAGCAGGGCAAGGCATCTTGGATGCTGTCAGGTCATGCAGTCTTTGTTGTTGATATGTGGAGCATCATGAAGGGAAATTCTTTGAGTTGTTGTGCTGAGCTGCTCTTACTGTGTCACAGTTACTTGTGGGTTCCTGAGTAGTCCTGAAATAACTGGCAGAAAATGGAAATGTTTTCATATCAACATGAAATTCCAGGATTGAAAAGTAATCTGTGCATAGCACAGTCTTAAATTGCTCTGTTGTTCCTGGAGCCACAGGAGGCTGTTGGATATCTAAATATCATAAATTGACTCCTTCATACAGCTGTGTACAGATATCTGTTATTCCGAGTGTGGTGTGTGGTAGTCATAAACCAGGGTGCTGCATAACTACAGGCACCTTTTCGTTTATGAGCAGCTGATAAGGTAATCTGACAAACAAGGTTCTGGAATCAGCAGAGGCTCTGCTCCAGAGCTGTTCTGCGGCATGTCACCAAACACTGGCTGTGGCCAAGTGCTGCTGAAGCTTTGGCCCCGAGTGCTGCTCCAGAGTGAACGTGGTGGAGCCTGGTCAGAGCATGCAGCCGCTGTCTGTTGGTACTGTTGTAAAGGGAAGAGGTTTTGGGAAGGAGCAGTGTGTGTCAGGTAGGTGTGTTAGTGGTACAATAGTTTCTTCTTTCAGAACAAGCTGTGTTGGTAATACCAGTGTCTGAAGAGAGGAATAGCACATGCATCTTGCTCGACTGGGTTTTTTGGGTTTTCTTCCCTGAGCGTTGCTGAAGTACCTCGTGTGTTAAACTGCTGCTTTACATCTCTGGTGTTCTCAGGCGTCTGCCAGAGACCTCAGGTGAAGACAAAGTTGTTTGTGCTCTTGCTTGCTGTGTGTGTGTGTGTGTGGCTTCAGAAGAATCCATTTAAAAACTGGTGGAAGGCAGTGATGAGGTGTTCCTCTCCACAGAGCTGCACCTCAGCAGCAATCCTTGCAGTTGGGCCACTTTGATTTTTATGGAGGTTACCAAGCTGGGGAAGCTGCTGATCCCGTTTTCTTGTGCATAGGGTGAAAGCTGCTGTCATGCAGTTGCCTTCCTGTGGATTGACAGGAAAATCCTGTGGATTTTCATGGTTCTTGGCAAAGCAGTGGTACACAGTAACCTGCTGTGGCTCAGTTCTGAATCAATTCTCCTTCTCTTTCGTTATTTCTGGTGCTCTGCAGCAGAGGCAGATAAGACACACACGTGGGTAGTGGCCAACTGATGGGATGTTACCAGGTAGTCACAGGACCAGTATATTTAGCAGCACAGATGGAGCTAAGGGTGCTCTTTGGAGCCTTGTTTAGGGCCTGGAGTTCACAGAGGCAATTAGTTTAAAAGGAAAAATCAGAATGTACAACAGCTGGTAACTTCCCACAGCTTCTCAGGGCCTCAGTGTCTGTGGAAGGGCTGAGATGCTCTTCATGAGGAGGTGCCCAAGTCGTTCCTGTGTTGGGTGGTCACTTCACTTTCCGAGTAGGGGTGAAGTTTATGCTGTCGGGTTTTTTTTCAGGTGGCATTACAAACCAGTGCAGGAGTCTGACCTCTTTTTGCTGGTCAGGTGGATTAATACATGTGTAACAGGACTCTGGAATGTGTGGGAGTCTTATTTGCTTCCTGAGTATTAAGTAATTTTGTATATTTCTTTTTTTCAGTGTCCATAGTTTCAGAAAAGGTTACCAGCAATGTAACTGCTGTTTTGATGATCATACCTTACCTCAAAAAGTCTCCTGTTTGGAGGACACCTTTGTCTCTTTGGCTGATGGGGCTTTTGGAGCTCGCTCCGACCTGTGGGCAGAGGAGGAAGGAGCATCTTCCTCAGAGGCTTCTCAGGGAGCTTTGCCCATCCCTGATGCTGAAAACATCTTCTCTAACAAAAATCCAGAAAAAGACCCCGAAGGACACTGTGAGAGAAATCACTTTTAAGTATAGGAGACACCTCAGGAGCTGTTTAATCAGCTTAAATGGGTTTGTAACCAGTGACACAAAAATAGAGACTTGTTTTGAAATTTGGCAAAGCAAAGGTATAGAAATGTAGGCAGAGGCAACAGGCTGTTCCTAGGGGTACTCCACATGGGACCCCCTTTGTTCCCAAACTTGCTTAGAAGCAGGAGATCCACTTGGACTGACTTTCTGCCCCGGAAAGTGGAAAATGCCAACTAAAAATGTTCAGGTTTGATCAAGTATGAACAGCTCTTGAGCACAGCCCTACAGTGGGAAGCTCTGAAAAGCCAGAAGGTAGCTCTGCAGGTCTTGTTTGTGTGTGTTTTTATGGACTCAACTTTTTTTTCCTGGCTAGTAGCAGTAGCTCACAGCCTAAAAACTGGTTACTACTGTGTTTGCAGGCAGTAGCAAGTTTACTGCTGGTTTTTATTGCAAGCTCTTAAATTGTGAGACTAAAAATAAATTTGTTGCAAGAAGTTGTTATTTGTTTCACAAAGAACTTTGGCAGTAACAGCAATGTTTCTTCTTCTAATCATTTCTCTGAGACTGTCCTAGTTAAAAACATCTGAATTAGCACATCCTTCAAGTTCCTGTCGTAATCTCATTTTTGGATGCATCAGCTGTAACCTCTGGTTAGGGTTGCTGAATTTGGTTTGGGGTCTTTTTGAATTTAGGGTTTTTTTTTTAAAGAGCTTTATACCCAGTTGTCTGTGTTTCCTAGGAATGGCCTTTAAACCATCAGGTGTAATAAAATTGCAATTTTTTTAATGCATAAAGACTTGTGACAACTTCTCTGTTCGTGTCTGCCTGGCTTCTGGTTGTGAGGTTAAAACTGTGGATGAAAGGACTTAATTACACAAGGAGCAGTGATGGTTGTCAGTGCACCTGGTTGTCAGGCTGCAAAAAGCCAACAAATGGGAAACCTGTGCCTAATTAGGAAGCTAATCTGCATTCTTCAGTGAGAATCACCTCCTGCTCTGCTGAACAGTGAAACACAGATCTTTAAAACACTAGCAGGGAAGAGCACTGGGCCAGCACATGCTCTAGCACATTATTTGTAGTTTCTCAAGCATGATCTAAATGGGTTTGTGAAGAAAGGCTTGTCCAGAGTCACTGCAGGTTGTGGGAAGTAAGTTTTTATTTTGACTGGCTTTCAAGGGTTCCTCACTAGAGCCCTCTGACATATCTCCATTACTGATACACACGACAGGTATATTATGATCTGTTACAGATCAAACCCTTGTCCATCCCAAATTAGCTGGTGTGGCTGTTAGTTCTGGTGGGGAAGACATAAAGCAGTTAACCATCAGTTCCATGATCTGCATGCTTGTACCCCTTCCTTTGTCAGTATTAATGCAGCTGATGCTTTTTTTCCTTCTCGAAGAGTTAATTTTTAGATGGATTTGCTCCTGGAATGTGTCTTGTCTGGTGCAGTACTCTGCTGAGATGTTTTGCAGTTGTGAAGTTAGAGCTGATGCTACATTCATACAGAACAGTAGTTTGTGTAGATTTTAGCCCCTCGTGTGCTATGAAAGCCTATGGTTGTTTCAGTTTTTCTCTCTATAAAACAACATTTTTGGATCATGGCCCAAAGAAATATTCTTCTGAATTGAAATATTTAAGGAATTTTTTCTGAATGAATTCTACTGTTGAGCAAAGTCTCCAGATTTATTTCCGACTTCTGCCTTATCTGGGTATTGATACTCCTTGGTTTGTGGGTTTTTTTCTTAATTAGGAATTTTTTTTAAATTTTTTTTTTAGCAGAAAAGAGCAGCACTGGGAGCTTGGTGCTTCTGGTGCATAGGTGAGAGAGGTAACAGGCCAGAGGTCCCGACACCCAAGCCCTTTGGTAGTGCTGGGTTATGTGGGTGGGCTTTAGGATGAAGGAGTAAGTGCCTGTTCCCCAGACAGTGAGTGGGAACGGGGCTGGTCTTCATCTCCCTGAACTTGTGTCACCTGAGCTGTAGCAAGGGCCACGTGTCCCCAGGTAAAGGCCAGGCTCCCACCTCGTGCACCTGAGGTGTGGTCAGGGGTTGTGCAGTGCTGTGCTCCTGTTCCTGCTCACCAGGGCGAGCTGAAAATACCATTTGCTTCTGTGCCAGTGTCCCTGATGTGTGACAGAGCAATGGAACTGGCAATGGGAAACCTTGCGTTCAGAGAGAGTGGCTCAGTTGTTGAGTGGAGGGTTTGAGGGGATGGACACAGCAGCACTCACTGCCTGGTGTGAGCCTGAGCTGGTCACTGTGAGTGGAGGGTTTGAGGGGAGCATTCAGTGCCTGGTGTGAGCCTGAGCTGGTCACCGCGAGTGGAGGGTTTGAGGGGAGCATTCAGTGCCTGGCGTGAGCCTGAGCTGGTCACCGCGAGTGGAGGGTTTGAGGGGATGGACACAGCAGCACTCACTGCCTGGTGTGAGCCTGAGCTGGTCACTGCGAGTGGAGGGTGTGAGGGGATGGACACAGCAGCACTCACTGCCTGGCGTGAGCCTGAGCTGGTCACTGCGAGTGGAGGGTTTGAGGGGAGCATTCAGTGCCTGGCGTGAGCCTGTGCCCGCTGGTCACCGCGAGTGGAGGGTTTGAGGGGAGCACTCACTGCCTGGTGTGAGCCTGAGCTGGTCACCGCGAGTGGAGGGTTTGAGGGGATGGACACAGCAGCAGTCACTGCCTGGCGTGAGCCTGAGCTGGTCACCGCGTGGGGCTGGCAGGGCTGTCCCCTCTGCTGGGACTGACCCTCTGCTCTGTGTGCCCAGGGGGTGCTGTGCCGCCCGCTCGCTGCCCACCATGGTGAAGCTGGACATCCACACGCTGGCCCACCACCTGAAGCAGGAGCGGCTGTACGTGACCTCGGAGAAGCAGCTGATCCAGCGGCTCAACGCCGACGTGCTGAAGACGGCGGAGCGCCTGTACCGCACGGCCTGGATCTCCAAGCAGCAGCGCATCAACCTCGACAGGCTCATCATAACCAGGTACTGGGGAGCAGAGCCAGCTTCTGTCAGTGACGGATAATCCTCAGAACCTGGAGGTCTTTGCTGTGCTAATCATAAAAATTGTGAGGTTGTAAAGCAAACTTCACCTAGGGAATCTTACACACCTGGCCATTTGGGCAACTTTTTTTAATACCTGTGTTTGTTTTGCTTCTGTTTATGAGAACAAACTCTCCCGAATTTGCAAATAATTTGGAGTAACTATCTGGAAATACTTTTTTCCTATGTGGCAGCCTGGTTAATAGATTGACCACGTGGCATGTCTTAGCAAGTTTGTTTACTTAAGAGTTACTTAAACTGTTTCAATGTTTTTCTTTAAAGTGCTGAAGCTTCTCCTGCTGAATGTTGCCAGCACGCAAAAATCTTGGAGGACACACAGTTTGTGGATGGATACAAGCAGTTGGGATTTCAGGAGACTGCTTACGGAGAATTCCTGAACAGACTGAGAGAGAACCCCAGGCTTATTGCATCCTGCCTGGTTGCCGGAGAGAAGCTCAACCAGGACAACACCCAGAGTGTCATTCACACAGTCTTTACCTCCATTTATGGCAACTGCATCATGCAGGAGGATGAGAGTTACCTCCTGCAGGTCCTGCGGTACCTGATTGAGTTTGAGCTCAAGGAAAGCGACAACCCCAGGCGGCTGCTGAGACGAGGCACCTGTGCCTTCAGCATCTTGTTCAAGCTTTTCTCTGAAGGACTCTTTTCTGCAAAACTTTTTCTTACTGCAACCTTACATGAGCCAATCATGCAGCTTCTGGTTGAAGATGAAGACCACCTGGAAACCGATGCAAACAAGTTAATTGAGAGGTTCTCCCCAGTACAGCAGGAAAAGTTATTTGGAGAGAAAGGCACAGAAAAGTTCAAGCAGAGAGTCCAAGAGATGGTTGACTCCAACGAGGCCAAGCTGGTGACCTTGGTTAACAAATTCATTGGCTATCTCAAACAAAACACTTACTGTTTTCCTCACAGCTTGAGGTGGATTGTGTCGCAGATGTACAAAACGCTGTCGTGTGTGGACAGGCTGGAGGTTGGGGAGGTCAGAGCCATGTGCACGGATCTCCTTCTGGCCTGCTTCATCTGCCCTGCCATCGTCAACCCGGAGCAGTACGGGATCATTTCTGACGCTCCCATAAATGAGGTGGCAAGATTTAATCTGATGCAGGTATGATTCACAGTAAGGCAGTCTTAAAAATATATAAATGGCCTTTTTCTTCCCACTAGAACTGATGTTACTACAGTAAAAGTGAAGGTACTCTCTCTCCTATTTATACAATGAATGCTAATGAAGTATTTGTGTTAATTGTTGCTGAAAGGCAGGCTCCAAAGTTTATCTGTTTGCTTAAAATACTGACTTGAAAAAATTGACAGCATGTATCCTTTAGAAGAGTTGCAAATATCCTTTATAAAAGCTGTTGTAAGGGCTGGAAGCTAAGGCAGAAAAGTGACTATAAGATGAATTCTGGAATGTGTGTAAATGGGTGTTGTGCTGTTCTTGCTAATGTTACATATTGTACCAGGTATTGCAAAAAATAATGAAATACTTTGCTGAAAACCCCTTGTTGTCTGGCAGTAATGCCCAATGCTCTACTTGGAGCATTCCCCAGCCCTCATGACCAGTTTGGGCATTATGCAAATACTTGGACAATTTAATGATATTACATACAGGAGTCATCTGAAGCTGTTGAGCAACACTTGTCTGACTGAGGATGTTCCTCCACATGAGGAACAAAACCTGCTTTTTACTGTTGTCTGTAAAGTGGGCAGGGAGTGATTCTCACAGTGCAATCACGCTGGTGAGTTTTGCTCAGTGTTTTTCTAAAATCCAGCAGCAATCCTCCCCTGTGTCACTGCTCACGTGCTGTAGCAGAGCAGTTGGCGACTCTTTAAATTGAGGGTTGTTTTGCAGCTGGAGATGAATAAGGAATATGTGCTCTGAAATAAGGGTTAGCCCTCTTGCTATTTTTCCTTAGTAAAATATATGCAGCCTTTGAAAATCTCTAGGTTTAGATGACCTAGATTCAACTCTCAATTCTGACGTGTTGTAAAAACAAAACATGCTTTGTTCCTGGGAGGGGGAAGTATGGATGCTCACAGCCTACTGTGTGTGCACATTTTCTTGTTAGGCAATGACTGCTTTTTTTCTAAGCTTCTTGCATTTTTTCTGCCCTGATAGCAAGCACAAGTCTCTGTCCACTCAATCAGAAGTATTCCTTGGAGTATTAAAATGAAAAAGGATTTAGAATGGAGGAGGTTTTTTTGAATATTTTTTATAATCGGGTCCATCATGTTGGTTTGAAAGGCTTATTCTTTGTACTTCTTTTTAATTCCAGGTTGGGAGACTTCTGCAGCAGCTGGCAATGACAGGCTCTGAGGAGGGAGATCCACGTACGAAGAGCAACCTCGCTAAATTTGACAAAGTAAGAATCCAGACTGAAAAAATCCAAGACTTGGTGAATACGTCATCATCCTTCTGCAGCCTCCTTTTCCAGACATTGCAAAGGACTTACTAAGTGTTTAATTTCCAAGTTACATGTAATGAAAAGCAGATTAAATCCTGCACAAATCTGGGGGAAAAAATCTTGAGTACTAGAATTAAGGGTTGGGAATTCTTGCTTCCGCTCTGACCTAATGCTTCTTAAGAGAAAATATTTTAAAAAATTAAAGGAAATGACATTTTCAACTGAGCACTGTAAGTGTTCAAGGCCAGGTTGTACAGGGCTTGGAATAACCTGGTCTAGTGGAAGGTGTCCCTGTCCATGACAGGGGGTTGGCTCTGGATGGTCTTTAAGGTTCTTTCAACCCAAACCAGTCTGTTATTCTGTGATTCCATGAAATACTGAATTACTGTCTGTGGTTTTTCAACTGAACCTGACAAAACACTTTGATCTGAAGACAACCTTAGTATAATGTCTGTTTTAACACCAAAACCAGTAAGTTTTTCTTACTTTTCTCTTACTTTTTCACATAGTTTTACTTTTTTTATTCAGCTTTTCCTCTGTTAGTATAAATCATCCATAGCCATAGATGAGTTCTCTTTATCCGAGCAGCAGTGAAGCTGATGATCTTTGATATATTGTTAAGTGTTTAAAAACTTGTTGGTATACTTGGTAACCTTGTATCCTTCCAGGTGTTGGTAATTCTAGTTGTTACAGTCACCACACAAAGCTACACATTTATTGTACAAGTAACTTTTTCACTCAGATTAGAAAGTGCTCTTGCTGTTGCTTCCTTGTTTCACTTTTAGTCTGTGCTCAGCAGATTCTTCAGGAAGGGGCAGTTTACTTGCCGTTATTTTTTATTTAAAATTGTAAGAGGACACTTAAGTAAGTAACACTTCGGAATTGCAGGAAAGGAACGAAGGAAATGCTAAAAGTAACTGCACACTTTCCTTGCCTGCTCTGCAGTGACCTTAAAATATCTGCCATTTTATCCTAAGATTTTAGAAGCAGGAAGCAAAACTGAAATGAATCTGTTAACTACTTAACTCCTGTCATAGGTTTCTTTCCAAACTCTAGGGAATGGTCTCTCATTGCCCCTCTGTGTGTCTCTCAGAGCTGTGTTGCTGCTTTCCTGGACGTGGTGATCGACGGGCGCGCGGTGGAGACGCCGCCGATGTCAGCTGTGAACCTGCTGGAGGGCCTGAGCCGCACCGTGGTGTACATGACCTACAGCCAGCTCACTGCCCTGGTACTGCCCCTGCTCCTGCAAAGAGCCAGTGTCAGCCTGTACCCACACGGCCCCACCTTGGCAAAAGCAGGCTGGTTGTTTGCACTGCAGTCCTTACCAAAACAATTGTCCATGTTTAGGTCGGCTTCATGCGGAACGTAATGTCGAGCGATCAGCTTAAGGAAGATCGGATGGCTTTGGAAAACTTGCTGGCAAATTTACCCCAGAACAAACCAGGGAAAAGCAGCAGCCTTGAAATGACTCCTTATAACACCCCCCAGCTTTCTCCTGCAACTACTCCAGCTAACAAAAAAAACCGACTGCCCATAGGTAAGGAGAGCGAGCAGAGTTCCTGCGTGATTTCTGACACCTTGGGCATTTCTGTGCCATTTTCACAGTCATCTCTTGGGGCTGCTCTTTACCTACACCTTCAGTTCCTACTTCTTCTGTGTAGATGGTGAAGAATTTTCCATAGCATAGAAAACCAGGTAACTTCCTTACTGTCTGATGCAAATGTGGTGGATGACCTTCATCACTCCAGCCTGAGCTGGAGGAAAATTGCTGGAGTGGTTGGCAGTCATAATGGTGGTGGTTGGCAGTGATAATCAAGGGAAGGTTTGAAGGTGGGAAGCAGATCCAGGGGGAAAATTGCTTAGGAAAGTAGTAAGATGGAAGCAGAGGCATTTAATTAGTGGGATAGAATAAGTTTAACATTTTTATTAGAGAACAAATGGACAGGAGGGCGAACAAGCAGGAGCAGGACTTTTAGAGTATGTGCTGAGAGGAGAAACTTTCTCCCTTCCTTGCCTGCTCTAATTCCAGCTGTCAGTATTCTGGAATGCAGTTTTAGGTTGGTTGGATTTTGTTTTTTGAATAGAATTTCTGGGTCTCGAACTTTTCCATATTAATAATACTTTCTTTTAAAATAGGAAGTGTGGTACTCTTCTTCAGTGTGTATTTATATGAATATGACCACATGGGATATTTTTGTTTCAGGGATTTGGTGTCAGTGTGTAAAAGGACGAAAATATACAGAGGCCAATAAGTGGCAAAAAAACCCCACAAAACCCCCCCCAAAACAAACCTGTCCCATGTTGGTTTAACTCTGCTTTTGAATGGTTCTGGTCTAACACCTCTAAAGTAGTGGCACTTTACAGCATTTATTTTATGGTACAAAATAGCTTTTGCTCAAAGTTTTTGTTTCTTTTGTTTCATTTTAATGCTTTCGAACTCCAGGACAGCAGTTGGCAGCGATTACTGCCTGGGATACCTCTGCTACCAATCTGTCAGCTCACATAACTCTAGTAACCCCTTTTGGTGGGTAATGCCCTCTTTCCATTCTTCTGTGAAACTTTGACTCGTCTCACCTAGCTCGAGCATGCCTTTGGGTTACCCTGGCAATCAGTCCCCTTTGCAGATTTCTTTGGTATATGAACTCATTTCGTGTACATGTGGATTTTAAAACCCCTCATGTGCCTTTGTGTGATAATCAGAATTTGGCTGTGACTTCTGCACACTTGCCTTGTTTTCCCTGGGTCAAATAAAGAAATAATTGGTGTCATGCTGCCATTCTTAGAAACCTTAACTTCATGTGGGTGTTTTTCCTTCCACGGAGCCAAACATGGGAATCTGAGGCCAGTTGAAAAGAGGACTTAAGAGTGGCAAAGTAATCAGAGTAAACCACCTGATGTTGCATTGTGTGTCTGGGTTTGAGACACCTGTTAGAATAAGATTTCCTACTTCTTAGGAGAAAAAACCTTTTAAACAAATTAATTAGAGTTTTAAACCACAGAAACCCAGACCTTTTTTTGGTAACAAACTTAATTTTCTCATATAAGGTATAAAAGGTCTTTCTGTGATTGGAATAGGGTGAATTGCTGTAGGCAAACAGATCACAGTGTACCTTGTTTTTCCACTTCTCAACTTTTATGTTGAAGTTTTCCTTCTTCACAGGGCAGTACTCAAGTTTAAACACCAGTTCCATCTCTCAAAAGTTTAATAAGACTTTGATTTTGAAAATTTATTTAGTATGTATTGCTAATTAAAACACTACAGTTCTGTATTTCCATTCTATTGTCTTTTTTTCCTCCTTAAACAAAGAGAAAGAGCTTTCTAATGTCCACATTTCTAAATATTTTCTTAGCCACTCGAAGCAGAAGTAGATCAAACATGCTAATGGACCAGCACGGAGATCATGAAGGATCCTCCCAGGAGACTATTCCAGAAGTTCAGCCAGAAGAAGTGCTGGTGATTTCTTTGGGGACAGGTCCACAGATTACTCCAGGAATGATGTCGGAAAATGAGGTATCCAGAAACGATGACATCTCAGATGTTTTGAACTCTTTTCTAAGGGCAGAGCAGTGAGGTTGCAAAGCTACGTTTGGGTAGTAAATCCAGAATGGGAATTAAATCCTTACTCTGTGTTACTGAACTTGGGGGTTGTAGCTTTCAAATTTTCCTTTGTTAGGTGGGTTTATTCCCTCAATTAAGAGGCTTAAGAGTGAACCTGGGCTATTGTTTGTGAGCCTGAAGAAGCTGGTGTGTCTCTGCATGCCCTGTCCCTCGGATCCAGGGACACAGGTGAATGACAGAACTGGAGCACTGATCCTGATGCTTTTGGCAGCTGATGAAAGGCACAGGCCCAGGTTCTCGTGAGGGCAGAGCTGAGCTCACAGTGCCATCAGAGCCTGCAGACTGTTCCTAGGGCAGGGCTGGTCTTCCAGCCTTTTCCCTCTCCAGCCGCAGCACAGCTGCTGCTTCCAGCTTTGCTCCCTGCCTGGTGGTTGGGATTATCTCCTCTGGCAGCCCTGTGCAGATCCCTCCCATACTGCAGTGCTCTGTGGGGTGAGGAGGGAGCTGTGGCTCCGTTGTTATCAGGACATGCCTGATGTCCTTGGGGTGGTTCCTTGCATTCTCCCCAGGCTCTGACTTGGGAGGTTGCTGTCTTTTTTTCAAACAGAATGTTAGAAATGTGATTGTTCCATTAACAATTCAAAAACTTGTCTCCAAGGTTTTATTTGCTGTATAATTATCCAAAAAAAAATTTGATTTTAATGAAGTCTTGTTTCTTTCTCCCCCTCTGCAGGTGTTAAATATGCAGCTTGCAGATGGCGGGCAAGGCGATGTCCCCATCGACGAGAACAAACTCCATGGTAAACCTGATAAAACCTTGCGCTTTTCCCTCTGCAGTGATAATCTGGAAGGAATATCTGAAGGTGAAGGGCTGCTTAAGTCTTGAAGAAGTTTTGTTGCTCTTTGTTTTTTTTCCCTCCTTAACTCTAAAAGGAAGGTGTGTTAAATACAGCATCTTGTCTTTGCTGTTTTGAAGGCTGTGCTATTTCACCCTGAGAGCCTGTCTTCTCTCTTAGTTGTTCAGAGAATAAAGCCTGGAGCTAAATTTTGACCTACAAAGGCATAACTGAGTCTGAGAATTAGGAAGAGGAAAACTAAGTGTGTTTAGAAAGAGAAAATAGAGGGATTTTTTTTTTTTTTGAAACTTAAGTGCAGTACTAGTTATTAAGATAATCTAACTTAGCTCTAAACTTGGACTTATTTTTCATCATTTTTTAATTAGCTGTTACATATCTCAGAATAGTTTCTGCACAACCCCTTTATATGAACCTCAGACATAACAAAGCACAGGTGTCTGTGGGATGGAAGAGGTTTGGACACATCACTTCTGCATTATTTTGTATAATTTCCATAACTTCGTTTTTGCTCTCTGTCCCCTTAATATAAGAAAACAAATTCATCTACAAGTAAATAAATTAAAGGCAAAGACTTCATTGGCTTTTTAGTTACAGCTAAGTACAGTAGTGGTGAGAGTCAGTATTTTGTATTGGAACCGTTACTTCATTTCTTGTAATTTTTTTCGTGAATTTTTGTGTCCTAAATTGTTAATGCTGTATATTTAGGAACTGTTATTCAAATTAGTTTTAAGGTAAAATCTGTTTTCCCAGGCCCTTCCAATCGCTCCAACTCTGTGTCATCCCTGGATCTGGAAGGGGAGTCGGTGTCGGAGCTGGGCGCGGGCCCCTCCGGGAGCAACGGCGTTGAGGCTCTGCAGCTGCTGGAGCACGAACAAGGCAGGTGCCACTTCTCTCTTGCAACTGCCTGACGTGCTGTAGATGCTAAAACCAAAGTATTGTGGAAAGAGGTTGCAAAATTAACTAATTCAGGGAAAAAAAAGTAGAACTTCTCCTTGTGCAATCGCTCTTGTATTTATTTGTGGTTTTGGTTTGGTTTGGGTTTTTTTTCCCCCCAAGAAATATTGTTTGTAGTCTGTTGTTAGGCAAAGGAAATCACCTGGAATTTTGAGGCTTAAGTCCTTTATAGGAAACTGCTTGTAAAGTTTTGCTTGATATCAAGCTTTTCCCTTCAGGAATAGGGTGATCTAGATTGGAGTAGTCTGGAAGCATCTGGACAATTTTCTTTTTAATATCCATTTATCAAACACTGAACAGGTTGCCCAGAGGTTGTGGTGTCTTCATCCTGGAGATACTCAAAATATGACTGGGCATGATCGTGAGCAACCTGCTGTCCCTGACCAGGGCAGGGGGTTTGGGCTGGAATGATCTCTGGAGGCCTCAGCTTTTCTGTGATCAGTTGTTCCTCTACAGGAATTGTATCAGGGTCTTTGTAGCACCATTTATTTTTTCGGTCAATTTAGTTGATAGGTCACAGTGTGTACTTCCAGATTTTTCTTCTTATGTCTTAAATGTGTTCTTCCTTTAAACCACTGCCTTACCTGACAGAATTAGGGGGTTGTTTTTTTGGGATTTTTTTTCCTAATGTACTCTTACAGGTTTTCAATCTGAAATAATTGGAAAAGCCTTTCAGAAAATCGAGAACTGTTAATTTTTCCACAGCCACAACTCAGGATAATCTGGATGACAAGCTCCGTAAGTTTGAAATCCGTGACATGATGGGTTTGACTGATGACAGAGATATATCAGAAACTGTGAGCGAAACCTGGAGTACAGATGTCTTGGGAAGTGACTTTGACCCCAACATCGATGAGGACCGGCTGCAGGAAATCGCAGGTAACGGGTGTGCTCTGGGTAGGTGCTGTGCTGCTCTGGAACCGAGGCTGCAGAGCCCTCGCCCTCCTCCTCCTCCTCCTCCTCCTCCCTTCCTCAACAGAGGCATTTCCACGGATTCAGCTGGAGATTTGCTATAGGAGGATTTTTGTGTGCATGACCTGGACTGTTCTTAGTTGCTCATTTCTTTTCAACGTTGTGTTTCCTGATTGCTTTGTTAAGGACACTTAAGATGTGTTCTTACTTTTCTGTCTAGAGCTGACTCCCCAAGCCCAGCTCTAGCCATACGCTCCGGCTTTACTTTTGCAGGTGCAGCTGCAGAGAACATGCTAGGCAGCTTGCTGTGTTTGCCAGGTTCAGGATCCGTGTTGCTTGATCCCTGCACAGGTTCAACCATATCAGAAACCACAAGTGAGGCGTGGAGTGTGGAAGTATTACCGAGTGATTCAGGTCAGAATCGGGCAGTTTTTGCTTATTTCTTTAGCATGATTCTAAGACTCTTCCAGAGGCATAGAATGCAAAACAATGGCCTCTCCTTTTCCTCTTTCTTCAAGAAATTACTCTCCTAGGATTAAGTTAGTTTTTGTGAATACTTCCAGGATTAAAAGGACAAAATGTTCCTAGGCAGAAAGAAGATGGAAAGCATTGGGAGAGACTTCTGTTACTTAAGAAATTCTTAAGGTCTGAAGGGGAAGAGAAGGGCTTGCAAAGCAAACTTGTGCTTGCTTTCCTTCCCTGTGGTGTTGAGTAGAAGCTATCCAGGACCACGATTTACTTTGGTTAGTGAAGATGTGACTGTATCCTGTTGTCTAAGAAATACAAGAGTTAAAACAGTAAACACTCCTTAGCATGCCTGAGCAGACAGAGCATTGCTGTCTGTGCAGAGTCCTGCCTTCAGTACCAAAGGATATAAGAAAACTTGCTGAAATGGTTGAGTTACCTTAAAACTTGATACACTAAATCAGCACCCTCTTCCTTCTGCTTGTGAATGTTTAGGGGGCATGGCATTGAGTAATGATACTTTCTCTCTCTACTCTCAATTGTCTCCCTTTTGTAGAGGCTCCAGACTTAAAACAGGAGGAAAGACTCCAAGAACTGGAGAGCTGCTCTGGGCTGGGCAGCACGTCTGATGACACAGATGTGAGGGAGGTCAGCTCTCGGCCCAGCACTCCCGGCCTGAGTGTTGTATCAGGTGTGTGGAACTGTCTCTGAAATGCTGCTCTATCACAGCATGGTCAGCACTCACTTTGCTGCACGTGCTTTACTTATACATCACTTCACTCATAAAATAACGTCCTGCACTCATTCTGGAATTTTTAAAGCGGTGATTCTTTGTTCACCTCACAGAAGAAATAAAAAAGGCAGCAGAGAGGTGAATCCCCTGTGTTGCAATAGCAGTGGTTAGCAGAGGAGTGTTGCTTTGGAAGAAACTCCAAACTTTCTTGCATTTAGTTTTATTATCACAACTTGTTTTATTTAAGTAAATCATAGCTGTAGTTATTAATTTTCTGCCAAGTATACACGAGTGGGGTGTCTTTCTAATGCCCCTTGTCAGAGTGTATTCATGGCTATGGTAACACTTCTGAAGATGTAGAGCAGAAATAAACTGTTATTTTAGGAGTATAGAAATTCGTAGTGTCTGTAGGTGCTACTGTGAGTTAGAACTTGATTATTCACTGTCCACCAAACATTTTAACAACCTCAGGATTTTGATTCCTTGCTCTCTAAAAGACTATTACAGATGCTTCTTTTGTTATGTGTAAGGTATTAGTGCAACATCTGAAGATATTCCTAACAAGATTGAGGATCTCAGGTCTGAATGTAGCTCTGACTTTGGGGGAAAAGATTCCGTAACAAGTCCTGACATGGATGAAACAGCCCATGGTAAGTTACTTACCTGGAATCTCTGATAAACACAAGTGACATTTATGGAATCCTTAAATTTTACAATTTCTCCCAATTTCAAAGTGCTGGTGACTAAGCTTAATATTTTCCTTATTTGCCAGTACTGTATTTGACAAAGAGACTCCAGTGCTTTGCAGCACTAGAGCTTGAGTACTAGATCTAAGATTCCTAATTTGGTTTGATTACATTGAGTGTCCTCTTGCATTTTGGAACTGGGCTGCTCCTCAAGAATTCCCCACTTTTTGTGATTCTTTGATCATTTCAATGTACTACAGAGATCTTTCCATACAGGAATATATTTACAAATACTTTGCAGTATAAGTTTTGTAAACTTTTGTTGCTGAGGTCTGTTTTCCCAGTGCCTCTCATGTTGGAGGCAGTTTTGATGTGGCACTAACTTTGTTCTCTCTGTATTTCAGGAGCCAGTCAGTTGACATCTCCTCCTTCTCAGACAGATTCTTTGCTTGCATTGTTTGACCCTCTGTCCTCAAATGAGGGTGAGTTATAAAGACTAAAGTTTGTTTTAAAAATAGGCATTTTCGATGCTTCCATGTTAGTAACAGGTAATTTGGAATAATACTAAGAGAAATGTGTGTGACTTCTTTTCTGCTTGTGACCACAGGTGTGTCAGCTGTAGTAAGGCCTAAAGTGCACTATGCAAGACCCTCTCACCCACCTCCAGACCCACCCATCCTGGAAGGAGCCGTGGGAGGTAACGAGGCCCGATTGCCCAACTTTGGGTCTCACGCTTTAATTCCAACTGACCTGGAGGCCTTCAAGCAGAGACATTCCTACCCCGAGAGGCTGGTGCGCAGCAGGAGCTCAGACATCGTGTCCTCGGTGCGGAGGCCCATGAGTGACCCTGGCTGGAACAGACGGGCTGGCAACGAGGAGAGGGAGCTGCCCATGGCCTCCAGCAGCGCCGGGGCAGCCGTGCTGGCAGCCGCCTCTCAGTCCTCATCCTCATCTCCCAGCAAGGACTCCTCCAGGGGAGAGGTGAGGCTTCTAGTTATCGTTTTAATTCTGTCTCTCATGCCCACTTTAACTATACGTCTAATGCCAGAAAGTGGGAATTAAATGTCTTTAGCCAAGGAATTACAACACACTTTTGTTACCCTTTAAACATTAGCCAATAATGTTTTATAAGATAAAACAGATGTTCAGAGCGGCTTAAATGGATCTGGCTTCTCTTAAATTTACTGGATGAGGTTTGCTGGATTTGGTGGTACTTCAGAAACAGATTCACTGTAGTGTTAAACTGCAGCAGCCTGAGAATTAATTTTCTTTAAAAAAGAAATAAGTGAAATCTAAGATTCTTCATGACTATGGGTTTGCATTTGCAGGATGCCTTCTTTAGGAGAGAGGTTTCTGACTTAATCTGCTCTCTGTGCTCTGCAGTAGTTCTGTTTTTACAGTCAGTGTAGCAAAAGCTGATGTGAAGGAGAAATTTTCTCTTCACACTTGATTTGGTAAATGCTCAAATGTAGACTCTGCCCTTCCGCAGATTGAGGAACGGAAAGACAGTGATGATGAGAAGTCTGACAGGAACAAGCCCTGGTGGAGGAAACGTTTTGTGTCTGCCATGCCCAAAGGTAGGATCATGTCTGTCTGGGTTTGGTACTTCAGACAGAGTTCACACTGCCTTTATTGTATCTTTAGTCACTTTTATGGTTAAAGTATAAATAAATATGTAAATAAAAATGGGAAGCTACCTGACTCCCATGGCTAGTAGTTCCCTTGAGTGTGCTATACCTCGAAGGCAGAAGTGTTCTGCCTGACCTCATGCCTGTTAAAGGTGGAGCTGGCTATAGATGATGACAGTACAGTTCTGCTCTACTCCATGGAAATTGATTTGATGAAAATTTTCTGCATTAGCCACTTCCTTAAAGTTTCTGCTATTTGGCCATTATCTCAGAGTAGTCTTTGATGAGGTACCTTGCATTTTCAGCTCCTATTCCATTTAGGAAGAAAGAAAAACAAGAAAAAGACAAAGATGACATGGTGCCTGACAGATACGCAACGCTTCAAGGTATGTGAATAACATCATCACAGTAATTTTCTCTCAGCACATGCCTCCTGGAGTTCCAGAGTGCCCACCAGGTAGCTATTGACAGACAGGTATGTGCTGTTGTAGTTCGTGTTCAGAATTGGCATTTTGAATATGAAAATAGATAAGATTTCCTGCCTCGAAGGCTGTTTTTAAGTTGTCACACGTCTGTCTGTGCATGTAGTGGATTCTCAGCTCAAGTCCTCACTTTCCCCCTGCCTCATTATAGAGCTCCTGTCCTTGTCACAGCTGAGCTGTAAGGATAGCTATACACACAGTCCTGTAATAGTTACTTAAGTGCTAAATTAAACATGGTTTGAACCTGGGTGTTTTGTTTTCTGTTTGCCTGATCCTTTCTAGAAGTCTTCAAATATCCAAGGGCCATTTGTGTATGCAGTATAAATGTGCTGAGGATCTGCTCAGGATCTGACTTCATTTGTTCACTTTGATTGTACTCTTTGTTTTCTGGTTTGCTTCAGACTTTATTAATACATTTGCATTTGGGCGACATGGGACACAAGCAGCTCTTTGTTTGATCTGGCTAAAAACAGAGTCCAAATGTATAGGCTTGAGTCTTTGTATTTGCTTTCAGCTGGCCCAACACCAAGGTAACTCCTGCTGTTTTTTATGGTCCTTTCAGATGATCCCAGCCCAAGGCTCAGTGCACAGGCACAAGCTGCTGAGGACATTCTGGACAAATACAGGAATGCAATCAAGAGAACGAGTCCTAGTGAAGGAGCCATAGTGAACTACGACAGTGCAGGTGAGAACCTGGCTTTTGTAATCACCACCAACATAGTTTCTCCTCCTTAAAGATAAAAACACTTCAGTATTCTGGACCAATGTTAGTATTAGCAGCTGAACAGTGTGACCTCTGAACAAGGAATGTTTTTGTCAAATAATCTGTGGGACAGTCCCTCAGAGCCTGGGAATTAAATCAGTATTCCCAAGGATAGCTCTCTCACGTTGCCATTGAGGGGGCTGGTTGTTGATAGCACATCTCCTACCAGTTTTTTGATTTGTTTTGTTTTAAATGGCACTGAAGAAGTGTATTGCCTTCCAAAACTTCTGGAGTTTCTTCTTAGGAGCTTCTAGGTTGTATGTTTTAATATGCTTTTTTCATATGTCCAGAACAAGCTGGTTTATTTGCTGTCTCCATTCTCTCCCTGACCTTAGAATAACAAGCAGAAAATTAGATTGGTTTCTTCTTCTGACTTCTCTCTTGAGGTGTAATGTGGTTTTTGTTTCCACAGAGGCAATTGGGGATGGTGAGAGCATGCACGACTCCCCACGGGATGAGGCTTTGCAGAACATGTCTGCAGATGACCTCCCAGACTCTGCAAGTCAAGTAGCACAGCCACAAAGTTCTGCTTTCTCCTATAGGTAAATATATTTGCAGATTTTATCTTACCCACAAAGTAGAATTAAGAGCTGAAGCTGTGTGATTGGTTCCCACAAGAATCTTAATATAGATTAATTGTAAACTTTTATGTGCTTTTGGTTGTAAGCATCTCAAACTGTCGTAGTTCCACTGATGAAGGAGGGTTGTTATAACCTCAGAGGACAGAGCAATTCAGTGTTTAGGAAAATCCCTTTGAAAATGGTGCTGTACCAAAAGAACTGATATTCTAAAGTCTTGACAATGCTGTATATTAAAATGATGTTAAATAACTTCTAGGCAGTATTAAATAAAAAAGAAAGTAAAGACTTCTTATTGAAGAAGCAGACCTCTCATCAACTGTGTTAAGAAAATATTTTTCCTCTTTAAGGGATGCAAAGAAGAAATTGAGATTGGCTCTTTGTTCAGCAGATTCTGTTGCCCTCCCGATGCTGACACATTCAACAAGGAATGGTCTCCCAGACCACACAGACCCTGAAGGTAAAGGTTCTTTGCACTGTGTGTGTCTCTCCTTGTCCCCATGCAGTGGCACTTGTACTGCACCATTTATGGTCCCTTCTCTTTGCCGTGGATATTGAGGGCACAGGCTGCCTTTTGCCCCCAGAGTGTTTTCATTCTTACTCCACAGACAAACCTGCCATCTCAACCTGCTCTAAGATTTTTTGTAATGAAGTATCACAGATACAGTGCAGGTAGAGCCTGAAGCTACAGAACAGACTCTCAAAGTACATGTGCTGTTGGGAGTTGTGCTGCTTGAATGCTTTACTGGGTCTTTATGTTGACTTAGTATAAATGTGCTGTGTGTGTGTTGTGTCCCTTCATTCACTCTAGGTTTATTTGCAGATAGGTGAATATGTCACCTCTTCACATTTCAGAATGGTTCTAAATACTAGACAAGATAGTGATATGGAAGCTTATCCTCTGATACCTGGAAAATTCAAAAAGGCTTATTAAATTGTTCTAAAATAACATTTATTGCCTAATGTACAGAAGTTTTGTTTTAAACCATTAATGTGTTTCCCATATTCAAAAATAGTTTATTTTCATCATGCCTGCATTTCTTTTCCTTAATGTTTTTCCTTTGTTCTTTATTAGATAATGAAATAGTGTGCTTCTTGAAAGTTCAGCTGGCTGAAGCCATCAACCTGCAGGACAAGAACCTGATGGCGCAGCTGCAGGAGACGATGCGCTGCGTGAGCCGCTTCGACAACAGGACCTGTCGCAAGCTGCTGGCCTCCATCGCAGAGGACTACAGGTACTCTGTCCAGTGTCCAGTTAGCAATGGGCTCCCAAATTCGTGTGTTTATTCTCTAGCAGATTGGAAAGATCTCTTTTGTTTTAAATTGTACTTAACCAAACCAGGTTGTTGCATCTCTGCTTCCCCACAAAACAATGCAGTTGTCTCACCCATGTGAGGCAAACTTCTGATTTCAGGCATTATTTTGTTTTAAAAGCAACAAGTGCAAAGAAAGAATCCTTTGCACTACGACTCAGCAGTTTGTAAAGCTATTAGCCTCTGTCTTTATTAACAATCTGATGTAGAGCCCTCTTTGCTTTAGGAAAAGAGCTCCATATATTGCTTATTTGACTCGCTGTCGCCAAGGCCTGCAGACGACACAGGCACACCTGGAGAGGCTGCTACAGAGAGTCCTGAGAGATAAAGAAGTGGCCAACAGATACTTCACCACAGTGTGTGTGAGGTTACTGCTGGAGAGCAAGGAAAAGAAAATAAGGGAGTTCATTCAAGGTAAGATTAATGCAGACTGAAGTGTTTATATTCCTTTACTCCATATTTAGATGCTCACTTGGGTTAATGTTTTAGAATATGTCTTTTGATCTGAGGAGTAGATTCCTAAAATGATTTTAATTTCAGATGGTGAATTAATGGCTAAAGAGGCAGATTACTGTGACTTTACAGTATGTTGTGGCAGCTAAGCCATGGTAATTGTCTGCATTTTTCATGGGCTGAGAGAATGAATGTATTTGGCCTTACTTGGCTGAAAAAGTTATACTAAATCACATTATCTGCCCCATGGCAGAAGCATGAATACTATTAATTATTTTATATCTGCTGATACATGATAAATTAACTTGCAGCATTCAGTTCTTAGTCCAGAACCTATGGTTGCACCTTAGAAGATACGGGGGACAGTAATAGTGTGAATCAAATGAATCAAAGATTCAAAAATATCACAGCGTAAGAGATAGTGGCACCAGGAAACTCAAAATAGCCACTTATACCAAACTGGTTCTATGTTCTCTATGTACAAACCTGACTAAATGAAGCACATGAGGAATTTGGAGTCAGTTCTTGCTCCTGGAGCATCTGGTGCTGCATATTAAATGTGCCTGAAAAACCTATTAGAAATAATATTTTTTTACTTAAGCGAATATTCTTTCTCTTCCTTCTTTTTATCAGATTTCCAGAAACTCACAGCAGCAGATGATAAAACAGCCCAAGTAGAGGATTTTCTCCAGTTCCTGTACGGGGCCATGGCTCAGGATGCCATATGGCAGAATGCCAGTGAGGAACAGCTCCAGGATGCACAATTAGCCATAGAGCGCAGTGTGATGAATCGCATTTTCAAACTCGCCTTCTACCCTAATCAGGATGGAGATATTTTGCGTGACCAGTAAGTTAATGGAATTTGAAGGACTCGTTTTCTCTTTTGCAGTTGGTGTAGTGGAAGCTCTGCAGCCCTCCTGTGACAGGCTTGTCTGAGTCAGCCACACAAACTCATATTTTTGTTCAGAACATTTTGTAAAAGAACAAGGAAGGGCTTTAGCATCATGTGCAAATGTGTTTGCAACAAACTGCTAGAACAGAATAAAGTTGTAAGTGTAATGATTTGGGATACAGACTATCAGGTCTGCAAGTGTGTGTGCTGAGAGAATGATCAAAACCTGGTTCAGGACTGCACCTGGTCCATTTTCTGGTTTGAGTCAGTGTTTCATTTGGGGTTTCTGTGGTTTAGAACAAATGCTGTTGGGATGCACTAGAGGACGTGTGGTTGTTCTTGGCTGTACAGAACAATCCTTTGCATCTTCACTGACCTGGTGTCCATCAGCTGTAGGGCCACATTCCTGAAGATCTTTCTTGTCCTATTGAACATAAAACAGGTGGGAATTCCCGTCTGGCTGGCTGCTGCTACTTTTCACTCTTGTTTTTTGTGTTTTCAGGGTCCTTCACGAGCACATACAGAGGTTATCCAAAGTAGTGACTGCAAACCACAAGGCACTTCAGATACCTGAGGTAACAGCTCCTTTCCTTTGCTTCTGTATGTGTGTTGGGGTTTGGACTGGGACTGGGATGGGGAGAGGATTGTTCTGTTTTACACTTAGAAGGGTTGCTTTGCTGTCTGTGACAGCTGAAATATCCTGCAGGAAACATACACTGTACCCATGTGTCTTCCATTTACCCAGCACTTTCACCTTTCTCCTGGCTATTAGGGTAACTAAAAGCAGGTTGGTGGGCTCAGGGAGTCTGTTAGGGGCTGCATGTCTGCAGCTGCCTAGTTCTCAGTTCACACGTGAAGTGTGAGTGTTCACAAGGCTGCTGGTGAGGAAGAGGGCACCTACAACTCTGCCTTCATCTGGAACAGGGTTCTGAGCAAGTCATGGAGAAGAACAGGCTAATTTTGTGAGCTGCCCACAGAGTACTGGCTCCTTACAGTGTTTTTATAACCCACCAGGAAGCCACCTTCGCTGTGAGTGTAACGTAGCCATCTCCAAATCACAGATTCACAGAGTGGGTTGGGTGGGAAAGGCCCCTAAAGCTCATCTCGTCCCACCCCCTGCCATGGGCAGAGACACCTTCCCTAGACCAGGATGCTCAGAGCTCTGTCCATCCTAGTCTTGGACACTTCCAGAAGTGGGGCAACCACAGCTTCTCTTGGCACCCTGTGCCAGGGCCTCACCATCCTCACAGGGAAGAATTTCTTCCATATATATAACTTAAATCTTCCTTCTTTCAGTTTGAATTCATCTTGCTTTAAAGCTTGCCATTTCTCCAGAGGCTGTGAGCCTCTGGTGCTTCAGCTCCTCTGTGGTGCACAGCAGCAGCTTGGCCAAACGAGGGCTGGGTTGGTTTCTCCCCAGGTGTATCTCCGGGAGGCACCGTGGCCGTCGGCACAGTCCGAGATCCGCACAATAAGTGCTTACAAAACCCCCCGGGACAAGGTGCAGTGTATCCTGAGGATGTGCTCCACCATCATGAACCTGCTCAGTCTGGCCAACGAGGATTCGGTACCTGGGGCAGATGATTTTGTTCCTGTTCTGGTCTTTGTCCTCATAAAGGTGAGTTCTTTTGCAGAGATCACAAACCCCAGTTAATTCTTGCAATAAACAAGCAAATTTAGGAGGAGAAATAATGCCTGTAGGTCATGGGAAGCTGTCCAGGCCCAAACCCAGGTCTGATTCAGCAGGGTTTGAATGGAATGTCAGAAATGTGGTCACAGTTATGGTTTTTGAATCCAAGCAAACTTGGCATTTGGAACCAAGGAAACCGGGGTGCAGATGTGTGTGGAGTAGAGTTTGTTTGAGGCATGTCCACCAGCATCTGTCATCTGTGCCGGCTTCATGCTGACGTCAGGACCAAGATCCACACCAGGACTGACTTGGGTTGTGTTGCTGGTCTTTTTTGACATGAGTGGAGAATGGTCTGACGTGTAAGATGCTAAAACAACAGGCTTTACCTTTGTTGAGGTCCTGATGACCTTCACAGATTCTGCCAGTGTTCCGCTTCTTTCTCTTGGCCTGCTAGTCATTTTTCCTTGTTGGAAAAGTGTTCCTTTCATCAAACCTGATGCCTTCTGAGTGTGTGAAATGGGACTGGTGAGGATAAACAGTCCCTACCCTGCAGGTAGGTTACATACTCTGTAGGATGAGGATCTCTGCACAAAGGGAATTGCGTTTGTGTTCTGAATCTTGCTGCGTTTGTTGATTTGCAAGCAAGCTGTGAGTACCTCTCTCTTCTCCACCCCCAGGCAAACCCCCCTTGCCTGCTGTCCACTGTGCAGTACATCAGCAGTTTCTATGCCAACTGCCTGTCCGGAGAGGAGTCCTACTGGTGGATGCAGTTCACGGCAGCCGTGGAGTTCATCAAAACTATCGATGACCGCAAGTAGCTGGCACAGCACAGGCACGGGCAGACTGTGAGCAGGAGAGGAGTTTCTAAGAATGTACAACAGCTGCAAAAGCTGAAGAAAAGACTTTCCTTGTAAAATACTGTACAGAATTGAGGCATTTTAAAACACACCTTTACTAATCTAATTAATTTAACAGATTTTCCTCTTCTCTTTGGGTTGCATTTTTCTCCCCTCTAGATACTGGCACTGCAAAAGGGACCACAGTTTTCAGGTATTTTGGAATCTCAAAACATTCAGAAAATTCTTCATGCTTTCTCCACCACCCCTCTTCCTGAATTCTTATTCACGTGAATAATTCACTTCATTTAATTTCTAACAGAAAACTGAAACAAGAGGAATCAGGGCAGCCACGTAGTAAACTTTCTAGTTGAATACACCTTTTATTAAGAGAACACCAGCCACACTGAAAGTTTGTAGTAGCTGACATCAGTTATCGGTTGTATTTCACCTAAATTTAAAATCTGAGAGGACAGTGTAAATATTATATAACTATATTTAATGCATTGCAAGTATCTTTGGACTTACTATCCTTTGAATAAACAAGCAAAATCCTCTCTGACCTCTAACAGGTTGTGATGTACCATGTTTTGGTGACAAAAGGACTTCCTCAAAAGGCTAAGATTTAAAAAGGGCAAACTGAACTATTTATTAAGATGTAATTAAGATTACTGAAATTTCTAAAACTGGAATTTATAATAGGGCTTATTAGCTAGCTGAACACTTCTTGGCTAGGGCATTAGGGTGTTACAGAGGTTTGGATATATAGAGGAGAGGGACTGTAAGTTACAATAGAGAAGTCTAATATAAAAAGGAGAAATAAAATACCTTACTGTAATATTTTTTCTGAGCTATTGTGTATACTGTACAAACCCCAAACAGAGATCCTTAACAGAACCTTGGGCTGTAATATATATTTTGATTAGTGACATTAAATACATATGCCAGGGGGTTCAGTGAATGTTTTTACTAAATGTTCTTCGTGTTGTCTGCTATGCAGCAGTGCAAGTTTTACTGTTCATAAAAAATATTTTAAAATAATATAACACTGTTCTTTATGAAACATATCATGACATCAGTTCAGGGTGTTTTATAGATTTCTCACCCCGCCTTCCCCTTAAACTGACAGTTACCAATTTAAAGAGGTTTTTATGCACAACACCACATGGGTTTTTCATGAGTGAAGTGGTCTGGGGCATGGCCAGTGGGTGTTGGCTGTATATAAGCACTTGCTGCTCTTTTTCAGCTTGAATACAATGAAAAAGGACAGCGAGTGTTGAACTTTTTCATTTCAGTATTATTTCTTGCTCTTTCCAGAGTGTTCATTGCACTTCTGACAGAGGGATGTGGTAAGACTTGGTGTCTGTGAGTGGTAAAGAAAACAAGATCTTTCTCACATTCTTTTCAAAGCACGATTGGTTCATTTTGTGTGCGTGTGCATTTTGATGATTAAAACCTGTAAACAACTAGTACTTGGGAAAATCATGTGGTCAATTGGAATTAGAGCAATTTATGTAAAGTATTGAGTACTTGATTTGGCTGTGCTACTTGTCAAGGCATAGTAAGGAAACTTCCTTTTTAGGGCTCTCAGATATAACTCAGTCTAACAGTTTTGCCAAACTAATCACAGGTGAGAAGGTGGGATGGTAACCTTTTCTTTTATTTATAGTCTTTCTCCTCTGTTAGAGACTCAGTTGTGTGGAGGAGCAATACTCAGTCGAAACAGAATTCTTCTGATCTGCCTTACTTGGTGACTCAGTCTGTGTAGCATTGCAATATTCTGGTTATTTAGCCTTGATGGGTTTTTGGTGCTGAACACGTAACTCAATATTGCAAGCACAGCCCTGACCAATAACACTCAGCAGCAAAGCACAAACATGCCCTTGAAGATATGGCCAGATCATATCAAAAAAGCAATATAAATTCATTTCTATTGAAGTGTCCTGTAATACATAATTATTACTTGAATATCCGAGATGTTAAGACTGATGTTTGAAAGTTCTGCAGTTTGGGTATTGGTTGAGGAGAGTATTTGTAGGATCCCTAAGAAGACACAAAGACATAGGAGGTGGTGATCACCCTCTGTGTTGCCTCTCTTTGCTGGCCTGGCTCACAGGGTTTGGTCAGCACCATCGGGGCTTTCGGGTTCACTCTCCTTTATGGAAGGGGCAAGAACCATTTCCTTCACAGCTTTTATCACTTAGTTTCTCTGCATAGAAAAATACTTAAAAGAACTGGAGTCTTTTTTTAAATGTTACTTAGTTATTTTAAAACCAGTAGGTGTTTCAGTGAGCCCCAGGTGAGCTGAGAGTTTTTGTAGCAAGATGGTCCTTTGCTTCTTTTTTCCAGCCTACTCTGAAGGTCCTTTATATAGTCTTGATAGGTGTAGTTAGAGAATTAGGCTTTCCAAAGAATTAAAAATCTGCCTGTAACGTCCTTTTACTGTTTTCCCCGTGTCCCGTAATGTTTTGTTTTAAAATGCTAAATTCCGTGTCTAGGAAGTGATGTTGTTAGGTTTGATGTGCAATAGCGAAGGTGAAAAGACACTGCATAAAGGACCAAAAGTACCAGAACTGCTGCTAAAAGGTGCCAGCCACGGGCCTGTTGCTGTAATCTCGGTGCTTTCTGTGAATTAAACTACTTCAGCCACTGGAGGAGGAATGGAACATTTTGGGCAAAGTGGAGCAGGAAAGGTCCTTGGGAACAGGTCACAGTTGTGGACTTCAGGCTTGGTTGTTGTCTCAGCACCGATTGCTGGCACGTTCTGAGGAGCTGCCACTGAAACAATGGCATGTCTGTGCCTGGGAATGTTACAGAGGTGCTGGTTTCCTTTTTGGGTAGAGGAGGGAAGGGAAAGGGCTGGGTTTTTCATCTCTAGGAGATTCCTTTGCGCTCCTAAGTGAGATTTCTCTTTAAAACTATTTAAAATCCTCTTTAAGGAGAATCAGAATGTGTCTGGCCTATCAAGGATTTGAGTTTAAAAGTTTTTGTTTTGAAGACCTTTTACTACCAAATGCTGAATGTAACTGCCATAAACTTCAGGAAAAAAAGCCACAAACATGATGCTGTTTCCTGTGGGTGAGTCTGGTGAGCACAGTGTTGGTTTGTATTGCTTGAAAATGTTCTTGTTCTGTTAAGCCGAATTCTCACAGAATTGGAGAACTCACTGCCATGGGAATGGGGTGGGGGAAGGGGGCAGGAGAGGGGGCAGAGCTGCTGGCAGCAGAACTGTGTGTTGGCACGAGTGAGTCACGGTGTGCCTGGAGAGCTGGAGCAGCAGGAAGGCAGTGGGAACGCAGGGGGAAGGATGCTCGTGTCTGGGTACAGCTGGGGACCTGGTTGAGCCTGTACTACTTGAGAATTAACCTCTGCTGAGTTAGTAGTGTGTGTTCTGTACCTTTTAATTGTGCTTTACCTCTATTGAAAAGCTTTGTACTGCCTCTCCTCTTTGGTAAAGCCTTTATAAATCTAAATTAACGAGCTTGCACAATCTTGTATACAGGAACCCCATCTTGTCTCTTAACGTGATTATTAATGTATTATTCTGTAAAAACTGATTAAAAGGAGAGCAGTTTAACCGCCTGGCTTTGACGTTTCTGCCTTGTTCCAGTGCCATCAGCAGTTGTGCTGGGGATGGCAGTGCAAGTGTGAGCAGCTTCCCACTAACTCTGTGTGGTTTTGCGTTGGGCATTGCTGCTCTGCTCCGCTCCGTCCTCACACCTCTCAGGGAAGGGGCATGAGCAAAAGAGAACCAAAATCCAGTAAAGGGGAGAGGAAGCTCCGCTGCATTGACTGCTTAACACAGAGCTCTTCAGTTATTATTTTAAATCTGCAGCTTGGCTGTTCTGGTAGCTTGAGAGGAGAGAAATAGCTCTGCCTGCAGCAGGACTGTGCCTGTCCCTCTGCTGGCTGCTGTTTGATGCCTTGTTGGGAATGGTCAAGTCCAAAAGTATTATGTTTGGCATCTTTCTTCTTAGGAAGTGTTCATTTTTTCTGATGAGACGGGAGGATTTCTTCAGCTGTCAGGCACCCACCCGGTCCCGCTCTGAACGGGGCGGGCGGGGCCGGGGCGGGCGCGTGGTGGTGACGGTGCTGCCATGAGCTCGGTCCCCGCAGTGTTATTGACCTTGATTCTCTCTCATTTGCATCCAGCATTTTTCATCCTGTGGAATATGGTGTTTGGGGACCTTTCCATCATTAAGTGGATTTACAGCAATTTCCTTATGTGTTTTCTCCAAGGGATTCTGTTATGAGAGGCACATTAAATCTCCATTAATACCTCATTATCCGACTGATAAGATTACCATGATAATGAGGCAGAAATTCTAATTGTTTCACTTCTTATTGTGCCTTTCATTAAATCATATACCTGGAAGTTGCTGTCAGAGTGGGGATCTCCAGCCTGCAGAGCCTGGGAGGTGACCTGGTCCTGTGCATCCTGGTCCTGTCCCATGGTACTCGAGGGATCCTGGGGTGTGCTGGCCTTTTCTCCTGGGCTCCTGTGCCTCCTGCCACGGCCTCTTCTCCATGGCCATGCTACCAGAAGGGCTTCCAGTGGCCCCAGGGCCCTTGGCAGCCTGCACTGGGAGCACGGATATGGAGAGACTCTGTTCCACGTGGCCCCGTGCCCGCGCCGTGGTTGTGCAGAGCCGCCTGCTCCTGAGGGTGGTTAGGCACAGGGGTGTGCAGCCTCTGTCGGAGCTGTTACAGCCCATCAGGTCAATGATCCATGAACTAAAAAGTCTCTAAGCAAGAGCAATTATTGTCTATCATGTGTCAAAGGCGCCCGTATTGACCCCGATAGATGGAGCCATTATGGCCTGTTGAGGCAGCGATCCATGAACGGGGTTCACGGGAGCAGAGGTCCGGCCGCGCCACGCCAGCGCCGTGCTGCCCGGCAGCGCAGGGCGAGGGATGCACAAGGGGAGGGGCAGGGACGGGGAGGGCGCGGTGTGGGTGCTGCCGGCTGCCGTGTGCTGCCGTGGGCAGCCTGGAGCCAGGCTGGGGCGGGGAATGGCTCTGCTGGGCCCCAGGGCTCCCCAGGGGCTGTCCCCCGGGTTCTGCTCCCCTGTGCCTGCACAGGGTTCCCTGTGACCAGCAGGACCTGAGCTCCGGCTCCGGGAGGGGAGACACCTCTGT
>VWZT01008432.1:40606-100606 GCA_013397055.1 Pachycephala philippinensis
TCCCCTTGGCCACACCATAGCCATCCCTGTGGCCGTCCCCATGGCCACACCATGGCCGTGCCCGTGGCCACGGCAGCCCCTGCAGCCCTGGCGCTGCCCTTTGGGTGTGTTCCAGCCCGGGTGAGCAGAGCCAAGGGCAGGTGCCACCACTCTGTGTGTGCCCGGGGCCGGGCTGGCTCGGCTCGGAGCTGCGGGTGGTGGCTGCAATCCCGGCAGAACGCGAGCACCGTTCCAGCTCCTCGCAGAAATCCCGGCAGTGGCAGCGGTGGCGGGGGAATTGCGGCAGCGTCCCCGCGCTCACAGCTCGGAAATGACCACTTGTGCCCCATTCCAGCCCCCGCCGCCGCTCCCAGCCCATTACGGCACACGCGGCCCCTGCGCTCCCACCTGGGGAGGGGGCTCATTTGTAGTTAAAAATCTATTGTGACTTGTCAGAAAAATGAATAAATGAGCACATTATTTTTTCATTTTGGAGCTCAGCATCTGTTTGTCTAATCAAGAAAGAGAACTGGGAAAGTCAACCAGGGCTGACGCACACATTTTATTTAACTTTTCCTCTGTCAAAGGAGTTTAAATGTGTAATGAACAGGCCATGGTGATTTGAAATATAATCCCATTACTCTGATGAGATTACCCAGGCTGTGAGAGTTCACAAATCATGCTTAGGGTTTTTAGAGTGAACAACACCCTGTTGAGATTTTTTTCTCTTTTTGCATTTAAGCAGAGGTGTGTGGGGAGAATAAAACATGACAGTGCTTAACCCTTCACGCAGTGGAGCAGCAGCATGGGGCTGTGCCCAGGGCCAGCCCTCCCCGTGCCCCAGCTCTTTGGTGACCCTGAGATCTCCCGTGGTCACGGCAGCGATGCCAGGGAGCAGCACCTGGCCAGGGCACACTCCTGCTGGCCCAGCTGGCCGTGTGCCCACTGTGCCCACACATCCCTGCCCTCCTCGTCACCGTCCTTGTCCCAGTGCTGCGCTGGGATGTGATTTAAGGGGCATTAATTTCAGCTGCTGCAGCAGCACCCAGCCCCACCCGCCACCACAGCAGCGCATTTCCATGAATTCATGGGCCCATTACAAACATGTCTCCATAAATAACTCCCCCCATTAATCTCAGGGCTGCACCCACCGCTGTGCAGGGTTTCGCCTGCTTGTCCCAGTGCCAGGTCTCAGCCCTGCCTGAGGGGCAGCTGCAAAACCCCTGGGATGCACCAGGCTCCCGCCAACCCAAACACAAAGGTGCCTCTGGCTGGAATTGGTCCTCTGGGAGTTCATGGCAAACCCCTGAGGAGCCCAGGGAGAGCATCAAGTGCTCTGGCCTTGGGTGCAGCATGTGCCAGGGTGCCCTGGGTGTCCCCTGCTCAAAGGTCACTCTGGTGACCTCTTATCAGCTCTGATAAAACCAAGGAGGTGGAGGCGAATTGTCCCTGTGGACAAGACTCTTCCAACAGCAGGAGTCAGAGAAAATCCAGGGAATCTCTGCTGCCTCCAGCAGCTGCCTGCGTGCGGCAGGCCCGAGCCATGCTCGTTGTGAGCCGCGGCCGCGCTGCTCTGCCCGGTAGCAGGGATGGAGGAACAGCTTGCCTTGCTGACCCAGTTGAATGCCCATCTGACTCAATTACATCTACAGCTACCGGGGAAAGACCAGCCCGTGATGGCTCCGTGCTCAGCTGTGCACACATTGCAGCCATGAGCTCTGATTTAACTCCTTCACAAACGCTGAGGAGCAGAAATGTCTGTTCGGGGGAGGGCTGCTCAGCTCCTGGAATGCTGGATCTTCCCAGGATTTAAGGAAGGTTTCCTGCACGCCAGGTATCAAACTGAACCTTATCTTTGGAAGCAAATTTGCTTTTAAACTGTCAATGGCCCTTTTGGAGCAAATAAACTCACTTTGGGCTCCAAAGTTCCCCGCTCCTCACCCAGCCCTTGGAGCAGCCTCCGTCTGTCCATCTCTGCCTGGCTCCCAGGGACACCCAAAGCAGGAACAGGCAGTGGAAGGTGACTGACAAGAGGGTGTGAACACAGCTGGTCTGGGCCGGACTGTGCCAAAATGTCACCACAGACAGCAGAGATGCTATTATCTGAGTTTTTTAGGCTCTGCTGAGAGCAAACCTGCACATGCTGAATCCCTGCTGACGATAAACACACGTGAGGGGGTGGCAACAGCACTAAGGCCATGGAAACAGGAGATTGCTGCAGTTTCTGGTACCAAATAGGCAATTTTTCAGTTCAGTTAAAAAGAATTGAAACTGGGTGGCCAAAGAACATTCACAGAACAACTTTAATGTTAAATAGTTCACAGAGTCGGTTAAAAGAGTCATTTACATCGAAGGGGCTTTTCCCATTGTATCTGTGCTGCATTTGCACATAGAAAATATTAAAAAATTAATAGAATACTATAAAATAGAGTTTCTCTTGTTTTGCAGATATCATGGAAGACTGTACAGGGAGGCCTGGCCTCGGTGGTGCAGGGCTGAGCCGCTGAAACACAGAATACAAACACAACAGGTGAGACACAGACCCTCCCTCTGCCCAGGGGCTGCTCCCGCACACTGTGTTAAGGCTCAGGAAGTTTTCTCTGTACAAAAGCAAGGTGGGAGGCTGGCAGAGGGCGGGCAGTGCCCGAGGGAGCTGCCCCCAGCCCCGTGGAGAACCGGGGCAGTTCTACAAAAGCAGGGTGTGTGTGCAGAGCTCCAGCGACCTGGAGACGGATGAAAAGACACCTCTGGTGAATTCGACCAAAAACGCGACTCTGGGTCCCAGCAATCCATTCCCGTGTTCCCTGATGTATTAAGGATGGACAAGGCCAAGACAGTTACAAATCCCAGTACAAAGCAGTTCTTAGTTTTTATTTTTAAGGAATAATATTGAGAGAAGGTGAAGGCATTTCTCAGTCCCCAGGTGCAAGGTGCCTCGGCGGACGCGCCAGCCCCGGGGTGGCAGCAGCTGAGGGTCCCGGGCAGGAGGATGCTCCTCTCCACCACCAAGATGTGGATTTCCAACCACTGTGCTGCCTTCAGCAAGGAACTTCCAATAAAGCATTTGCAAAGCTGAAAAGCACAGTTAAATAAAAATATTTTTGAACAAAACAAACACAACAGACTCGACTGTCTCAGTGCTCTCTCGCTAAGCGCTCCCCTGCCATGGCTGCTGTTCCTGGCTCATGGATGCCTCCTGCACTTCAGCAACAGAAGTGAAACCATCTGGGACTGCAGCCTCCCCCCAAAAGAACTGTGCATCATATGGACCTTGAAAAAGATTACATCTGTTTATTAATAGTAAAAATGGATACATTTGTCCTACATTTTGTTTTTAGAAATTTGATCATGTCACAAGCAATACCTGCGTGTACGTGGGTGGATTACAGATGTATATAATTTATTTTAACCAGGCTGTGAAATAATATGTAATCACATCTCTTCTTGTGATTGTACATAATACAGTAATTAAATGATGCCAGTCTACGTCATTCTCTTATTTCTAATCAAAGGAACCTGAAGCGTAACAGTCTTCTTTCCGGCTGATATGGCTCTTTATTTCTGTCACAGGGGAGACTTCCCATCACCAACGAGGGATAATCTTCCAGCCGTGAGAGATGGGATAATTCAGATTCCTTCCCGGCCGCTCCTGCCCCGGGCAGCAGGAGCTCCACAGTCCTGGCTCCCGCGGTGCGGGCGGGGAGCGGCTGCTCCGAACGGCACACAGGCTCTCCTCGAGGCTCGGCCTCACTGCTGGCCCGACTTCTTCTCCTTCTGGAAGCTAAAGCTTGTTCTCCTGCTCAGTTTTCTTTGTTTCTGAGCAAAATAATCTGCTCTGGCTGTGCTTGCTCGCGACTCTAGAATATAGTTAACCTGTAAGACAGGAGATGGTGTTTAGTGGAGGCTGGGTGGGACGGCCCAGGATGGGCAGGGACCCCCATTCCCCCCACTGAACTGGTGCCAGCAACTACCAGCATGATGATGGCAGAGAGCCCAGAGTGCCAGGAGAGCCCTGGCCTGGCCTCCTGGGTCACCCCAACCTCTGGGGAAGGCAGCGAGCTGTGCAGACCCCCCAGTGCTGGGATAATCCACTAATGAGTGTCAGTAAAGGACCTTATCAGCCCCAGTAAAAAGAATTCTTCCATTGTGATGTTTGCATACTCAGCTAATCTCAGAGTTTCCCTGTGTTTTTGGCACATTTTACTTGATGAAAGCATTTTTAAATGATATTTAACAAGCCTGCTACTCCCTAAATTTATTATCTCCAGTGCTTTGTGATAATCTCAGAGATAATTTTAATGGAAGGTTAATGCAAGAATCAAAAAGATAAAAATGCCCTTTGGTCTGCCATTAGCTGGTTAATATGCTGTGGCTTAAAACTTGCACAATTTTATGCACTGTAGAGTGTTTCACTTTCATTGCATATTACAGCTTAAGGCATAAAAATATAGGGAATTTTCATGGTCAATAAAGTCTCAGTCCTTCTCACTTGATCATCTAAAAAGCCTAATCTGAAAAGTCTGATTTTTCTGTGCTCCTTAACGCTGATGGAAATGAAAACAAACCAGTGACTCTGTGCATGAAACCAGAGAATGTTCTATATAAACAAACTGCAACTTAGGAAAAAAGTACTGCTCAATATTATTTCTCTCTTGAATATTCATGTTATTGACAGTAAAATTTTTTTTTTAGCCTTTGTTTATGACCAGTCTCAGATCTGTGGAGTCACCACCCCTGGAAGTGCTCAAAACCCGAGGAGATGTGGCATGGGGGTACTTGGGCAAAGGTTGGACTTGATGATCTTGGAGGTCTTTTCCAGCCTTAATGATTCTACGATTCCACAACTGTAAGTGTTTGGGACTGCAATAGCTGATCTAAGATAAAGTGGGAACACAAGAATTGGCCTAACAGCTCTCAATAGAAACCCCCTCAAACATGCTGACATTCTGTGTAATGAATAAAAGTTATTTTATCGCACGTCAGTTGTTTAACAATCCTCTAAACTCCGCAAAGCCAATAAAAGCAAACATAACAGATGGTTTGCCAAAATTACTGCTTTTGAATTTTGACTTGCTACAAAAGATGAACTTGTGGAAAATTCCATTTAATCTTTCAAGAGCGTAACAAAAATTTGTTTCCCAAAGCAAGGGAGTATGAGTCTGTACAGAGCCCCAAAGAAAGCGAACAGTCCTGAGAGAGGATCAGGGCAGAAAAGCCCCTGTGTGCTGTGCAGGGACACCTGAGGTGGGGCAGAGGTGTGAGGGGCAGCAGCACCCAACCCCTGCATGGCACGGGGCTGCTGACCACGAGTCCGGAGGTGGAAACTACCTGGGCACAATAAAATTTATAGTTTCCTATAAAATTCCACAGAAAATGGTGTCTCTGTTAACTAGAAACAAGCACAAAAGGAAATGCTACACGCAGACAGACAGCGGCTGTTTGAGGGATGAATAAAACAACATGCATGGAGCAGCCATCCTGGCAGGTTAAACACACCCCAGTGGTCCTCAGGCACTGCACCCTCGCTGTTTCCAGAGCCTCCTGAACACTCACATGTCTAACAAGTGGTAAAACACCAGGATTTTGGGTCACGTTAAAATTTAATACTCACCTTCAGTACAATTTCATTGACAGTAGCAGCATCTGATTCAAAGTAAAGGTGTTTGTAGTCATGATTGCTTAGATATGTAAGTTTAAATATTGCATGACCTGCAAAGATAAGAAAAAAACTGCTTAGAATATTCCTGTAAAGTTTGAGCAGAGCTCGTGCGCCTGACAGAAGAAAACCACAGATGGTGATCTCAGCGTACCATCAGCACGACAGAAGGAAGCAATGAAATGCTGACAGGCTTCTCATGTCATTTCAATTTAAGGCAAGTGGTGGCTTACAGGAGCAGCTGAACTCCAGTCAATAAAGTTCCTTTTCCCATCACATCCCCACTGCAGGAAACGCAAAAATCCATCAAATGGCTGGTTAGCTCTGCTCGGCCCACGACGGCGCTGCAGCTCAGCCACCGCGCCGGGGAGCCGCTCACGGGGCATCACCGCGCCGAGGAGAAGCGGTGTATTGAAGAGAAAAGGGCAATGAATCCCAGAACCACCACTCCAAACCCTCATCCCAAAACACCCCGCGAGCCCATCCCGCTGCTGATGGCGAAGGGGAGCATCACCAACTGCACGGACCGAGGGCCGCGGCCGCGCCGCCGCCAAACGCGCTCGGGCTGGGATCGTCCTTCCCACCCGCGGGATGATCGAGCTGAACTCGATAAAACTGTGACCTGCTGGCACCTCCCTGGCCTCTGTCCTAAACAGGGGTTCTCCGTGCGAGCCCTATGGACACACAGTGCTGGCCCTGTGGCACACGGTGCTGGCCCTGTGGCACACGGAGCTGGCCCTGTGGCACACGGTGCTGGCCCTGTGGCACACGGTGCCGGCCCTGTGGCACACACTGCTGGCCCTGTGGCACACGGTGCTGGCCCTGTGGGCACACGGTGCTGGCCCTGTGGCACACGGTGCTGGCCCTGTGGCACACTGTGCTGGCCCTGTGGCACACGGTGCTGGCCCTGTGGCACACAGAGCTGGCCCTGTGGCACACGGTGCTGGCCCTGTGGCACACAGTGCTGGCCCTGTGGCACACAGAGCTGGCCCTGTGGCACACAGAGCTGGCCCTGTGGCACACGGTGCTGGCCCTGTGGCACACACTGCTGGCCCTGTGGCACACGGTGCTGGCCCTGTGGCACACAGAGCTGGCCCTGTGGCACACGGTGCTGGCCCTGTGGCACATGGTGCTGGCCCTGTGGCACACAGAGCTGGCCCTGTGGCACACACTGCTGGCCCTGTGGCACACGATGCTGCCCCTGTGGCACACGATGCTGCCCCTGTGGCACACTGTGCTGGTCCTGTGGCACACGGTGCTGGCCCTGTGGCACACACTGCTGGCCCTGTGGCACACACTGCTGGCCCTGTGGCACACAGAGCTGGCCCTGTGGCACACAGAGCTGGCCCTGTGGCACACACTGCTGGCCCTGTGGCACACGATGCTGCCCCTGTGGCACACGATGCTGCCCCTGTGGCACACTGTGCTGGTCCTGTGGCACACAGAGCTGGCCCTGTGGCACACAGAGCTGGCCCAGCTGCTCCGTGGTGCCCTGGGATGACGACACGCGGTGCCGGGAGGGACGACTTAAACACAAAGGTCTGATGTGGAACATGTAGCAAGGCAAAATATCCTTCACTTGTATGGATGCTGATGGCTTCAAAATTAAAATTGAATGTATTCTATACATGATACTTTTCCAACGGTTTTCTAATTTATTCAGTTCAACAGTCAAAGTTAGCAATCCATAAAGTAACAGCCACATTACTGTAAATCCAGGTCTTTCCTGCAGGAAAGCTAATTGGAAATCTTATTTACATTATCTAATTCTCCAGATTTCCAAAAAGTGACTGATATATGCTCAGACTGGTGGCCAGGAAATTTGAGATGCAAGTATTTTATTGTGGCATGTTAATTAAACACCATTATGATGCACTAATCTGGAATATAAATTCTATATTGAAAAATTGGCTAATAATAATAATAAAAACCCAACCCTTTAAATCATTTGACAAATGATGCCTCAGTGGTACTAAAAATGCGGAATTCCAAGCTGGGAGCTCATCAGCATGTTAATGCATGCAGCTCTGCCTGGAACACAGCATCTTAATGATTCCAAAAGTGCCAGTGCACCACTCCTGGGGATGGGACACAGCACCGTGCTCCACCAGCTCCCACCATTTTCCTTGGACATTGAGCACTCCACAATGGTTATCAGAAAGGAAACTGGCACAAAACAGGGCCAGAAGGATCCCAACAAGCTGCTGTATTTTGTGTCTTGGAAGGTCATTCTGTAATTCCTGCTGTGGATCAAGACAAAACCTCTTCAGGTGCTCCCTGCTGCCCTGGGAGCCCAGCCCGGCCTCATGCCATGGTGACACCACGTGTCCCTCGGGCACTGTCCTGCCCAGGGCAGCACTGCCAAGAGCAGCATTCCCGCTCCCAGGGGCACAGAGGCCGCTCCAGTCCTGCCTGCTGGGCAGGGCACAGAGGCTGCTCAAGTCCTGCCAAGGGCAGGGCACAGAGGCTGCTCCAGTCCTGCCAAGGGCAGGGCACAGAGGCTGCTCCAGTCCTGCCAAGGGCAGGGCACAGAGGAGCTCCAGTCCTGCCTGCCGGGCACGGCACAGGGGCTGCTCCAGTCCTGCCTGCCAGGCAGGGCACAGAGGAGCTCCAGTCCTGCCAGGCAGGGCACTGGCCAAGCGTGGCCCAGGCTCCTGCAGGGGCTCCCGGGAGCCGCCGGGGCCATGGTGCCGATGCCGAACCCGCGGCCGTGCAGAACTGCAGAACACGCAGCCCCATCCTGCTGGGACTGGGGATGCAGTGGAAAGGAGCCAAGAAGACTTTTCCTTAGAAAGCCCCATTACAGCATCATGTTTATGGGCTCCAAGTCCACAACACACTACTTACAGCATGAAATATGAGTGCACTGAAATCCTAACTGGCACTTTGCTCTGCTACTCTTCTAGCCAGATGGAATTTATGAATTGTGAGATTGATTTCCATTTCCAAGAGTGCTTAAATATGTGATGTACCTCTTTCCAATAGAGCACCACCCCTGACAATTCTGAGATCAATAGGAGCTTCCATGGTTTGATGTTTCCGTATGAGAGGATCTGGTAACAAACAGCAGCAGCTCGAGTGGCTCCTGCTGCACGTGATGGGAGATTTAAACCAAATGCAGACGCTGCACAAACAGCTGTTACCATCACTCCACACCAACAGTGGCTAGGTGTTTGCAGGGAACCTCAGTGCCCTGCAATCAGGATTAATCAGCTGCACAACAACAGAAAATCCATGTTATTCCCGACTACGTTTGTCCCTTAAAACAGCTATGGAAAGCAACCAGAGTGACAGAAACTCATCTGTTACCAACAGCCTTTGTCACAGGGCAGGTGCAGCCCATGGCCAGCTCAGCACAGCTGAGGGGTCTCGTGCTGGTGCCCTGGTGCCCCTGGCCAGCCCCAGCACGGCCGGCCCCCTGCAGCAGCAGGAGAGCAACATCTCCCCCCGGTGCCCTTTGGCCTCGGCTGGGAACGCTGATAAATCTCCAACCCCAGCACTAATGGGTTCCTGTGTGGTTACTCCCGGAGAGGAGCCTACAGCCGCCGCCGACGGAAGGGCAGGATGCTAATTCACTGGGAATTCACCACGGAGAGCTCATTTACTCCTTCAGCACCATGTCTCACATTCAGCTGCTCAACCCATCTCCTGATTTTTAGCACCACTGCACTGCCAACGAGGCGAGGGAAGAGGCCCTGCAGCGCCACAGCTCTGGGGTCTCCCCACCCTTCTGGGGGCTGCTGGAACTCCTGGTGCAATCCCTGCACTTCAGCCCCCAACTTCCCCACGTCCCCATGTTCACACACAGCAGTGAGAATCCTGTGGAATTACAGCTCCAGAGTTACTGACCATAATGTGCTTATACAGGCAACAGTCAATCTTGTGCTAATTCCTGCAATCTTGGGAAAACATCCAAACTCTTGGTAGGCCCCACACTGCACCTGATACAGGTAAAAAAATAATCACTCTAATCTAAGTAATAAACTCTTTTTATCAAAGTCTAAAAAATACATTTTTTGCCTGGAGAACGAGGATATGAATTTGCACAAGAAAAGGTAATTTTTTTACTGACTCTGCCAGGACTAGAAAGTTTTTCTTCTTTCCTTCCCACCCCACAATTCAGCCCTTCTCCAAACCCTCTGTTTGCCAACTCTTTAAGCAGAATGCACAGAATTAAGTCACTAATTAGATGGAGAATGAAAAGAATATTCATGAATTGGACAAAGCAGAAAACAAACAAACACAGGGAAATGGAAATTTATGTTAATTTTTCAATATACCTTGATGATTGCTTTGTCATTACAGGGCCATAAGGCAGAAGTCAACAATTAAGAGTTATTAGTGGAATAAATAACTGGAGAAGGACTCTCTGAAGAACAAAGCACTTATGGACATCGTTTGATATCACTGATTCTCATTGCTTCAGAAACCGTGACCTCAACAGGCTCAAACCCTGAAATCTCTTCTCATGGGCCCACAAAGGATGAAAAAGGATTAGAAATACACCAGTAAAAGGCAAGGAATGAGGATAATAAAATACACAGCAGCAATACTTTCGTACAAAGACACATTTCCTTCAAACCCTGCATGAGATGGGGGAGCCTCTGCTCTCCAACCACTGCTGCATTTCACCCAAAAAGCACTGGGGAGGGGCTCAGCTGTCTGAAATCCACTTGTGATACCTCAGAAATGATGCCGTGACCCTGGAGAAGGGCCTGAAGGGCCTACAGAGCTGCAAGAGTTGCATTACCACCAAAAACACCCGACACCCTTCCTGACACCGTCTGGTAACGAAAAAACTTCACGGGGGATGTCACGAGTTGCACCACGGCCGCAGTTGGATTGTCCAGACACAGCACTGAGCTTGGCTGGGGACAGACAGAACGGGCATGTGTCCCTGAGTGCACAGGTGGGGTTAATCTCATTTTAGGCAACTGATATTTATCCCAGAGGCACACAGTTTGGAGGCAGTGAGGGCAGTCAGCTCTGGATGAAATCCTCACCGCAGTGGAGTCACTGATGGGTTCGGGCTGCCCACCATGAACGCGGGGTGGATCTCCTCAAACGAGGGCAGTACTTAGGTGGGAGCAAATGATAACACTGTTAAGGAAAAAAATAACAGCTGTGGTCTGGCTGCCTTGCCCCGTTCTCTCAGGCAGCAGCATTTTCCATGAACTCTTTTCCTCCAAACCTTTATGTTCCACTGTAGGCTTGCTACTCAGCATTGCTATTAGAGGGTGCCATGTGTCCTGAAAGCAGAGCTGCAATTAAAGTGCAGCACACACCCACCTCTGTGTCAAATTGTGGTAACTATTCACACATCTGGATTATTTTCCCCCCAAAGCCTTTTGTTTCTTCTTCAAATTATTACCAAAGGCAGAATACTAATGAAGATTTTTGCAAAAATGCTGAAAATTGAGGTGCAACTCGGGGTTGCCCAAAACCTCTTTACCAGCAACCTTGTTTGGGAAAAAGATAAATAAATCAAAACGCAGTGTTTCCACATGGCAATCGGCTCCTCCACTGCGTCTGCACCTCATCAATCACGCATTGTCTGCCGGAGAGGCGAGCCTTGTAAATGTCACATCCACTCAGGCCCGAGGAGAGGCGAATCAAAATGCAGCGAGGAGTTTTAATTGGATAGTGTAATTAAACTAAAAAACCCCAGCAGAATAGCTTTGACAGGATAGATGAAGACCCCTTTTAATAGGGCTACAAAACAGATTTGTTAAAAGGATGAGGCAATGCGCGCTCCTGATTGCGCTCAGGAGAACTTTTATGGAGAGGCTGTTCAAGGGGGACGCAGTTAATCAGCACGGCCCCGGCTGCGGCAGAGCCGCTCCAGCGACGCCGTCCCCAACCCGCTCCCGTCCCTCTGCAGGGCCACGGGGACCCCTCACTGCCAGGCCCTTCTCTGGGGGGACACATCCTGCTGAGTGCTGCCTGGGAGCCTCGAGCCCAGCCTGGCACAGCCCGAGCCCACCGGGGCACACGGAGCCGTCGGCACAGCCGTGGCCATCTGTGCCCCTGCCGCGCCCCAGGCACCCCCTGCCTGCCACGGGTGGGCTCATCCCTTCTGTTCCACACTTGGACACTCCTCTCACTCCCAGCCTGAAGTTTGGGAACATTTTCTCTGTTTTTTACCTTTTGATCAGAACCTGTGATTAGTCTCCTATTGTGCAGGAATTTTACCGTGTTACCTCACGCTCCACAGTGGGAGCAGGGATATCAGGAACCAGCACGTGATGTTTTGTGCACCATTTGCAGAGCACACACTGCCTCTGCTCTGGCCCCACTGCAGGCTCTGAGCAAACCTGCAATGGCTCTATTTAAACTCCCAGAGCAGCAGGAACCCAACACCTTCCCAACACTTTCTGGGTATTTTCAGCCCTTCCACAGCCCAAAAACAAATTCATTAAATTAGTATTACCCAATGTGCATAATCGGGAGGAACTGGACACTGAATTAAAACATCAAATACCTTTAGCTTTAAATGAAAACTACATAAAGGGGGTTCAGGCATCACTCTGGCTATCACTTACAGCCAGGGTGAATACTGCTGGAAAAGCTATTTTCGTGCAGATGTGGAATTCAATGGGAAAGACTGACTCGTGTAGCAACATCAATCAAAACGTCGGCTCGGCTGGCAGCTCTCGACAGTAAGGCAGGTTCAAAGGTCACGGGATAAAGAAAAAGCCAAGCTCTGGTTCAGCTCTAATATCTCCTCGCTGGAAGTCTTACCGAGGTACCTGCCCCCCTTCTGTACTCGCAGCTTTCATTAATCTTCTTGCCATCTTTTTTAACTAGTCATGCAGAACCGCTCGATAGCGAGACATATAATGGGGAGGCCCTGTGCCTATTACCAGGTTAACACTCTGTTAAGCCCCAGTGCAACAATGGAATCAGAATTTAAAGGAAATCTTCAGCTGCAGGGTGCAAAGCGGGCAATTAAATTACAAACTGAAGTTACCCATGTACTCCGTGACCTACGGAACACCTTTGTTTAGACTTACCTTCATACCGAGGGTATTTTGACATAGCAACTGAGATGTCTCTGCTTTATGAAAACAAAAAACAGGCAGATAAAGGATCGCAGAGAATGTTGCTTCGGTGTTTCAAGTAAATTATCAAATAAATCCAATTTCTGCAGCTTGTGTAAAGCACAGGTGCCTGGGAGAAGCCCAGGGCAGGTGCCTGGCCCATCAGGCGTGGTGGCACCGTGGGGCTGCCCCGGGCTCCGTGCTCCCCCCGGGCTCAGCCAGTGCCCGCAGCCCTGGACATCCATCACGGCCACTCTGACCACAGAGCACTGCACAGGCAGCGGGCAGCGACACTGAAGTTTCTCCCCTGTCCAAGTAATGTAAGAGACATTACCAGAATCAGATTTCCTTTAAATTACACTATTGCGAAGGGATATAATTGTATTAAATGTATTATGTTGCTTCCTTAAGACTTTATATTATGTACACTTAATTGAGATACAAAGCTCTTTTCAGCTATAAAAATGACAACTACTTTATTAAGGCTTAAATCTTATTTCTCCATGATAGGATGCTTCCTTTCAAGACTCAAAACATTCAGAATCTCTCGTGATAATCAGGCCGAACCTGATTTAAAGAAGATGTTCGTGCCCAGTGTTGTCAGGTTCTAATGGCATCGGAGCAAGCCAGCAGGGCCATTACCTCTTCCCTCAGTCTAAATCCAGGGAGTCTGATTTAATTTACAAATAAAACTTCAAATTCTGACCCAGGGCTACTACAAGGGCAAACAAAAATCATCAGCCATCCCTGCTTACAATCCCCCCACTAATGGCAAATGAGATGCCAGAGCTTTCTGTTTTCATTTTCTGTCCTCACTGCAGGCAGCTCCGAGTTCTGTGAACTTGCAGCACAGGAAAACTCTGTCCAGAACGGCTCCGAGCCGTCCATCAGCATTCCCACCACGTCAGCTCTGAAGCTGTTGAGTCCTCTCACACACACACAAGTGCCACTAAAGCTTCGCTGCACGACCCAGTTCAGAGAGAACTAAAGAACACGTGCACCAGCCTCTCCACTGCACCCTCCCGCTGGTCCCAGCACTCAACCTCTGCTCCCAATGCCCCTGGCCCTTACTAAAAAGTAGGGTCACATTTGGAGGCTGGTGCAAACCCTTCACCTCTTCAGAGCTACAAGAGCCCAGCCCAGCAAAGCAGAGCTCAGCTGGGTTCTAAGCCCGCTGCGGTGCCTGGGGAGGGAAGGCAGCCCCAAACCCAGAGCCCAGCACAATGGGACAAGCACAGCACTTCTGAAAGAGGAGATGGAGCATGTTTGTGTTACAAGAGATAAAAACATGAAAACAAAATATATTGCAGAACTCAAAGACCTTATCTGTACTCAGCCTTTCTTTGCAATAATTCATTCAAGAAAGATCCGGGAATAATTTTTGATGTAAACTCTGCTACAAACATACATCACCGTGCTGATAAAAATCACAGACAAAACTTGTGAAATACAGTGAGTTTCATTCCTTTATGCTGCTAAAATAACTTTTTTCCATTTAAAATTCAAGAGATACTGATCTGCTGTTCAGTTCCCCAAAATGCATCATTCTGAGATGTCACACTAAAAGTCTTTTCTGCTGGCCTAAAATAATGACTTTTGGAACATCTTTAGTGAGTTGGGAAAAGGTCAGCAGCTTCAGCAGGAAGTATTTTCTCCTTTTGGAATGGTGCTGAACCATTATTTAGTAGGAGAAGTTTAAGATGTTCACATGACAATGAGCAAATAAACCCCTCAGTACTGTAATGGTTGCCTTGGTTGCAACCTGTCAGTGTCCTCTCAAAGCCACCGTGATTCTTCACTCAGTGGTCCCCATGTACAGGCACTGCCCTCCTGCACCTGGGCTCTCTTTGGGGGTTGAAACTCCTGGGTTGGCAGGATTTGGGTACAAACACAATTTCCCACAGCAGCAGGTGCTGCCTCTGGGGCTGGAGAGCCCCACCCCAGCAGGACGGGGTCTGAGGTGTCCCGGGATTGTGCCCTGGTGTGCTGACAGCAGTGGAAACCTCAGGTTTCAATTCAACTCTTCAAACACAGCCTCATTTTGTGGGCAGTTTTATCCCCTCAGATGTTTGCATTTGCAGTGCAATGTGGCCACGGTGCAGAGGTGTGACAGGGGTTACCAGCACAAGCTGCCCCTGGCACTGTACACAAAATCCTCACGAGTTTCTGACTACCAGGTCATTGGGGAAGCTTCTCCTTGGGGTCATGCCTACCCAAGGACCATGAAATCTTGATGGAGAGACAGAAAAGGAAGACAATGACTAGACCAAGAACATGGAGTAGGAAGGGGTAATGAAGGGGAGAAGGATATAGTTCAATAATTGCTGATAAAATCTGTGGCAGCCATAAATTTACTCTTCCAAGAGAATTCAACAGATCATTACCTCTGTAAATATGTATCACATAACTCTCCCTCTCTGTCACCTTGCAGATAAGTACTTAATACCAGCATCTCACTACCCTGCAGAGGCACAAGTGCAATAAAATCCATCTGAGCTTTTGAACTGCAGTCACTTTTTGATAGTAGACAGTTCCATCTTGGCCCCACTGGGAGCCATTGCCCAATTCCCCCAGGGCCCATCCTGTGCTTTTTAAAACAAATTTTTCAGATAGAGACTCTCATTACTCTACTGACACAACAAGCAGAAGCCCTTGCTTTTGAAGTTGCACCCCACAGAGCCAGCTCTGACCTCGGGGTGATGACTGAGCTGGGATGTCCAGCCTGTCCCCAAACCTGGCTGTCACTGCTGTCCTGGCCCAGCCACCACTACAGAACAGAGTGCCCAGAGTGGCACCTTCATTCCCAGTGACCCTGCAGCCATGGCTGAGGCAAATTCAGACTGAGCTGACACTTTGTATGTCCCAGATCCTCAGTTGCACCAAAGACATTTAAAACCAGTCTGGAAGCTAAAAAGTTAAAAAAAATTGCAATTATGTTGAATCATGGGTTTGCTGGCTCTGCTGCAGGGCTGGAGACAGCTGGGCAGAGCCAGTGCTCCCTTGGTGTGACAGTGGGCAAGAAACACTGAGTGATGCCATTAGCTGAGAGCAGCATCAAAGGACACTCGTAAAATGTGTGTCTGTTTATGCTGTGTTCTCTATAACAGAATTGAGTCAGATTAAAAACATCCTGTAATGAATAAAATACACCTATAGAAAGAAAAGGACATGGTAGCAATAATTCTTTGGCCATCGAGCACATCCAGGGAGGCAGAGAAGAGAGAACATAAATAAAAAGGACTACTCACTTGGGCTTTTTTCTTCCGCAAGGTCACAGGCACAGAGGAGTTCAGAATCGATTGAAATGGGTTTCTGCTTAATCCAAAACTTAGTGCTGGCCTTCTGATTAGTAACAGGGTCTATCTCTACCTTGTCTCCAGAAATACCTGAGATGAGAAAGAATAGAGAGCCACAACAGTGATCTGTTTAACCGATTTCATATCAGCCGTTTGACACACTTTATAAATCTTAAATGGGCTGAAGGTATATTGCCCTTCTGGGCTTTCTGAAAGCACGGGAGCTTTTGAAACCAGAAGCAAATGGTTATCAAACTGCATTGATAATCTGCATTTTATTCTCCTGCATAAGCATACCAAAAGAAAGAAATATCACAGAAAAAATTCTTCTAAATGCATACAGAGCTCTTCTGGAAGCAGCAGCTACACGAGCTGTGAGATTTATAGGAGATAGTGCTGGTTCTGCAGTCACCACTGCTCTGTGTAATAGACACTATCACCACCAGCCCCACTCCATCTGCTGTACAGCAGACACAGAATCACAGAATAACAGAACCAGAGGCTCAGAATATGCTGAGTTGGAAGGGACCCGTCAGGATCACTGAGTCCAGCTCTTGGCCCTGCACAGGACATCCCAAGAACCCCACCCTGTGCCCGAGAGCCTCTTGAACCCAGGCAGGCTTGATGCTGTGCTCACTTTCCAGGGGAGCCTGTTCCAGAGCCCAACCCCACTCTGGGTGAAAACCCTTTCCCTGATATCCAACCTAAAAGTCCCCTGACTCAGCTTCAGCCGTTTCCTTGGGTCCCATCACTGCTCACAAGAGCAGAGATTGGTACCTGCCCCTCTGCTTCCCCTCATGAGGATGCTGAAGCCCACAATGAGACCTGACCCCAGACTTCTCCAAACAAAGTGCCTCATCTGCTCCTCATAAGACTTCCCCTCCAGACACTTCCCCACCCTCGTGGCCTCCTCTGGGTGCTCTCTAAAGGCTTAATGTCTTTTTTACATTGTGGTGCCCAAAACTGCACACAGTGCTCCAGGTGAGGCCACAGCAGTGGCAGAGGGCAAGGAGCATCCTGCTGGAACCAGTGCAGGAGCTGTTGACACAGCTGAACAAACTTCCCAGGCAGCTTTGAACATCTAGGTGTGCAGAGCCTTAAAAACAACACGAGTCTTCAGTCATGAGTTACAGGGTGAAGCTCACGAGACATGGACAAAATGTCTGAATTTGCAAACCACATCCATTTGTGTTCTGAGCAACTCCAAAGGCAACGAGGCAGGACCCTGGGGGGGTTCTGCCTGCAGCCCCTGCCCCAAGCCAGGTCAGCCCTGCCCATCCCATGGGTTATGGGAACACCCCATTAACCCAACACTGCGCTCTGCCATCAAACATGCGTCACATCACAGAGATCACATTGCAACTAAGCATTGTACCAAGAGACCAATTAACACCCAGGCTGCTGGAACTCACTAATTTGAGTAGGATGAGGCTGTATCTGGAGCCCATTTTGGTTTGTGATTTAATTTTGGACAGATTACGTAAAATCAGTGTTGGTATTTCACTGTAATGGTTCATTATTCAAAATGGTATTTGCTGTAGTTTAAGGAAAATATGGAAGTTGATGATACAAAGTCTTATTTTCTCACTAAAAAAAAGTCAGGAGAAGTTCTAAAAATAAAGGTGCAAATTCTTTGTGTGCGAGGGCTGTTCCCCATCCCTTCCTCTAAGAGCATCACCCCTAAAAATATCCTCAAAAAAATTTCAGTGTTTGGTCCTGCAACTTCAGAATTCACAGTCAGTCAATAGTGTTAATGCACCTTGTTAATTTGATCGGATTTGTCAGGTAACTCCACTGGAAAATTATATAAAACTGTTCCAGATGAACAGATGATAGTGACATGAATTAAAGTGATAGAACAATAGTGGAATATAAACCAGAAATGACACCCAAAGTGGCTGTTGATTTATTGCCATCCTGAGTTTGGTTCTGGGCTTCCATGTATATTAGTGCTACAAATCTGGGTCCATTTAGCAGCGAGATGCTCATACATACATCACCAGCTCCTGCTCCAAGCCAAGGTCACTCCCCATTGCATCAATCTTCTCAGCAGAGGCTACTTCACCATTTTGTAACCATCTCAGATGGAACAGACTTCCTCCTCTTTCATCTTTTTTTTATCATGTAAAATACACTTTAACTTCTATTATTTTTATCTGCAAATTGTTGCTGTATACTTCATCCATTATTTCTGTATCTCGACATCGCTGGCTTAAGCTCACCCACATCCAGAGAGCACATTGACAAAGAATGTTGTCTTTTTTGTGTTATTGTTCTCACAATCTGGATGTGTTGAAACCTAAAATCAAAACAGTATTGTGTCTGTGGCTTCTGCAGTCTCTGTCTCGCAGCACGAATCACTCATACTCAAAACCTAAGTAAAAATGCTCCTTCTGCTATTTTTTTAATTCATTCATTTTGTCAAAAGAAATGTCATCAGTGTATGGGTCCAGTAACACTGTTCTGTTCCTGCTCCCTTTGTTGGGGTCTGCAATTGCCCCCCCTTTCTGAAATACTTGCCAGCAGTCGTTTTCCCAGACAATATGCTCCTGTTAGTTCTGCTAATGTAATACACAAGTAAATGTGTCTTATTTCTCCACAACATGATAGAGCCTTTGTAAAACTGCTGAGAGTGCTGCTGTGTGTGCATTACCCTGTGATATGGGCTGAAACACAAACCCCAGACCTTAAACTGCCACCTGAAATGCAATAACCCCATCACTCAGAGGGCTGGGCATTCCTCCCATGGCCGTCCACACATCACCTTTTACTACAGAGCTATGCACAATGCACAGAAAATCAAATTTACTCCCATATTTTTCATAAACCTTGTCTCAAATTCAATGATCAGGTCCCAAAACAGCTAAAACATTTCAAAAAGTGCAACCCACTCCTGCACAGCCACTGACACCATTGATCTGCCAACAAGGAGCAAAGGAATGACAGGGGATTCTTGGGGTCCTGGAGGAACACTCCTTTGCTGTGGCTGCTACACAGAACTGATGGCACAAAAAGGCTGCAAAGAAAAGTCTCTGCAACTGGCCATCATCAAACTGCTAGAGAACAGCTCCCAGACCAGTTACTACCCTGAAGACAAAGAATTAGCCCCCATTTTTTCCATTTCAGGAGGAAGAAGCAGTCTGTCACTCACAGGTAGCATGTAACACTCGTCAGCCCAAACCCAAACAGCCCCTCAGTCCCTGTTTTACCAGCGTTGCTCTTTTAATAGCTTTAAAAAAATCAGGAGAAACCCCAGCAACTTCAACTTTATTGAAAGACTTTGATTTTCTATATTTGCCCAAGGTTTGAACACCCTGCTGGGGTTTTCTTTGATTTTTGAAAAATAATTAGATTATAAAACCCCATTGTCAGTGCACTGCCATCAAAATCACGCAAGTTCACAGATTGTTATAAAAGGGAAATTTTATGGTCCTTACAGCACTGGGCAGGGTCAGCTCCTTCACTGCTGCACAAGTTAAGCCATTTGTTTCATTTAACAGCTCTTCTCCCTTAACCATTTATCTTTAGTGATCTGTCATGACCTTTTCAAGCTCTCATTTCTGACACTTCCCAGATACAGTGAGTCAAACTTCACTGGAAGCAAACTATCACACCCCGAGAGTTTGCTCCAACGCAGCCAACATGCCCAGCACTGCCCTGCTCCAGCACCAGCAGATAAATCCTGCCTTAACTAGACAGCTCAAAATAAACCCAAAAAGCCTCTTCTCTGAGAATTTTACAGACATGTACTCTTACACGTGCTTCAGGATGGAAGAATGAAGAGACTGTAGTGACAATAATACAGGAGTTGGTACAGTTTAACAATTCTACTGAATTCTATAGAATAAATGTATTTTGTAAACATTATGGCACTTAATATCTTACTGCTGAATCATTTCTTTATGGAAGTATTTGCAGGAATGTCACAGGTCACCTACCAATGCATCATTAATCAAATTTTCACAATTTAAACACAAAGATAAAAAGCCATTCAATCATTTTAAAACAGTAATGGGGCTTTTATAATTCAGGATTCTGTCAGCCCTTGGCCTTTGGGTTTTCAAAAGCATTCAGTGAGCCAATAAGGACAATATAAAACCTTTAGAGAATGCTCGTTTATTTTGTTCCACCTCAAATTTCCACTAAGTCGTTAAAAATCTTTCAGTCTCAGAAAAGGAAAAACCCAATAATTCCCAATTTTGCAAAGCCTCATTTAAAAATAACAAAACAGTTGGCAAGAAGCTTTCCATTAGGAAGCCTAGACTGAAAAAAAGAGACGAGGTCATTAAATAATGGCCTTCGTTCAGAGGCAACATGTGCAACTGATTGGGGATAATAAAAATACTGAAGTATTTTCAACTGAAAGCAATATTTTTAACTGCTGAAATGCCAGCAACGCTTTCAAATGCTCCAGGAGAAAATGGAGCAGGGTGATAATGATTGCCTCAGAATGGCCTGAGATGGCCAGGCAGCTGTTAGAGACAGGCAAGGCTCTGAGCTGCTCCCTTCTGCTCCTTTCTGTGTGAGTGATTTACCTAACTGCACGTCCGTGGTGAACCGCAGCCGGTGGATCATGCTGACTTTGAAGGACTTGTAATGGTGGCTGCTGAGCATGTCCTGGACTGTGGCAATGTCAATCTGGGGATCCTCCTCCGAGACCTCTTCTCCTCTGGAACCTGCAAAACAAGGCCACAGTCCTGAGGGAGAGCTTTGGCACAGGGCACAGGCTCAGCCGGCGCGGCGCTGCCGCCACGGGGAGCCGGCTGAGGGAACACCAAATCCTCAGCTCTGCGTCTCTGGGAGGAGGAAATTCCATCCTCCACCCCAGGTCAGTCACTGAGGCACTGAGGCCACGATGACAGACATTTGGGGCTGCATGAAGAGCAGCACACCGTCCCAGTGGCCGGTTCCTGGGTGGCACGAGGCAGCCCTGGACTGCAGGCATCCCAGGGGCTGAGAGGGGGGACCCTGCAGGGCACCCACTGCCTGTCAGCCAGGAAGGAGCCCAGGGAGGGGGCCAGAGCTGCCCAGAAGTCCACCCAGAGGTGCCCATCCCCACAGGTGTCTGTCCCCAGAGGTGCCACCCTCGATGCCAGCACCAGCACAGCTCTCCCATGCGCCAGCAGCACCTCGGGCACACTGATCTGAGGCTGCACTCTATTTACTGATTAGTATTCTCATTACCACTGCAGGTACTGCCTTTATAAAAGGCAACAACTCATTAAGCCAAAATGCCAATTACTGAAAAAATATAACACACTTTAAAGATTTTTTACATTTTATGACGTTGGATTAACACCAATTTCAACATTACTATAATGCGATATATAATTGCACAGAGTAATTTCGATGCCAGCTGCTAATAAAGCACCTCAGCTCGAAATGATCATTCAGATGCTGGTAGATAAAGTGGCATAAATATGTTTGAAAACTGATTTAGCTTCTTACAGGAGATCCTGAGGAATGACACGTTTTGTTTAATATCCTGGCTAATGCAGTCCTAAAAGCTGAACCAACTGCCAGTTCAGAGAACTAAATTTGCTGCAGGAGATTAATGAAAACTTTATATTTTGCTGAAATTTTAATAATGGGAAGATGAGATGATGGAGTTTTAGTACAGATCTTAAAGCTCCAGTAAAGCAGTTACGAACTTGTTCGATTTTTCAGTATTAATTTTGCTTGAGACTTGTACTGTTGGAGTGGCCTCAACACTACACCACTGTGAGCATCTGCTGTTAAATGAGTCCAAAACCACATGGAGAGCATAAAGCAGGAGATTCCCTGTCACAGACTTTCTCCTCAGCTTCCCCAGTGCTGCCCTCCCCACGCACCACGGACCTTCCTTTGGGGAAGGGGGACACCAAAGGGTTAAGCTACAAATTGGGCTGTGCCATTTGATTTGAAAGGATTCCAAAAATCAAATTAAACAGTCTCCATGTGAATTTATGCAGAGCCATCTTAACACTGCAACCACTCCATGCTCCAGAATGACAAGATAAATTGTAATGGCTCCTTCCGAGACATTACAATGCATTTTGTCACAGACCCCTGTGTTAATGTCTCTATACTATGGATTATCATAATGTATCATGTCAAACCCTCATGCTGCACTACTCCAAAGATACACTGAGATATGTCAAACTTTTTGGTGCACTTAAAAGCATTCTGAGAGGCTGTGGTGTGGCAGAGCCTGGAAGTGAAGCAGGAGGATGGCAATGGCACTGCTGCCCTGCTGCTGACAGCCAGCCGGGACCCTCCTTCATGCTGGAAACCAGTGGGATGTCCCCAGAACCCTGTCCCCACAGTGTGGGGTCACAATGGCACCCTGTGCTGGGACAGGAGCCATGAACTGACCCCTCCAGCTGAGCCCGGGCTGCCCACACAGCCCCAGGACAGACCTGAGTCCCTGTGAAACAGAGAGATTGCTCACTCGGGCCAGTCTCCCCACTGAAAATCCTCATTTTCAAACGAGACCAACGGCAGTGGAACAACAGCAGCACCAGATCCAAGAGCTGGAAACAAGGCAGAAGCTAAACCAGAAGCCTCCTCCTACGGGGACTCAGCTAAACCAGGAGCCTCCTCTGCCAGGGACCCTGCCAGCACCAGAGGACAGATAAAAATGACACAAGGAACACCACAACACTGAAATGTCATATGCAGCCTATTCAAGAGCAAGTGAACCTGCATTTCCCCGATAAAACAACAAAATACAAAGTTAACTGCACTGCAAAAATGTCCCTTATTACTTTAATGTACTAGAATATTGCTTAATGAAAGTTCTTAATTGCAATACAATTAATTACATACACAGAGTCCCCAATTACATTTTCCAATAAGACATTGGCTTTGCTATAGGTCTAAAGGCACTAAACCAATTTTAATATATTAAGACCAATTTCCCTTGAATACTAATTACTATCTAATGATAAAATGAGAAAGAGGAACTTTCCAGAAGTAAGATGGCAAGAATAAAACTAAATTAGCCATGAACGGCTTGCTACCACACATAAAGGCATTCCACATTACAAAGTGCAGCTTTCAGTTTAAAGATAAATCTTTGTGCAAGTTAAAAGTTCTGCACACTGGAAACAGTTTATTAGCTTGAATGCTATTAGTAAATGCTGGATGGAAAGGGGATTTCTCCATACATATTTCTTAATAATGGAAAGTTTTTGTTTCATTTAATACCCTGAAATATAAACTTTCTCTTTGCCCAAAGGAATGTGGCTGCTCTTCTCCCAGCAGATGCTTGGCATCATCCATATATATATTTATAAATGACTATGAGACTATGAAGAGCACATTTACAAGTAATAGCTGTTACAACAGAGTATTTTCTGACTGGCATATCAAAGCTAAAAGTATTTCAAGTCAAGACAGAATGCACAAAGTGAATATTTCAGTTTGATGATAGGATTGTCAAGCCATAATTTTATTAATAGTGCAAAACTGTCAATATTTCTGTTCTAATGTCATGCCAAAAGATAGCTCCTAAGCACCCCAAAATCCACTTTCTGACTGTGCAGGGGGAGCCAGGCTCTGCACAAGGCAGGAATTGTGACTGATCTCAGAAACTGTGCTGTCCTGGAGCCCCTCTGTGTGCAGGGCCAACCCAGAGCCCCAGCAGGACCAGGACAGTGCAGGATCTCCCTGCCATGGAATCCCACCTGAGCAGGGCTCCAGATCGTGCCCCGGGATGGGCTGTGCTAAATGAGGGCAGGGATGCTCCCCAGCTAAGGGGATTTGGACCTGGCAGCCTCAGGGACCCACCCCACACCTCTCCAGTGCTCTGTGGAGGAGCAGGGCTGCTTTGGTGTCCCCTGCCTGGGAGAGAGGGGCAGCAGTGCAGCACAAGGACTTCAGGAGAAGGAAACATGTCCCCTCAACACTGTGACTGACATTTATTTTGAGCCAAGGCTCCTGAGGCTCTCCTGGAGCAGAGCAGAGTGACTGCCTCCTGCTACACCACTCATAAACTTCCAACAGATTTACTCTGTAAATAATGGTGCAACCTGAACCCAGTCACTCACAAGAGCAAAGACCTGCAGGAGATGCAGCTACAGGCCACAGCCTGGATTCCTCCACAAGTAATGAAAATACATTAAAAATGCAGTATCTACAGTATTCTTTTAATTACAGAGACTGGGTTTAAAAAAAATGTTATTTTAAATCACAAGCAAAACCCATGGAAGCCTGGCTAGTGTGCATCATTTCATAGATTAAAAATCGATACAAAAACAATAGGTGGGATGCAGACGTCGGGGAATTCTGGCTTGTGGAAGAGCACAACTCGATTAGTGAGGTCAGAATTGCTCCATTTCCTCAGCACAGCCCCCCTGCTCCCTCTGGCCAAGGTCTCTCCTACAGATTCTCAGAGCCATTTTATGAAGAAATGAACCAGAAGCACCAGGAATATTTTGGGAGCAAGTCCCACCTTATGGAGAGCAGCAGCAGCCAAAGCTGTGAGTGTTAATCCCAGCCACACTGGGAGCTCCTGGTGCTGTGTTCACTTCTGCTGTTCCCTGAATGGAGCAGAGGCTGGAATCAGGAGGTGCTTTGGGGATGCTCTGCTGCCATTCTGGGATAAGGTACAGTTGCTGTGGCCAAAAAGCATAAACTGAAAGGTTTAACCTTTGCACAGAAAGAAAAAACTCTTCCACTACTTGAAGCAGGCTCTTACTATGGCTGTATGCAGCGTTCTTGGCTGAGACCAGGACTGTCACCACTTTTACTCATTAGTACAATCAACATTTTTACACAAAATAGAAGAACACCAAAACTGAGAGCGTGGCTGTTGTAAAGAATGAAGAATGGACCAAAATGCCATGGGGAACAAACACAAAGCAATGTTAAATGTCTTTTTTTAAAGTTTCGTATTGTTTCATGTGAAGAAATAAATCAGGAAACAAATATTAGGATCATTAAAACAGTAATAGAATAAAAATATTTGAGCAGAGCTGGAGAGAAGATTATTTGTCTGGCATTTCAAAAATCATCAAACTGCTCTAGTTATTTCTGCATGGCTAATTTCTTTAAATTGTGTTAGAAAACCCCAGTGCCTCTGACAGCCACATTGACAAGGCACAACACCCTGCAGACCAACCCCTCGACTCACTGAGCAATGTCTGAACACAGACAGGTTCATATTTCGTGTTTTTCAGGGTTGGTCATAACTTTACAGAGCAGAGTTTAACAGCGAAAGATTAATCATGAAGTGATAAACAGGATGCAGACTATTTACTAAAGGTATGAAATCCATCATTTCCCTCTGGAATATTGTTTTGGCACCACGGAGAAGTGCCTCGGGACAGAAAGTCTCGTCAAAATGTACTTGCCCAGACAGTACAGCTTGTGTTCCAAAATACATAACTTATGTGAGTTTAAGCAGTTTACAAGAGCAAAAGTGAAAAGGGGAAACATACTGTTCTCCCGGACAAGGCAGAATTCCAAAGTGCTCTGGCTCTCCAAGGTACAGTCTAAATCTACTGGGACATTAGGTTCACTCTGCTTCTCCAGCCGATACTGAGGACCTGAAACATAAAGTAACTTGTAAAATCATCTGTTTTCTAACAAAGCCATGGCTTAGCACGTTCAACTAACACGAGGTTACTCGCAGCCCAGGAGCACAGCAGGTGGGTGTTGATGTCTCAGAGCCCTTTGCCAAAGGGAAGGGCCCTGTCAGGAGCTGGAGGAAGGTGTGGAAGGAAACAACACACTCCCACTGCCTTCAGCTGTCCCCAGTGTGAGCTGACAAACCCCTGTCCAACACTCCCACATTGTTCCTACTCCAGATGAGCCTGCACCAAACCCCTGCCCGTGCTGGGGGGCAGGAGTAGGGGCTGGGGTGGGAAACACCTGCTCAGACCTCGCTGTACACCCAGAGGGATTTTCTGGGCACCTTTCCTGAGTGAAGAAGCCCCCTGTGTTTGCTCCCTGCTGCCCATCCCTCTTGCCTGCACAGAGCACTGGGAAATACCCGGGAAGGAAATCAGCCCTTCCTTCTCAGCTGCATTTTGGGGTGATCCCATCTGGCCAGACACCCACCTGGGCAGGGGTCAGCTGTTCTCACACCAGCAGTGACCAGCACTGCTTCCCCTGGCCTGGGACAGTGTGCCCCTGGGGCCTGGCATCCATCACCCACAGCTCCAGGCTGCACGGAGCAGGCAAGGCACCCAGAGCTGGATTTCAGCTTTCTCCAGAGTTCTGTGCACTGTTGCCACTGAGCTGCATCACACAGAAGGACAGATGCTGCTACTGAATGAATTATTTTCACATTTTAACAGTAGATCTTGAAGGTTCAGGTGCCAACTTCTTTCTTCCCCAACCAAATCCCCAAAAGTAAGGACAATACCACTTTAAAAGGTGTTTTACAACTACAGGAAATGTATCAAAAATTTGTTTTACAAAAACTAGGCCATTTAAAAAAAAATCTTTTAGTTGAATGGATCTTTAAACTACATGCCTTAACTGGAACAAAACCAGGACACACTGATCCAATTCCAGGTGAAGCCCCACGAGCCAGCTCTAGCCCTGCTGTCCCTCCTGGCAGGGTGGGGGGACACCCAAGTGCACCAAGCTCTAGGTGGGACTCCAAAGAAGAAAATCCCCTTCCAAGGGCAGGAGCTGGTGGGGGCCCTCCTGTCCTTGCTCTGCCCTGGAGCAGCACAGGGTGACCCCACTCCTGCTCACACCTGAGAGCTGAAGTGCACACCGAGCTCTCAGCTGTGTTTTTTCCATATAATCCAGTAAAATAACCTAAACAGATACCTGAAAAATCTTAAGTGATTCAAAGCCCCTTTAACCAGGTCTCAAAGCAACAAAAAAAGTAAAATTGAAATAACGAAATCTATTCCCTCTTCATCAGTACTTAAAAGATTTCTGACTGTTTGCTGACTTTGAATTATGAGCATATATGATGAAATATTTAAAATATATAAAAAAATTAAGTCTTTCAGCCTCAGATGGCATGCCTAAGGAATGGAATTTGTTAGCCAATTAATTTTAAATTTACTACAGCAGAATTTCAATTACAGCTTCTCATTCCATCTCCCCAAAGCCACGTGAGGCAGTCCCCGCTTGGCCCCGGCGCGTTCCCTCCCCGAGAGGAGCGTTGTGGACACCCCTAATTCCCAGTGCCACTCAGAGCAGATGCAGTGCCAGGCTTTCTGCAGGGCACAGGAGCAGCCCAGCAGCTCCCACCCTGCCCAGCACAGCCAGGGATGGCACGTGGGGCTGCTGAAGCATCTGCAGCACAAACGGCGCTCGAAAAGCAGAGGAGACATCTCAGCGCAGCACAGAGAGAGGCAAACAGAGCCAGCACCATCTCTGCTCCTCTCCCAGCTACTGGAAATGCGATTAACAATTCAAATTCGAAATAAATTAAATAAACAGAGGCCTGCTTGTTAGGCAGAAGCAAAATATACTGAATTGAAACAAATCTCAAAGCAGTAAATCAATTTGGATTTAAAATCTGGTGTAAGTTTAAGAACAGCACCAGCGACAGCAAAGCCCAATGGCTTTGTCTGTTCATCCCAAGCACCTTCCAGAGATTCCCCAGCTACATCCAAGGGAGCTGCTGGCTCCCATCTGAACATCTGTGGTGTTGGTACCTGGTCCCAAAGCCCTGCTCAGTGGGGGCAAACCCTGACACGATGGAAAGGTTAAATGCAGGCAGAGTTCATTGTCCCTCCGTGAGGATGCCATTGCACCAGCTGGATCCACCCCAAAAACATCATCAGCCATTTCAGAAACAGCCCCCATGCAGCTGAACCCTGCAGAGAGCCATCAGGGATCACACCCCTCACCACACCCTGCAGTGGCAAAGGAATATTTTTATTTGGAGCAGCTTAAGAATGCCATGATCAGGTAAATTGTTTTACCCAGTTTGTATCAAGGCTGTATTAACTCTGCTAATAAAGCAGGGAAATAGAGCTCCAGAGCAGGAACCAGGTCAACCTGCCTTATGGATAACTCCTTAAAAACAGAAAATACTGAGAAATTAATAAAAAAGTGTAAATGGATTTTTAGAGAGTATCTAGTCTTCAGTTATGCTTTAAATATCTGTCCACATTTACATGACCTCTGCTTCCCAACAGATGAAGAACGTTAGGCTGAGTCTGTGGAGGAGTTTTACTACCAGGCTTCTCTCACAAGTTCAAATGATGTCACTGTAGTAGGAATATTGGATAATTTAATGGTCTCCTAATGGAATCCTGCTCTGTGAATTTCAACAAAATTTCAAGTGGCAATACCAAAGATGGATTTTATGGATTTCTGTAATCTCATGCAAATGTTCAGTGTAAAATAAACCTTTAAAATCCTGGCACGGGCTGTCCTGGCCAGTGCCCCGAGCCAAGCTCTCCTGCTGATGGCAGCTCCCAGGGCTCCACGCCCCTCCTGGGGGTGATCCTCCATCACACACGTCCCTTCCATCTAAATCCCTCTTGAACCACTCTCACCATGGATTCTGTCCACAGATACCCACTTGGCTATTTCAAGACACCCCTTTAGAGTCAGGAATGTTCATCAGGAATTAAAAACAAGGAAACAGACCCCAAGACCCACAGCTTCCCCACGAGCACACAAAGGTGCCTGGGCAGAATCCCAGCCTATAATCAAATTAAGCGTCCCCCTGCAGAAGGGAAGGGCCACCCGCATACCAACAAACCAATTCTGCTGCCATTTAAGCTGCAAAGCTTTCAGAAAGGGCTTTTGAAAGCACGACCCATCAGTTCTAATTTTTAAAACTTATCCTTTCAGTCAAGACTAGAAAAAGGCCCATTCCAACTTTTATCTCCACTACAAAGTGCTGTTATCTTGGGCTGTTGTCAGGAGCTCTCTCTCTCTTTCTGCTGACAAGCAGAGACTAGAGAGATAAGATTGGGAACGAATCTCACTTCTCTGAGTAAATAAATAATCAATACTCATCTAAATGTAAATGAGAAAGTATCCCCCTCTGATAACAGGGCTCTTATCAAACAGCCAATTTTCTGCAGACATTTGGCCTCAACCAAATCACCATCATTCAGCCCCAGCCTAATGGCTAAAAATCGTAACTAAATTGAACCGATCACCAGAGATCAACTAAGTTCAGCCATGGCTACTACGGGTTCAAATGTTTGGAATGCAATTTTTCCCCCATTAACTTTCAATAGCAATGAAGAATGCCACGGTCAGGGGTGAATCTGCACAATAAACAACACTAACACTACAACAGGGAACCAGGCTTTAAACAAAACCCCAACCAAACCCCTCTCCATCTCTAAACTAGTTACTAGGGTGAAATAAGGATTATAGAAAGAATATTTAATGTTTGTGGACTTGTCAAGCCTAAACTAAAAAGACCAGTATCAACAAAAAACCCCAAATGGTTGAAAACTGAGCCTATATTTTACAGAGTTAGTCTCTGCAACAAAACACATCCCTGTGCCCATGTATCCCTCTCTTCACCTTCAAGAGCTCCCATAATTCTCACCAACACCCCAGTTCCCCCCGTGCTTTCTGTCAGCTCTTTCTGCTCCCTTTACAGTCCGTGCATTTGTCCAAAACTCTTTTGAATTTCCCATTTCTATGACATTTACCTCCTGAATTTATTACACTGTGTGAGGAAAAGAATTCCTTTTGTTCCAATGAGCCATTGCCACCTCAGTGTTTGGGGTGAGCAGCTTCTGTCTCTGAATTACCAGGATAAACCCTCCCCAATTCCCTGTCCCCACCACCTGCACTCCACAGACACCTCTTGTACCCAGCTGTGCCTTTTCCACCCTAGAAAAGCCCTTCCCTCCTCAGCATCTGCTCCTCTTTTCATGTGCCTGATCCATTTCCACACTCATCCCTTTCTGCACCTCCTCACTTCTCTTTTTAGAGACACAATATAGCAATTAAGATGTGGGTACGTGGGGATTTATGGACCCAATTCCTGATGTTCCATTTGTCTTTCTGCCTGCTCCTGCACGGAGCTGGAGTGTTCAGAGGACTACCCATAATGACGCCGGATCCTTTTCCTGACTGATGGAAGGTAATTAGAGCCCATCATTGTACACATACAGTTACAGTTGCTTTTCACCATGTATATTATTTTGTACTCATTGACACTGAATTCCCTCTCTCATTTTATTGTCCTGTCACTCAGCAGTGTGGATACCTCTGCAGTGCTTCACAGACAGCTTTTATTTGCACTATTCTTACCTCTTTTGTATCAACAGCACATTTTGTCACATCAGCATTCACATCCTTTCCATGCCCCACATTAACGAACAATGCAGGTTCCACCAGTTCCACTGGAGCTCCACCAGTAACCTAGTTACTAATCACCGAGGGCCATTATTCCTATTCTTTGTTTCCTGTCTTTTAATCAATTATTAATCCATGTGAGGATCCTCCTTCTCATCCTGTGACAGCTTAATTGCTTTATGAGCCTTTGTCAAATCTTTTTTGGAAATCTAAGCATGCCATGGAAAACCCACCATCCCATTGAGATGGTGTCTGGCTCCCTCTCAGGCTGCTCTCGGTGCTGGAGCACAGCCTGCTCTGCCACAGCCGTGCCCTGTACAGTGCATTTGCTCACATGTCATCCATTAATTCTGCCCTTTGCTGGGGGCTCCTGTTGGAGTTTCACAGCGTGCCTGGTGAGAAAGCCCAGGCAAACCTGTCTGTCCTCGAACTCCTGGCACAAACCCCCGCCACCACCCACACCCCAGAGCAGCTGCTGTGAGCAACACGTCCAATGTGGTGTAAGTGGTGCTGCACCTCCACTCCTGACCCCAGCACACCTCAGACTCTGCTGCTGCTGCTCTCAGGGCTGGGCAAGAACCAAGGAATCACTGTTCATGGCACAAGGCAACCCTAAAGCTCATCTAGTCCCTTCCCCTGCCATGGCAGGGACACCTTCCACTGTCCCAGGCTGCTCCAAGCCCCGTCCAACCCAGCCTTGGACACTGCCAGGGATGGGGCAGCCACGGCTTCTCTGGGCAAAGGAAATAACAAAGGAAAAGAAAAAACAACACAGAAAATAAGAAAGAAAAGATCAGAAATGTGGGCAGTTAGGCAGCCACAGCCAAACAGCCATGGTGAGAGATGCTGGGCAGGAGGGAGCAAGCAAAAGGGAACTGAGCCGTGCCTGAGCACTATCCACAGGCAGAAGACAGGAGAGCAGTCAAAAAACCCCTGTTGATAAACACTTAACACTGATGTCTGTGGGACTTTCCATTTCAAGTCCCTCCTTTCACAAGGATTTGTGATTTATTGCCTCGCTGTTCCATCCCCGGGCTTTGAAAGCGCGATTCCGCTTGAGTTTAAACTATATTTATATTTATTTTTTTGTTATCGCTTTTTTATTATTGCTATAGAAAATATTTGCTGGAAATATGTTGCAGCTATTACAAGGTCATAAAAAAGAGGAGATTTATGTATTTCTATCATTTCAAATAGTCTGTCAGAAAGTATCAGTCGTGCTAAGTGTAAGACTGCTGGATTCCAGTGCTCCCTCTGCCAGCACATGGGCAGCAGATGGAGGAATTAAAATAGCTCAGTGTGGAGGCTCCTTGGGTGCTGGCTGGGAGGAGGGAAACCGAGGCAGCTCCTCGTCCCCCTGGCGAGGCTTGGGGGAACCCTGGCTCCCCATGGATGCTGGACACAGCCCCTGGGCCAGGGGATGAGCACTGGACCATAAACAAAAAGGGCAGAGGGAGGAGCGGGATGAATCCACTGCGGGGAGCAGAGAAAGTGGGAACAGGGAGAGGGCTCAGGCCTCCTTCTGCAGGAGCTTTCCTAGAACATGACAGAAGGGGCAGGATTCCATTGTGTGCTTGGCAATGACAATAAAACAACAGAAAATATGTAAACAGTGCGAGAGGAACTGGCTGCAGAGCAGAATGTTTACATCTCCAATCCTGCTGCTGCGAGGACGTCTTAAATCTGTTTATCCGCTAAAAATCCCCAAAGCCCCTCAACACCTCTGAAGTGGAATAAAGATTTTATCATTACAAATGCAAATACTGGTTAATAAATAAAGATATTTAAATAGTGAAAACAAACTTTTAACATTACGCACAGGCACGAGAGGGTTTTTTTTTTAGCCCAATCTGTTTTTCCTTAACTTGCACTGTTGTGACATTACCGAATTTTACACACAGTTATCTGCCGCTCTCCACAGAAATACAGATGGTTTTTGTAGAAATAAACAGTCATTTATATGAAACAATTGTAAAATAGTTTATGGAAACCAGTGGTGTAATGCATTCAAATAAATGCCAGGCCCGGTTGATGGAGAGCCAAGGTGTTAAATCACACTGCTCAGGAATTCAGCTGTGGGAAACAGATAGTAAATCCAGAGTGACAGAATTTCCAGTGATGGCAAAGGTTTCTGACATCTAGTCCAGTACACAAAAACTACAGCAGTTCAAACCTATTTTACTTAACACTACCTTGACAGCCAGTGAAATTAAAGAATTTAGTCAAAAGCCCCTTAAAAAGAAACAAACACTTCATTTCTGGATTGCTTTTCTGGGGAACAGCAAATGTGCAGCACGGCCAGCAGCAACCCGGGCTGTGCACAGCTTCAACAGAAGGGTTTTACTTAATTGCTACCTTTCTGCATTAGCAATATGTAGCTCTAAATAAAGCTGAGACAAAATCATCCTGTTTGATCTATAATGTAAAGCACCTAGAGCAGAAATCCAATACAGGGATTTTATTTTAAACTCACAGCTCTGGGAGGCGGCGCAGGGGCAGCGGCTGCCCCGTTCCCAGCCCCGCCACCGGCCCTGAACCGTGCCCAAGGGACTGTGCTGGGGCCCAGCCAGATGGGCATTCCTGACAGACCAGCACCAGGGCTCTCCCCCTGCCTGGATTAGCAAGTGACAAAGGTGCTTTTCCCTGGCTGTGAAGACACCAGTGAATGTTCTGCAGCTTCGGGCAGCACAACCACAGCGCACTCGAGGGTTCAGGGTAACAGAGCAGGGAGGAGCTGGTCCCATGAAGGTACCAGGTACCAGCACAGTCTCTGTTCATCAGCGTGGGTGAAACAAACACAAAAATCTCAGCCACCCAAACACTCAGCTGCACAGTTTAAAATGTCACATAAACTACAGCATTATTACCAATCCAGAAGAACCAGTAGCCACGTGAATTTGATACCAACAGCTCCAAAACAGACTCTGTTCAATATTTCACTTACATTTCGGAGGCTGGGAATAAAAAATTTTTCTCACCCATCAGGCTGATATCCAGCCCCCACCAGCCCAAGGCACAGGGCTAACTAGCCATTGCTGTTCTGACCAACTGCTCACAACCTTTATTCCCAGTGACACCACCATCCCCGTCCCCGGCACGCCGGGGTCTGCTCAGCATCACCAGCCTGGGGAGAAAGGGCGTGTGGAATAAATCATCCCCACCGCAGAGCAGAGCTGCAGTTTGGAGGCAGAAGGAAATCATTCCCAGCAGTTCCATGGCCCCTCTCTGCACCGAGGGGCTCGCCCTGCTCACCCATCCTGCTGCGGGGAATACCCTCCAAAAACGGGCAGTGAGCAGCTCTTCCCCTTCCCGGATCAGCTCCTGGCTGGGAGCAGCGAGAGGAGGCAAGCCCAGCTCTGGGAATGCTGGCACAGGGTGCTGAGTGGGGTGCAGAGGGCCCTGACCCACAGCAGCCAGGCAGCTCCTGACCCAGTGCAGCACTGGGGACACCGTGGGGACAGCAGGGTTGTGTCCCACCCACACCTCGAGAGGGGCTCTGCAGATCCTGGTGCTCTCTGCAACGCAAATCCTGCTGAGAGAAACAGCTTAATGCAAGGAAACCCAGGACTGCTGAAGTATTTCCAGGTAAAGCCATTCATAACCCGGGCACCAGGCTCTGCAGGGATGCTGTAATGATCCAAAACAAAGCACTCGGAGCCAGAGAAACTCACAACTACCATTAAGCAGAAAAGCACGAGTGTGAACACAAGGAAATACAAATTAATTGGCTTTTCACTGTCACAGATGCTGGGGCTTCCATCCCAGAAAGAGTCAGAGCAAACATATGCATCGCCTACTCGAACATATTTACTTTTAAATTTAAACTCCTCAGTTACCATCATTCCATGACAGTATCAAACTTTAATGACAGTTTATTCTAATTGTAGTTCATCTGCTAAAAGTGCTTTAATCGCAGGGCTGTGGCTTTCCATAGTCCATCTCTTTTTAATTCTCCTTTTTTAAAATGTATGAATAAATACATACATGTGCAATCAAAATACACACACACCTCCCTTTACAGACCTTTTTATGTCCTACTCTCCCACCAACAAGGTAGGACGAGGAAGGAAAACCCCAGCAAGGCCAACAGCTCCTCTAGCAGCTGTTTTAGAACATTTAAGTCATGAAATTTGACATTAAATGTGGTGCTGACACTGACACGTCAGAAACTGAATTTTCAAACACAACTCAGATCTCTCCTCCCCAGCTGCTCCTCAAACAAAGATGAGCCCCAAGCAGAACTCCTCATCTGGGAGTTTCCAGGTTCCGAGGGGTAACTTAAACTTTGTGTGAACAAATCCAAAACGTGGAAATGATCAACCACCTCAAAACCTGGGTCTGTAACAGACTGTGCTCCCAGGTACCTGGGGGTGGAACAGACTCTTTTCCCTGGCCTTGGCAGCTGTAATTCCTCTGATTCTGGTGTAGAGACTAAAATATGATATGGAGACTTTTATCTTTAAGTCCTACCCCTGTTTCTTCAATCTTTCTCTTTTCTTATTATTCAGCTTCCTGTGGCAGTGAAATAATACACTTAAACAGACCAGGATAGATTATTTTAGACTATTTTTGGTCACTTTACACATTTTAAAGAATGCAAAAAGCACTGGTTGACAGCTGTTAGGGACTTGAATGTTATTGCAAAGCAGCTGTTTTCATTTATCGAAAAAGTATTAATCTTTCTCCAAACTCACAGAACACTGAGCTAATAACTCTCCCTCTAACCTACGGAAAATACAGGTCACGTCTGTGCAATGTTGGCAGAAGGTTTTGTTTATAACAATTAAACTTGTAGAGCATTTTGTTCTTAAAAGGACTGAGCCTTTCTGGTCGGGGGATGTTTGCAGTCGGAGGCAGCTATTAAATAATAATCAGTAGCATGTTCACCCTGCAAAGAATTTCTAGTTAAAATCAGACAAGATTAATCAGAGGAGACTTCTCTGTTCACTAGAAATTTCAGATGAAGAGAGGCTGACACGGACCAGGAACAGGCAGGATTATTCCAACATTTCAGCATTCGATGTTGTTTAGTTTTGTCTCTCATCTCCTTCTAAGAACATTTGGTTTTTATATACTGACATCGAAGCTTAATTTGTTTGAAAACAAAGCCTCTGCACACATTCTCTCTGCATTGTTATTTACTTTACATTAGTATTTATAGTCCATTCAGTCGAGCTCTGGAGGAGAAGGCAACTGGCGTCCCAGGGAATGTGTTTGTTGAAGAGCAGTGGGAATGAGACAGCTCACAGGCAGGGAGATAACTTCCAAGCGTACATATAGTTCCTGCACATATTTAATTTGAGAATCACCATGGCATCAAGATACATGAAGTATCAAGGATGAAGTCATCGTCTTTCTTATTTTCTTAAAACCGTAATCCATGCAAACATATTTTACAGGGAATACTGAGTGCAGGCTTTGGTGCAGATATAAAAAGCCTGATAAGATCTCCTTGCCTGCTGCACACCGTGGGCTGCTGTCAGCCCCAGCCTCAGCTGAGCCATGGCATCAGAGCACAGGCTGTGCCTTCCACCTCAGAAGAGCTGTGCCTGCCTCGGTCCAACTGAGCCTTCTGAAAAAGCAGGATTTCAAATGCACATCCACCACAACCCAAACTTCTTTCATGTTAACAGGGTAACACATGAGTATTGGTGAAAGTAAGACCAGCAGAAACACACACCAGACTGACTGGGCAGGAAAATAATTTCCCAGTAAAGCAAATCATGTTCTAGGGGTACTGGTGTTTTACAGTTCTGCAACATGATCTGTATGACCTACAAAACTTCCTCTGCCAAGCCCGAGGGTGGGATTTTCAAGCATGCCTAACAGCTACCTGCTCCAGAAGTTAATGTTAAGACTGTTACTGATCTCTGGGGAACAGAATTATCCCAAGTACTAAAACGCCCAAATCTCACCTTCTGAAACAGCTTTTCAGGACTCGGTTATTAGAGCTGTTCAAAATCCAGACAGCACTATATCTGACATTTTTACTGATAAATTCGAAGAGAACAGGAAGTTCTTATGCTCCCAACCTCCAGCATGTGAGTTCTTTTTTGCAGATCTGCCACACTGCAGAGAGATTTTATATTTACACCATCAGCTGCTGAAGTGCTCAAAGAAGCACTCTCAAGGAGATGTAGGCATGGCAGGATTACACAAAACAATCCTTAAACTACCTGTGGACACTGGAGTTCTCCAAGGGCCATTATCCCAGTGCCTGAGCAGTGCCCAGCCAGGTCCCTGTGGCACTGATGGAGCTTCCAGCTCTCCTCCCTGTGGCTGGGAATTCACCCCATCCTCGGGCTCCTTCTCTCCCATTTGGGCTATTTTCAGAAAACCCTCTTGCAGGAGCAATGCCCCTGAGCCCCCTCAAGGTGGTCCATCCTGGATCAGACCAGTCTCCCCTAGAAGCTCATCCCACAACTGCAGTGTTTTATTTCCAGCCCTCCCATAAAATATGCCTGTGCAGTACACGGTGCTGAGCATGCAATAGGTTAAACAAATTGATGATAAAGTATTCGACTTCGTTAGTTTTCATTACCATAAGAAAACATCAATTACATTTTCTATTTTATGAGTGTACACAGGGGAATCCATTACAGTTAGAGAGAGGTTATATGACTCTTTCTGCTGCTTCTTTCCTCAGCAAAAAGAACAGTTTGTTTTTAAAGCCAGTGACACCAGCCCAGAGGAAGGGAAGGCACACCGGCGTATCTGCATAGACAGCTCCTATCCTGATTTATCCAGCCTGGCTCCAACTAATTAAACATCTGCCTCGACGATTTCCTCTGCAGATTTATCTTCTCCAGTATACAGCTCTGACTGGTTGTTACAGGCTTTTTCCTAACTTGCAGCCATTCCCATGCACTCCTCCCAGTGGGTTATTTGGGCACGTGGCAGGAGATGATCCAGCATCCCCGTTAACCCCCTGTGGGTGCCTGTGGTGGGACAGGTCACAGGTCCCACAGTCCTGCTGCAGGACAACCACGTCCTCTAGGAAAGGACTTGGGGCCGTGGCTCTCCCAGCTACAACACATCCAGCTGTTTCACCACCCGCATTTCCCCTTGACTGACTCAAATATTATTTAAAAATGGTCAGAGTTCATATGTCAAAAGCCTCGAGACACTAAGAAAGAAGAATTGCAAGGAAGGTGAAATAGTTTGAACAGTTTGCAATAATTTTATCTAAATAGAGCTAGGCACAGTCAGAATACTGCTTCTGTTTTTTCAGGCCCCCTTCTATGGAGCAAAGGTTGTAGCCCACTTCTGTCTCCTACTGACCAGTATCTTGCTGCAACAAATAATCTTTACTGGCTGAATAAAGTGTTTAGAGAAAACTAGTCCAGTGTTTTAGCCCTGGTCATGCTGAACAAACCCTTCCCAACTGTCCCACAGGAATTCCTCACATTTTCCTCACCCAAAGTAGCCAACCCAGGTTTGCATTTTCCTACCAATTTAGGACCAGTCTGAAAAATGTCCTGTAAGTCAGTGGTGAAAACAGGTCAGAAAGCAACTGCTTCTACCACTACTTGAAAACAGCATAATGTAATAAATTCATTTGTCCCGAAGATCATTGAAGAAAGGCAGAAAAGCTCACAGGCATTTCAGTTTTATTAAACTATTCCAAAAAACTTTAAATAAACACGTTCAGTCTATTTTTGGTAACAACTTTTTAAAAATCAGACCATTTAGAAACACTGCTGAATGAGGAGAAATGCTTCTCCTAAATTATGTCTTATCTTTTATTCAGAACTTTGACATCCTAATCCACTGGTTAATAATGACCTGAGCCACCCTGGCACAGGCCCGTGCTGTGCTAATGGTCTGATCTGCAATTCCATTTATCCCTGCATCTCCCAGGGACAGTGAGAGCACATCCTCTCCAATGGTAGGTGAGGAATGATGACAAAATCTTTTCCTACTCCTGCTCCAGTCTCTCTGTGCCCACTGTGGTGGCATCCTGAGCTCTCCCTGCCCTCAGCAGCATCCCCAGCATCCCCCAGATGGGGACTGGCACGGCCTGTCTGGATCCAGAGAGTCCCTCTGTGCTCACAGCTACAATTGCTGCTGCTTTAAAGGTGGCAGCAGGACCTTCCTAAGCCCCCCCACCTTGCTAAAGCCTGATAAACCACATTTTGGGAGAGGGGTGTCATTGGGAATAAGGAAAGGTTGGGATAAGCTAAGTTAATGTTAATAAAAATTTCTGATTTACCAGTTCAATACACAAATACCTGATCTGAGAAATTGCTTCAGCCATGTGCAAGCATTACAGGACAATTCCAAGAATGCACTGTGGGTTCTTATCAGCAGTTAAAAAATTAGGATTTCATTTAGGAAACACAGTAATTTGGGAATTCTAGCAGGAAGCTTCCCCAGAGTGAGCACTCTGCTTGCAGTGATCCCAATGCATGGAGCCTACAGCTGCAGGAATTCTGGCCGTGCCTGGACACAAGCATGACCAAAACCTGCAAACACAGAGTATTCCAAGAAATCCAATTACATTTTCCCACGTAAACATGCCCGCATGTAACCAAAAGGTTTGTGGTCGTGACTTCCACTATGGTTATATCCACAGCAGGGGTGCTGGTGATCTCTCAAAGAGGTGAGATATCACATGGATAATTAATAAAAACTAAATTGAAGTGATTTGTTATATAGTTATCCCCCACACCAAATGACACATACACCCCTACATACCCTGCTCCTGCAAAGGGTTTTGAGCAGGAGGGCCAAGGCAGCAGAAGTGAATGTGTTAGCTGAAGGAAAAAATGCCAGATCCATTCCTTTTCTAAACTACTGAGCAAAAGTAACAAAGTCAAAGCAGAATCAAATTTCAAATGGACAAAGAATAAAACATCTGTTACACGAAGGGGGGAAGCAGTTTAAAGACTGAGCTAAGTGAATCCTTTAGCAACCTCCCTTCAGGGAAGGGAAATCTGACCCCAGGAAATAAATAAAAGTCACCCAAAAAGTGAACAAAAGAGGTGTTTGAAAAAACCCCAACACCATTCATCGCCGCTAACGACTTGTTCATTATGAGTGATGATGGATAAAGACTTCTCACGCTGAGATGAAATCAAGATTTATATGCATTGTTTCCTCTCCCAACTTGTGGGAAGATCATCATCATTTAATTCTATCTCTGCGGCCAGTGATGGGCATCCAGAGAGCTGGTTATCACACGGCGCAGTCAGCTGGCAAGGGCCGGCCGTGCCGCTGGCACATCTGGACGGAGGCGCCGCAGCCGAGGCTGAGCGATGGCTCCTGGCCACCCTCCAAATTGCTGCAGACTGGCGGGGCTCCTCTCCACCCCCAGCACTGCTCCTCTCCATCCCNTTTACGAGAATCAGATTTTCATTGCTCCATTCAATTGCTCTTCTCTGCCATTTTTTACAGCTCTTATCGTTCCCCTGGAATATGGCCTTGAGACAGCTCATCCGTGTCCTTCACTGTGTTATCTCTTCTAACTTTTATTAAAACTTCAGCTCTCATCTGAAGATAGCTAATTAAATCCATGACAGATTATACACGCATTTAAAAACTGCACTGAACTACTTTTTCTAAAGAGAACAGGGTTTATTTTCTTTTCCCGTAGTTAAAACTGAGGGTGTATAAGGAGGTTTCATTCATTTACAAAGACAAGATCCTTATCTTTCCCACTATATAGATGGGTTTATATTAAAGTTCCTTTGTTGCGTGACAAGACTCAGAGCAATTTCTCTCAGTAATTATTTCTTGTTGCTGGAAAGATCTCTCAGCCTTATACTTTTGAAATATATAAACTAACATATATGTGAATGCACATCTACCCCCCAGAAAAACATTGTTTAAAATAGAAATACAAGTACTGTACATTTTCCTTTTTCAAGTGTTCATATGTCTTAAGTATAACAGCACTATTTTGATAATATTGCAGAAAGTAAATTTTTCTTTTTCACTACAAGTAACAATGAATCCTTGAAATTATTTAAAATCACGGTAAGCATAATTTTCTTACATAAATTAAAAGTACATATACAAACTCTATCGTGGGCTGGACTTGCTGTACTTCTACCCATCATCCCAAATTACCATGAACTGGTCTTGAATGCAAATGGCTTTGTTATCATAAATAAATATTTGCAGGAATGGATATACTGCTCTGCAGCAAACATTATGCAGCTCCTGCACTGTCAGCTTTGTGCCAGCGTGGAGAACACAGATCTGTGCACAGAACTGCTGTGAGTGGGGCTGGGACACGACCCCCCCCAAAACCTGAGCAACGTTCACAACAGATAAAAAGAGATATAAAATATACTCGTGGAGAAAACACCCTGCCCTCTAGAAAATACGATAAATAACCCACCTGAGCCTCTCTGTGATCCCTTCCTTCTCTTTAAGGCCTTTTGTAAGATATCCTTCATGGTGACCTTCATACTGTCCACCTGAATAAGTGAGAATCCATGAGCAGCATTTCTGCAAGACAGATGCACATGCAGTTTTACAAAACAATCATCACCGGCAGCTCCCCGCAGTCCTCGTTAGCTTCAAGCAAAGCACTTGTTAGGCACACGGTTAACGAACTTGGGCTGTAAAGGGGAGTTAAAAGGAGAAACCAAGCAAACTGCCTCAGCAAGGCAGAGACAAAACCAGCCAAAATGGATTCAGATTCAAAGCAAGGGGTGTATGGATTTTTCTAATTTATTGTTATTTTTGATCACTTGGTGTTCAGCGTTAGAAGAGAAAACTGAGCCAATGTACCTGGGGGCTCCTCGTCTCCTCAGCTCGTGTCTGGGGGGTGTTTTACAGCACACAGCAGGGAAGCAGTTTGCAGAGGCATTTTCATCCGTGTCCCACACGTAACAAACCATTAGGGAGAGGTGGCAGAACACCCCTCAGTGACAGCAGCTCTGCAGCACTGCCGAGGTATTATTTCAATGCATTATTTCAAACCCAACAGGGTTTCTTTGGACACGTTTTTGTGAACACAATGGCACAAAATCTCCCAGAAATATCCAAGGCAGTGGGTCCTTGTCCTGGCCATCACCCACGGGAGAGGCCACACAGGGGGAAGGACTGCGAAGAGCAAAGGGACAGCTGTGGGGGTGCTGCTGCCAAACACCGAGAGGGGCACCCCTGGGGAAGCAGAGAAGATGACAATATAATAGAAGAGCCACTGAGTGAGCATATCAGTAAATTTTGCCCCTTAGCCCTCGCAGTCAGTCTCGGCTCGTGTCAGTAGATGTCACTGCAGACAGTTCCAGGGAAATCCGAGAGCTGAGGGCTCCCACCGGAGAGATTGCTCTGCATGGAAAAAACTGGTTTGCAAAGCTATTTGGGCAGGAGGAGGAGCTTTCTATCTGGCAACCAGGAATTTTAATCAGGGAGTACAGCTCTATATGAACATCACAGCTGGAATATTTTTAAAAGCAACTGGCAGGCGAAAGCAATCCAAGCAACACAAGTACATCCTGAAAAACAAACCCATATTACATGTCACTTTGAGACACAAATGCTGGGAGCAGAGGTTGGAGCTCAGGTCACATCAGACGTGGCATCCCCAGCCTACGCCGTGACACAGCCAGGATGGAGGAATGATACCTCTGAGCCCTCACCACTCCCTGCCGTGCTCAGGGCACCCACTGCAGTGAGCCATGGGGCCAGCAGCCCCCTGCCTGGGCACGTGCTGGTCACAGCCCCGTGTCCTGCAGGCCACTCGTGCTCCTGGGGCCAGCAGCCAGGCCTGGGCTCAGCAGATGTCCCCCCTCACGGCTGTGAGACGCCGTTTCCTTCTCCTCCGTTGTGCGTTGCTCTCATCTGAATTTCATTTTCAATTCCCTTTGTTCCTGGCAAAATGAAACTGCCTAAAAGCCCCAAATTTATGTTCTCCAGACCATTTATTATTTATAACTCTATCTTACTCGTCTTCAAACCAAATACTCCCAACCTTTTCATGCATCTACTTTTCCCTCTGTTTCTGCCGCGTGTTCGGCGCAGTGGGAGCAGAGCTGAGGGAGGGAGTGCCACCACCTCTGCAGGTGACACTGCTGTCCTGGGAAGGCTCAGAGGCTCTGCAGGTGACACTGCTGTCCTGGAACAGCCCCGGGGCTCAGAGGCTCTGGCTAATGCCTGGAGTGAGCAGAGATCTTCCCAAGCACTTCACTGAGGAGCAAATTTCCCCTGATTCTGCTGTGGAGCCCCACGACCTGCACGAGCACCCCACAACACCTGCCCTTCGCCCAGCAGTGCCCTGGCCAAGCTCTCTCTTCCCAAAAGCCTCACAGCTTCAGTCCCAACTGACCTGCTGAGCAAGATTCAGTGGATTCTTGAAAGTGAAAAACCTATTCTACAATTATAATTACAAAAAAGGAAACTACCTTTGTGCTTTTATTTAAACAACACAATTGAAATGCTACATGAAAAGCCCTCCACGCTGGACCAGGCCATCACAACACCTGGAGCCTCCAGGTAATCCATACAATGCTCTGCAATGCCTACGGGAAGTTTCCAGAAAACTCCAACCAAAATACAGGGAAATAAATTGAAATACTCCAGGGAAAAAAAGAAATTGCAAAGGCAACAGAAGTTTTCCAAAACCTGCGATGGCCAAAACAACTGGTGTCACAATTCTCCCCTTAGTACAAAATGCTTTTCAACATTTTTCACCCCAAACAGAGCAGGGCCTGCAGCCCTCTTCCCACTGGGCGTGGAGTGGCCATCAGCAAATGGCCCCAGCTCAGGGCTGCTCACAGCCCCATGGATCAGGAACTTCCCAAAAATGGAAGATTCTCTTTCAGTTCCTGACACCTCAGCTGCTAAAGAGCACAGGCTGCTGTGATCCTGCTCGTGTTCCGGGCCATCCCGGCTCGGCCCATTCTCTTCATTGAGCAGCTGGCCTGAGAACTGTCAGACTGATTTCCCTGACACTCCATTACTAACCCCTGCCTGAGCCACGGCCATTCTTTGCCTCAGAAGCTGGATCTCATCCCAGAACAATCTTTAAAAGTTTATTTTACTGATCAAAGCAAAATAAGAAACCCTCTGTGTTTTACTATATTTAGTGTGCGAACCGTGAGTGAGTCCTTGGCAGGAGCAGTGAAATGCAGAGTGCACCCCGCTTTTGTAAACTCTTGGCTATTTGCTCTGGAGCAGAGCCAGAGGGGCCAAAACCCCATCCTGGTCCAGCTGCCCCCTTCCCTGCCCTGGCTCAGCGCTGGTGTCCCCTCACAAGGCACCACAGAACCTCAGCACAACATCTCAGTGCTCAGCAACCCCCACATCGGAGCCAGGGGTGGATTTAAGCCCAGACCAAAGAGCTCCTGCTGGCATCCTGGGGCCAGGCCAGCGAGCCAGAGCAGTTTCCTGTGCCCAGAGAAGCCCCATGGAATCACAGATTAGCTGGGGTTGGAAGGGACCTCTGGAGATCATCCTGTCCAATCTCCTGCCCAAGCAGGGCCACCCGGAGCAGGGGACACAGGAACGTGTTCAGGTGGCTTTGGGATGTCTCCGGAGAGGGAGACTCCAGCCCTCCCTGGGCAGCTGTTCCAGTGCTCTGCCACCCTCCACGGAAAGTTCTTCCTCATGCTGAGGTGGAACTTGTTGTGGTTTAGTTTGAGGCCACTGCTCCCTGTCCTGTCACTGGACACGCTGCCAGGGTGTCCTGGAGCCGCGCTCAGCTCCGGATCACCTGGAACACACCAAGCCACCACACCCCTGCCTTGTGTGACCACAGCACGGGAGGCTGTGCTGGACAAACATGCACCCACCTCACCTCAGCACTCCCCAGCTTGCTCTGCCCTGGCCATGGACTGTCCTCACTCAGCCCATCCTTAATTGCAATTACAAATTGTGTTTTACCTCACTCTGCTAAGGTGTGATACCTTCATTTTAAGTCAACACACTGAAAATGGGACAGACAAGCAGATGCTGGTCCATCAATTAAAACTGCTGCTGGCAAATTGGAAGCCGAAGAAATTCCTTAGCTTGTATTTTCTGTCATTTTGCAAAAACATACCTGGGTGACAAGGTTAAATCAAGCAAAGGAAATCCCTGGCACTTATCATCCACAGGCATTACTGATAAATTGTGCAGTGGAGGAATAAAGGATTACCTTCTGTATTTTTTCATTACACTTTTCTTTTGTTACAGAATACATAAATCCATTGTGGCACAATGTAATATGTATCATCGTGCTACACCTGTGGACGTTTCATAACGGCTGCCATGTCTGTGCAGTCAGGAATGATAAGTGAACCACCCGTGAATGTTAATGATAGTGATCATTCTGCGGTAACTTGGCTTTCCATCTTCTTTTACAGCCTCGGCGCTGGAGCCAGGGTGGCAAGGTTCAGGAGAGGGAAAAGGAAACAACAGCACAGGCAGAAGCTCCGGCGGGCTCACCTCATGGTGCTGAGGTGCCATGGGAACAGGCAGGGTCCCCCCTTTTGCCACAAAATAAAACGACCTACACTGGAAGGACAAAAGGTTCTGTTCTGAATGAGAACTTTTCTGAAAGCTCCTTTCCAATCTGGAGCAATTTTAAAATTTTTTAGTTTTTTTTTTTTAAACACAGAAGTGGAATTTATTTTCCAGAAGTGGAATTTATAGCACTTAAAGCTCACTGCATAACCAGTTGGCATGGCTGGAAGTGCCTGGGAGTGACTAACAGCAATTTCCACTTGATCAGCACAAAGAGTTAAGACTCAAAATCCCAGCTGATGCAATGGACTTACCTTAAGCCGGGTAATTTTTAAGATAAAGTGCACAGTGATAGGAACCGGACTAACTAATGCCAGCCACAATTTTTATTCTGAGCCTAAACGACTTGCTTTTGTGCATCTCAGGCTGGCCTTGCATAGCTCTGTGCACTACTGAGTTTAACTGGCTGCATTTTGACACCACCACAGCAGTCCTTAGACCTCTCTCAAGTCTTCTGACGCCCTCCTTGGGGGCCCACCCCTCCCTCTCCCCTCTCCTGGGAGCCACATTCTTAATTTTGCACCCACGTTAACTGTCTTAAATTTTATATGAATATTCTAAATTATACTTTGCAGATTACACACCCCCATGAAAAAAACAGGAGCAGGCCTTTTGGGGAGTGCTGCTGAGTCCAAGAAAAAACACATTTCAGGGCTTTGAACTGAGTTTGCAAATGCACGATGCAAGTCTGGTATTTTAAAAGGGTTTCAAACCTTAAACTATCGGGTATGGCAGAGGTGCTGCTTTGAAAATTTGTATATAATAGTCAAAGCAATTTAAGTACAATATCAAAACAGAAAAAAAGTGCTACAGAGCAGAGGAACTGGATGCCAAATTCCCTCTGTGTGCCAACTGGCAGCTGAGCTACAGCTCCTCGAAACACCATTAGATCGAGTATGTCAAGTTCCAATAATAAAATTTCCAAGGGAAAAAGCCCCAATGATGGTACAGATTTATTTTAAGCCTTTCAGGTATGACCTCACCACCTCAAGAAGCCTGTATTTCCATGGATGTGGTGCTTTGTTTGCCTCCTCCTGACACCCCTGAAAGGAGAGCGGGGCTGTGTGCGAGCGTCTGACGTTGGCCAAAGCTCTGCTTTCCACAGCAGCCACCTTCCAAAAACATAACTCGCTAGACTAATGGGCAGCGAGCAGCCAGAATGACTGCCCTCCGTCTTCTCCTTGTGTAACTTTGCCAGAGTCCTTGGAACTTGCCAAATTCGGTCATGCCTGCTTAGCTTGCTCGACTGATTGTGCCAGAAAAGAAAATAAGACACAGATGTATTTGAGCTCTTTGAGATGCCAGTAAGAGCGACAGCTAATGGCTTCATTTCGACCCTCCCCTACCAGCTGGGCACAGGTGGGGGGATAATGAGGTCCCTCTCCCTAATCAAACTCAATTATTTACTACTCTGTACAGCCACAAAGACATTCACATCCAGCTCGGAATATAAACTGCACCGTGGGCTACTTCCAGCCACCACCTCTGGGTATTTATAACTAACTCAAGTGGCTCGGAGTTTGCCTTGGCAAGAGTTGAAGTGTATAAAGTTCTGCAAACTGTTTCTGCTCAAACACGTCCTGCTGAAACGGGGTCCCTGGCGGGGTTCCACCGCTGTCAGCTCGGCAACTGCGCAACATCTGAGCGAACATGCAGCACGCAGGACGGGCAGCTCGGAGATGAAACACGGCTCCAGCACCGAGCTGCTCGCAAGCATCAACATTTTTCAACAGTGATTCAATATTAATAAACATTACAAGTCACAAGGCTGACACGGCAGCAGCTGAAATACTTCAGCACGAGGAGGAAAAAAAGAGATGCAAAATATAAAACCACAATTACATGCGCTGGTTGGGTGACAGGGCAGGAAGGAGACATAGATTTACAACAAATCCCTACAAAAATAAGACAGCACGCACATTTAAACTCACAGAGGTAACAACCTTTTGATCAAGTGATGATCAAGTAATTCTTTATTCTAGGGGACACATTAAAAATTCTAATTTAAACCTAACTATTTACACAGTAATCACAAGCCATTTAAAATTAAAACGTGGCCACTGGAACCACCAAACTGACCCTTTCAGAAGAGCACTTCTTATGATGCAGTTGTCCTATTTCTCCTCAGCAGCACCTTCCAAGCTAGAAGGAAGCTCCTCACATCAGCACAAATGATGGTAAACCAAAAGATTTCACGTTTTTCTGCAGCTGGACCCTAGTCCTGCTCCCAGCTCCAGGCAGAGCACTGCTGGCCAGGCTGGGACCCCACGGAGGTCTCAGGGCTCCCATGGGAGGGGCAGTTCCACCTCCTCCGAGCCAGTGTCCAAACCCTGACCCACACCTGGTCACTGCAAACTGACCAGTCAGTGAAAACTGACCCCAGCTCATGCACCCAGTGCAGCATTGGGGGGCAGGGAGGGGGAAGCTGGGAAAGGGGACTTTCTCCAGATGAGAAATCAGCAACAATTTAGAACTGGCTGTTGACAGTGACCTCCCCTTCCTCACCACTGCCTCAGTGCAGCCCAGCCTTGAATAACTTAGCTGTGAATAGTGGGGCCAGAATATTTTATTTCCCAGTGCCCTAATGCAGTGGAACAAAGTGAATGTGGCCTTTGGGAACACACGTGGGACTTCTGACAATGGTTTTCTGTAGGATGCTTTGGAACGTCGCTAAGAAACACATTACACAATAAAGAATATAAAAACTAATTAAATAAGCCAGATTTTTTAAAAAATGTCTGATTATTCAGAACTAGAAGCAGCTGTAGTGTTGAGAAATGTAAGTAATGTCCAATAACCAGGAAAACCCTATTAGCATTTTCATTTCAAGAGCTCCAAACATGAAATATTTTTCCCAAGTAAGAAGTGGCTTATGCTCCTGGCATTTTGTTCTAGTAATTAAGGCCTTCTGATGGTTTAAGAGATCTTTCATTCACAAGTAAAGAAAAATAAAAGTGATCAAGCACAGTATATATCCCTACTTCACTGATAAGGACATAGCAAATTCTTCTGGAGCTACAGGTCAGACAGCTCTAGTCTCAGGGGTGGATGGAATCTCCCTCATCAAAATTCTTCTGGACTTTGGAGGGGAATGTCCAGTCCTATTCCACCTGGACTGCTTGGTTACTGCTCACTTCTCTTCTCAATCACAGCATTGTGATTAAGCCACACTGCAGCTATTTGTCTGTAAAATCACTCACTCCTGTGCAGAGCATCACCCACACGTGTGGCTCCCGAATGTGACAGGCTCAGGAGAGGGCAGCAGAGGAGAAGGAGGCAGGAGGTGGCCCGGCCCCAGAGCTGTGCCCAGGCCAGGGCTGTACTCACATGCGCACGAAGAGCGACTGCTTGGCCGCCAGCCCCGGGGACGAGTACTTCTCCACCAGCGCCAGGGTGCTGAAGCCAAACTTGTGGATGGGCTCATTGGAGTCCAGGGGCGGGAAATCCGTGTCCACCTCGCCGTCGTCCTCGGCAATGTGCAGGCAATAGGCGCTGACGTTGTCACTGGAACACAGAGAGAGCCCCTGAAGCAGGACAGCCACTGGACCAGCACAAACCCTGCAGGCACAGGCACCTGCACGGGGGGATGCTCTGAAAAGCCACTGGTGACACTACACAAACGTGGCCCCAAAGGTCCCAACGGATCCTGCTGCCATAACCCTGCGGCGACAGAAAAACCCCAAACCTCAGAGCAAAGCAGTCAGTCTTCATCCTTAACTGCACTACAAGCAAAACCTGACAGCGATTAAAATACTCTAAAATATATAAAAGTTTTGTGATTTCATAATCCATTTGCGAAAATTTATTTATCTATTTATATGATGACTACACTTCAGAGCTAAAGGCACACAAGCAGTGTCTGTGATTTTTCACAGATCAAACAACTGTGAAAGTTTACTGTCTGTAGGCTGGAAAAGCAGAGAGTGCTCTCGGGCAGGTAAGCAGGGTAACGAACTATGGAGAAAGTAAAAAATCTGTCCAACACACTAGCAATGATTAGCAGAAAACTTACCTTTTCTAAATATCTAGGTTCAGTCACTAAAAGCAGTTACAAATTAATAAACACCAACAAGCAGAACTAACACAGGAAGTTGAAACAGATACAATGTGAAAGAAATAAAGAACTGAGCCTCTTTCTTTCCATAGATGAAAGCCCAGACGGAAACAACTATTTATAGATACCAAACACGTATTAATCATAATTTCCTAACATTAAAATCTATTTCAACTATTACTTTAGTTTAAATTATTGACCTGAAAATAAGTATTCTTTCTGACTGTAAACCTGCAAGCACTCAGGCCTTTCTCCAGCCATGCAGTAAAGCTGGAGGTGCACGTGGCAGCATGTTTCTAAACTCTGCAGTTTAAATTTGGAGTTTTAATTGCATGATTGATGCTTAAATTAATTAATTGTAAAGTGTATGCTAATTGTTTAATTGGTCGCTTGATCTATATAGATCATTTTTTGAATTAAATGAGTTGATTTACAAAGTTTATTGATTGGATGTGACAATGAATTATTTCACTGACTACCTGATTTGCAATTTTCTCAATTAATTCACAAACCTTTGGTTGCAACTGTGCTTTATTGAGAGTGCTTAGTCCAGGTGATCTATAGGCATCTTGTCACGACTAAGACATTTATTACAGAAAACAGGGAATAATGATGCATTGCTGTTAATGTAAGCTGCAAATTTGCTCTCCAAAAGGTAATTCAGCAACATTTGCCAGTCTGAATTTTGAAAATTCTGCAGTACTAGTAAAGAAACTTTCTGGCCTTGGACACTTCCAGGGATCCAGGGGCAGCCACAGCTTCTCTGGGCAGCCTGTGCCAGGGCCTCACCACCCTCACAGGAAACAATTCCTCCCCAATATCCCACCCAGCCCTGCCCTCTGGCAGTGGGAAGCCATTCCCTGTGTCCTGGCATTCCATCCCCTGTCCCCAGTCCCTTTCCCGCTCTCCTGGAGCCCCTTTAGGCAGTGGAAGGGGCTCTAACAACACCAGCTCTCCCTGCCTGTCCCCGTAGCAGAGATGCTCCACCCCTGAGAGCATCTCTGGCCTGGCTCCAGCAGCTCCACGTCCTCCCCACGCTGGGGGAATAGAGGCAGCAGGCACTGTGTGCTCATTTGTCCCACTCAGCACAGCTCCAGGTCCTTCAGGCTGTGACACTACAGTGTGAGTGGCCATGCCATGCACACCTGCCCCCAGCTCTGCTCCTGCCTTGCCCTGCTCACTCTCCATCCCCTGCCTTTGGCAGCCTGGTGTGCTCTCACAGCTCTGGGCAAATAAAGTGAACATTTTCATTTGGAACCCGATGCATCTGCACAACTCTCATTAAAGCTGGAGGAACACACAGCCACAGGGCAGCAGAACACACCCAGCACTGTCCCAGAGTGATTCCAGTGCCACCAGCTCATCTCCCACCAAATACAGGGAAAATGCACAGCGTGGGTTAAATCCCACAGAACAAAGGGGTTTCAAGTGTCTTCAATCATGGACTGGGCTCCTGAACACTAACACAGATTAGTCACAATGTGTTAAAAAAAAAAAGGTCCAGTGAGTAAAACTGTTCTGCACTTTGAACCTCCACCAGGCTGAGATCGAAGTTGGGAACTCACAAGTTCAGCACAAAAACTGAGAGATGTAACAGCATTCCTCACTTCTAAAAATAGCAAACGTATTTGAATCGTGCATCTTGCTATTAATTTCTTCCTAGAAAGGGATTTTGTTTATGTTTTGCAGGTGGAATCATTCCAGCACATCTGTCAGAGGATGGTAAGAAAATGGTCTGCTGAGTTGTAACCCAAATTCATGAGTAAGAGGCCAGGGACAGGACTGCTAACACTGTCAGTGGTTCCTTGTACCAAGAGACTGAATAGAGACAAATACAATACAATTATAATAAAAAAGGCAGCCTAATTGAATACAGAATGTTCTCAAAGCTGTCAACTAGTACTCATTCACTTCAGACTCTTACACCTATCTTTTAGGAAAAGGAATTAGGCAGTAATATATTCTTTTCCTAAAGACAGAAGGGGTTGTTTCTCCTAATTATAAAGTCTAAAACCTCCTCATTATTCTCCCAGTGTCACTAGCAGGTATAGTTGTCACTCTGCATGCCTTGTATACCCCATCTGAATCATTCTCTGTATGTATTTTAGTGCAGTGTCACAATGATCCCCATTTTGTCTTTTTATACTCTCACCTGACTGAATCAGGAACAAATAGCCAATGTAGAATGGGTACCCTACACGAGCTCCTTCCTTACTTGGAAATATGAGAATTAGTTTACAGTTAAATCAATCCTTGCTCCAGGACTGGCAGTCAGCAATGCTAAAAGAAAAGATGATGGAGACATGAGAAATAATGAAGAACCTATAAAAAAACCAAACTTCTTGGAAACTCGAGGCTCTGCCCCTTAATCTCAGCATTTGTCCCCAGATTCTCAGTTGCTGCTGTGTCTAACACGTGCTCTTGGGAACTCACGCCTCTGTTATTTATTTTATTCTTTCTGCCCTGAGATTTGATTACACTGGACAGCCTCCTTGCTCATGAGCACTTTTTGACACATCATAACATCTTATCCTTCAAGGCAGACAGTGAAATTCATTTCTTCCCACTGCTGCCTTTTGCTGTGGGCAGTGATGGTTCATGGAACACTCCACTCACGGGTGCTGTTCCATTTGAGGTCTGCTGTGCTCCTGAAAAATATTTGTGTGTCCAAAAACTGACATCAGTGGTGTCTTACTCGTTAAAAAATAACCTAATCATATACAAAGGACACTTCTCTGAACTTGTGATACAATGAACAGAAATTAATAACAGCAAATGAAATGGCACCATCTGCAAATAATCTAATATTTCTTCTCCAGAACAAAAAAAAGGACAAATCAAACCGAAGTGTTTAACCTCAGAAGCATCTCATATGTCTGTTGAGAAGAGCTAGGGGAAAACCTATATCCAAAGAAAGAATATCCATGGGACTGTTTCCAAGAGGGGATGCTTTCCTGTGTGCCCTGTACCTGTGGAACAGAAATCAGCAAATCCGAACACGGGAGCTCCAGTGACCTCACTCCCATTCCCCCACAACTGTGCTACAACAGCAGGTGAGACTGCTGAGCCCTCCAGTGCTCCTGAAAAAGGCTAAAAGAGTGAGCTGCAAGATTCAGGATCAAAAAAACCCCACCCCATTCATTCAATATTCCACAAACAATAAAAACCTGAAATTTGGCTCATATAGAAAAAACCCAAACAAAACTATCAACCTCCTTTGCACCAGGGACATCCCTGCCAGTGACTGTTACTGACAGCTCTTTAATAATAAACTACTTTGAGTTCTTACTTTATGTTCTATGGCCCAGCAAAACCAGAAGTATTTTACAGAACTGTTTTAAAACAAAAGTTGCTCAGGTGAGCTGCTCTGAAGAACCTGTCTTTGCACCTCATCTGCCAGGAAAAAGGAACAGCTCTTACTAAACACCACCAGTGCTCCAGCACAGCAAAGGGACTTAGAGGAGTTCTGGATTTTATCTGACATCTTGCGATCTCAGCCATTAAGAACATTACCAAAAAAGAGGTGGGACGTGAAGTAACAAATGCCTCCAGGACACCAAAAGAGATAAAGTTTGCATTATTTTTACATCGTTTTGAAATTATGACTCATTTACAGATCCAAGGCTTCCTGTTGATAATTTCCCAGCACACAGCAGCTAACTGAAAGAGAAATGGCTGGAGGTGCACGTGTGCTGCTTGGAGGGAAATACTGATAAATGTGAGGGTGCTAAGACTTATATACCCAAACATTGACACAGAAATCCATTTCAACACGCAAAAAGGCTGCAGAGGAGAAGTTTAGAGATCAAGAGGTAGTAAAGAAAGAGCATTACTTCAGCTTGGGTTCCCGTCCCTCACTTGTATATTGCCAGCAGATGAGCCCGATCAGGTCGTGCACCTTGGCGTTGGCGATGGTCACCACTGTCATGGGCTGCAGCTTGTCCTGGCTTGTGTGCAGGGGGAGGTAGACATCGATTTTTTTGGTTGCCGTTGTACCAACATGGCCCTGGTGGGAAAACAGATTTCATTAGCATGTACAAAAAAAGTGTGACAGGGTTTATACAAAACCTGGGCGGATGGAATTCTCTTCAGCAGGAAAACTAAAATACGCTGCTATGGCTTAAAATTGGAAGAAGCTTCAACATTTAAATTCCAATTATTTCCCTGCTGTTTATCTGTAAAAAGGACAGGAAATATTTGGACATGATTTCATAATTTCCATAAAGAGCCTGAACTTTCCTACAGGATCCCATGTTCCTGCAGAATCCCAAAAAAACCCAAATATGTGTGGGATGGGGAGGAAGAGGGACCCAACAAAGCAGCCTAAGACTTCCGAAGTGCACTCCCCTTGTTTCTGTATTTCTGCTCATTTCTGCAGTTCTTCCTCACTGCCTGAGGAGCCCCTGGAGAGACACAGACAGCCCTCACCAAGGCTTGGCCTTGGCTTGCCAAGAGAAGGACAAAATCACACACACAGCCAAGCCACTGATGTGTTCTGTTTAAAGACACCAGGAAGAATCAACTAATACTGGGCTTTATTGGAACTTACTGTATGAAAAGAATCTTTTTGGTGCCATGGAGACTGACAATTAAATGAACCATAAAACACACAGCAACACAGAGATCTGTGAAGTTTGCATTGCAAAAAAAACGTGTTTAATCCACTGCAGGTAGGACTGCAGCTTTCACCCAGAAATCTTTTAAACAAACAAAAGATTGCACATCCTGATCCCCTCTTCCAAAGCACCCGAAGTAACTCTGTATCTTCATCTCTCTCCACACTACAAGGGCTTTGAGAATAGATAGAGTTCCTTGAATTAATCACTCGGAATTCTAAGTAACAGAATAAAAGGATTCAATGCTATAAATCTATAATGAGAGCATAAAACAGGGAGTTAAATGCCATGTGCTAATTTCAATATATTGTTAAAAACCATTTGATCCTTCAGTGCGATTATAAATTAGAGAAGTAATAGGAATTTAAAGATTAAAGTTATTCATACAGACATAGCTAAAAGTATTATTAAAATCCATCCCAACATAATAAATTTGTTTTTTAAGAAAGCATTTTTATAGTACAGATACCTCCTCTTCCCACGTTTTTAGGGTAAGAAGAAACTGGTTTTGCTCATTTAAAGAGGGGTTAGGTTTGTAACAGAACATGGGACATTCTTTCACTTAGTTTGGATAAACCTGAACAACCTTTGGTTGAGCTCTTGTGGCCAGGACCCTCTGAGACATCAAAACCTTACAAAATCATGAACACAAGAGAGCTACAGCTGGTAAAAACCACAAGGGTGGGGTTCTTTCTCTTTATCTTGCTTTTCTACTTCCAGGACTTACTTTTAAAGGGGAATAAACTGGTACCAGGTAGCAAATCACCTGTCTTTGCCCAGGTGCAGACACCCAGGGGCACGTGGGTGAGTGTTGGTGATGTTGTGGTCCTGGCCAGAGACATCCCAGAGCCGGGGCTGCTTTGGCAGGAGAAGGAGTAAACAGCAGTTCCCAGGAAATTAATGTGACTCCTTGGCACGCTAAGTCAGTTACATGTATAAATCCAAGGAGGGCAGAATTGTAAGTAATGCTGGGTCCTGATAATAGAAAATCCAAGAAAAATGGACAACCAGATGTGGGAGTCGATGCCAAGGTTACAATTGATACACTCAGCATCAAGCCAGGGATGGGACAAACGAGCAGAAGCTGGGACTGATACCCAAAGAGACCAGATTATCCATCAGCCACTGCATGAACGGTGTGAACTCACACCCCAAAACCATGAATTCATAAAATCACCCCATTCAGGGACCCTGGTCTCCAGCTGCACAAACCTGACACCCTCCTGGAGCTCCTCTCACAGCACAGCTCTGCCTTGCCCCACACCGTGACTCACTTGGTGTTTGCTGGTTTTTAACTAAACTTTGCTTTGTTCTTCCCCATCTCTAAATCTCCTCTCCCTCCTCCAGCCTATTTTTACTATCTTTGTTGTCCAAACTCCCTCCACTACAGACATCCTGTTCTCCTACTCACAAACACTCAATGTGAACACCAAAATGACAGGTGACCTAAACCAGGTACAACTCACACACCTATGAGGATTCCAACTCTTGGAGCAAGGGGAGCAATCCCAACAACAGCAGGACTGGGAAATGGCTCAAAGCACTGCTGTTACACTCAGGATCTTTAAAAAACTCAGAGAAATAGTTTTATGAATTGAAGGTCTGTAAAGCTGATGGCCATGAGGTATCAGGGAGGCTGAAACCTGAAGCCCATTAGGTTTTCTAGCAGTAATGAGAGCATCCATTGTCACACTGGGTAGGAAAGGCTTGCACAAACCCGTGGCTCAGGGCTGAGACTGATCAGTCCCACGCCAAGGGGGTCTGGAGGAAACCTCCACTGTGCTTATTGCAAATTGGTGGTATTTGTTCAGAACCACATGATAAATCCAAGCCATCAGGTCCCTGTCTGAGGGACAGAGCGAATCCATAGCCTCAGCCCATCCTGCAAAGCACTAATTGTGCACGAGGTCCCCGAGAGCTCAATTAGGGATGTGCTCAGAGCCCAGGAGGCGAGGGCTGGGCTGGGGTGGGGTGGGACAGGGACACGGGGATCAGCCTGTGGCCAGGGCTCAGAGCACCAGTGATCCTCCTGGGCTCTGCTGGAGCCTCCTCTCCGGGGGGAATCCCTCTGAGCCAGACCACAGGCATCACTGGAACCATAATTACTTCTTGCTCCCAACTAAAAACTGTATTCCAAGTGGAAATGCTGAGGAAACCCAGAAGATAAAGGACAATTACCGATATTCAAAGAGGCAGCATCAAACTTTATTAATAGATCCTGTATAAAATTCAATGGAAAATCTATTCAGGGCCAGGGGCCTTACCATTTGGAGTTTCCTTAATAGCCTCCAATAAATCTGGGAAGCATAAAGGGGCTGTTAAATTAACATTTTCCTGATCTGTCACCTGTGGCACAGTTAATTTGTCAAAAAATTCTTTTAGCTTGTCACTGGACACTGTATATTCTGACAAATGAAGTCTGGAATAAAATTGACAAAATATCTCGTTAATTTTCTAGGAAATCACAAATCTGATTCCATTAAGCTTTTATTGTTAGAAATGTTATATCCCACCAATCCTTTAAGAAAGTGAGGAGTAACTGGATACACTGAAAATGTACAATAAATCATAGAAAATTTTCAGTGTATTTTTATTGATGGGTTCTTTTAAGGCTCCCTGGTGCTCTCCTACAGTTTGTCAAATTTAAAAAAAAATTAAAATATTTAAAGTTTATCAGTTCTTTCAACATAAGTTGTCTTTCTAAGATTGAAAATCAAATTTTAATCAAAGTCCATGAGGGAATGCATCCCTCCCTCCAACACCAGATGATGTGTCCCTTCAATAGATCACTGTGTGGTCACTGACACTTCACCTGACACAGGACATTTGGGAGAGCTCGTCCATCCCAGGACAACTCACCCCTAAAAGGTGCTGAAGCACCTGCAAAATGGGGAGGGGGTGGGAGAGTCAGGTACTCTGTGTCCTTCTCACTGCTGCTTTGCTTCACCGCACACCACAGCACAAAATTAAAACAAAGTCCATAAACATTTCCAAGAGAGAAGTGATTGATTTCCAACACTGACAATTTACTGCCTCTTTCTGCACAATGGAGTTCTGTGACTAAATGTTATATCACTTTAAGATTAGATGTTCTAATGATATAATGCAAAGATTTTACTGAATCATTATTTAGTGGGAGTCATAAAAACCTCTTAAAATTAATCTTTCATGCACATCTAGCTTATCCAAAGTTAGCATTTAATTAGATGGCCTTGGCACGAATGAGCTTACTACTTTATTTGCTCAATCAGTATATGTCTCTTCAGTAATTATAATTAATTCAAGTCATTGACTCACCTCCCAGCAAACAACACTAAACACTGCACAAAATGGAAACAAATGCTTTTCCGTTCCCAAATGCAAAATGTCTTCTCACTTTTAAACTCAGTTAAATGTTTTTTGGTTTAGGTGACAGGGTGTTGAATACACTCTGTGATCCAGCAGTCACCTCCACAACATAACTTCCTTGCTTGTGTATTTAATCACACAGAAAATACTTGAAGGGACAAAGTGGAAATATAATAACCCAGCATTTACAACACACAGAAGATCTAACTAAAGATCAGAGCACAGATGTTTATGGCAATACAAGGGACCATATTTTTCTTTTTCTTTCCTCCTCCAACCCACCACACTATTCCCTACCATGGCAAAATGGGAATGGGGTTTATTCCATCAGGTGGTTACACCAGCACTGGGGTTTTTCATTACTTTGGGCACTTGATTTTGTTATTCTCAAGCCACGTGTGGAGGACACCCCAGCGAGGCCAGGGTGAACCCACAGCACTCTGCCAGCCCTGCACCTTCTCAATGAAGCCTCAAAGTTGTTCCCTTCTGAGGAGCGGATTCTCCTTTGTATCACCCCAGCTTGTGCTGCAGAGTTAGCAGATCACGATGTAAAATTCCATTAACATCATTAAATACTTAATTTATCTTATTCACACTGTCACTATTCATAAAAATTTAACCCAGTAATTTCCTGTTATCCAAAGCATAACAAAGTATGAATATTTAACTCCAAGGTAAATAACACACTATTATTTTTTATTCTAAATTGTTGACTTCACTTAGCATGCCTGCTCTGTACGGCACCACGCGATTTGTCAATTAAAGGTCCAGATGTTTCGCAGGCTGCAGAGGCAGCAGCAGCTCTGAGCAATGCGTCCTCTGCATCGCAATGATCACTACAACCCCAGCTCCAGGCTGCATTAACATGCTCATGTTTTATTCCAGCCCCCTCCTAATGTACCAGTTAATTATACAACACACAGCTGAGAAACACCACCTCCGAGCTGGACAGTTTCCTTCCACGCTTCCACATGAACACGTCTTCACATGCACCTCAAAACCGGGATTTACATAAATAACCACATAATCAGGCACCCAAATCGCTGCCTGCTCTCGCTTGGCATTCACTCCCACAATTAATAAAATTATGTAAGTCCTGAGCAAAGAATAAGACACATAATGCTGGTAACAGCACGTTTCAATTATAGTAACACACATTCACTTACACAACTCTCTATGAATTAAAAACTGGTTTACTTGGAGTGCTATTAATATGAATTCTTAACACTGCTTTTTTTTCTGACAAATGTTATATGGATGGAGGGAGAAGCCCCAGGTCCATCCCTGTTACAGCCCAGGCTGTGTTTATGCCCATGTAGGTGTCAGATTCAGGACAAATGGCCCTGTCCATCCCTCCCCTGCCACGCTCCCGTGGCATTTTGCCCCACACACGCTCCCTCTCCGCGTGCCCAAGCAAACCCAGAGGGTGGGATGTGCCACCAGCTGTGTGGCACCAGCTCACCCTGCCCGTGCAGCCCTGGGCTGCTCAGCTCCCACAGTTCTAGTGAGGGATGAAAACACACGTTTAGATTGATCCAAGTGCAATTGCTCCAGCTGCAGCAGAAATGCATTCATTACCCCACACCAACCTCGAATTCCTTCTAGTGAGGAGAAGGAACAGCCTCTTTAGAAGAATTATTTATATTTTACTTACTAATAAACATTACAATTTAATACTGAGGAATAGAGTTATTCTTTGTAATAACAAAATGCAACCAAAACTTAAAATTAAAACTACACCATAAACATTATTTGTGCATTAAGGAACATGCCACGATCTATTTTAACGAACAGATGCTCTAAAAAAGATAAACGTTTTCAGAAATATTCAATCCTTGAACAGATCAGCCTCTAATCCTCTGCTTCTGCTGCACAAAGCAGACAGCTCAAGTTCCTCGAGGACATCAGCCAACCTTAGGTGGAACATTTTTAATACATCACCGTGTCACTTTTTAATGTGCCACAATCTATTAACCACATGGCAAACTAACAGGGATTTTTAAAATATGGGTTTTATAGCTTTGTGCCGGTGATTAATTAAATAAATAGCCAGCGTTTCACAAATCATCCCTCTAATTAGTGTAAGCCAGGCGCTGTGCATTCCCTGGCACCGGTGCCAGCTGAAGCTCGCAGGAGGGCAGCGCCCGGCGCCGGCACCGCCAGCCCGGGCTGGCACGGCACCGCCGGCCCCCGGCACCGCCACCGGCCACACAGGTGCTGCCTCAGCTGCAGCGGGGCTCCAGCTGCTTGCTAAACATGTTCTGGGTAATTATTCTCCCTCTTCCTGAAGGAAACCATCGAGATAACAAAGGGAGCAGAGCCGTGCCTGGGATTTGACCTGAAGTAGCGAAGTTGCGCGCTGCAGAAAATGAACAAATATTAAAGGCAGATGCTGGAAAAAATGCACCCGCTAAATGATACATTTTCTGTCAAAACATTTCAAAGTTGAAGCTACAACTAATTACATGCGGTCCATTCAAAGAAGCCAAGCAAGGCTTATTATTAAAATGACTCAATTATTCTTAAAAGAAAGAGAAAATCATCTGTAAAACCTGCCTGCAATCTCATCAGTTTTACTGTGCCTACCTCGATACATCATTTCCCCCAGAGTTCAAATTAAACTCTTAAGAGTTAATATACTCAAGTTTTACTATAGGTTTTTCCCCAAATTATTATTAACTGGAATTTCCTACCTAGGAAGGGTTTTATACGGAAATTTGTTCTGCAGTGTTTAGTGACACTATCACAACAGCTTTTTGCCCCTCAATTTAAAAACCATCAGAGAGACAGAATGTGATGCAGAGCCAGGCAGCTCATGGAGATGGGATTTGATTTCCTCCACCAGGCGATTTCTTTCTCAGCATCAGTCCCCAAACCACCCCCTTAAACCCAAGTTTCCTTGCACTCAGGAAGAAATTTGCACTCCTGGACGGGGGTGCCACAGGAGCACCCACCCCGCGGTGCCAGGGCAGGTCCCACAGCCCTGGGAAGGAGCCCAGGAACGATAAATAAATAATTTACCATTGCAGCACACCTCCCTCCTGCAGCCAGGCCATGCTGGCACACCACTGCATCCATCACCAGAGCCAGTTCAGGGAGGGATCTCCCCTCTGCCACCCCAACAGCCACGTGGCACTCGGGGGCACCTCTAAAAGGACTATTAAAGACTTTAACCTCGGGAACCTTTTGTCCTTAAAATATGTGAAAACGCCCTGATGGGCTGTTCAAGCAACTTTGATGCAGGACACTTTCTGACACAAAGTGTTTTCAACATTTTTTTCCCCAGGATTTAGGTCCATAGCAGCCTGAGGTATGATAAATT
>VWZT01008432.1:105606-127438 GCA_013397055.1 Pachycephala philippinensis
GAGCCAGTGCCTCACACCAACCTCTGCTGGAACACGGCTGCTCCCCCTCGCCCCGGCTCCAAACCTGCCACTGGGGTGGACCTGGACCTGGAGCTGGTACTTTTTAACTTCATAAGGGCAATTAAAATGAATTGCAGCTAAATGCACACACAACAAATCCACTTATCCTTTGTTCCACACCAGCATAATTTGCACATCTTCAAAATTTGCTTTTAAGTCTGATGTTAGCCAGAGTTTAAGTGTGCAGAGGTGTGGCAGCAGTGATCCCACATCCCTGCAGGGAACGACAGGGCACAGGTCTCAGGGGACAGTGAAATCCTTTGGAAAAAGCACAATCCAACCAGGAATGCTGCCTCAGGGTCAGTGAGTGCACAGATCTCACCGAGCCATGACCAGACCCAGGTCCCCTTTCAGTGCACCCCAGCAGCAGAGCCCCAACAGAGCCCCGAGAGGCAAAAGTGACTCACCCATGTCCCCAAGCCAAAGTTAATCAAATCAGACCCACAGTAATGTAATCTGCATAAGGCCAGAAAAACGTTTTTTAATGCAAGTGAGATGTGCCTGGACTTATTTCAGGTGTCTGAAGAGCTGCAGTGAAGATCTTGACCCAGGCTCAGGAACAAGAGCAGCCTGTGTTTATGGGAACCCGATCCAAGGCAGCTCTCCCTGGGGCATCCCTGGCTCTGTCCACTGTCCTCTGCTGCCAGAGGCTGCACGGAGGCATGGTGACCACGGGGAACAGTGCATTGACCACAGGGAACAGTGCACTGACCACAGGGAATGGCACACTGACCACAGGGAATGGCACACTGACCACAGGGAACAGTGCAGTGACCACAGGGAATGGCACACTGACCACAGGGAACAGTGCACTGACCACAGGGAACAGCACGCTGACCACAGGGAACAACACACTGACCCTGCCAAAACACAGGCCATGAGGGCAGGGACAGGTCCAGCCCCGCTGGCCGCAGCACTGGGCAGAGCTGCAGCAGAGCTGTCCGGCCGGGCTCAGGCTGCTGGCCACAGCACTGGGCAGAGCTGTCCGGCCGGGCTCAGGCCGCTGGCCGCAGCGCTGGGCAGAGCTGCAGCAGAGCTGTCCGGCCGGGCTCAGGCCGCTGGCCGCAGCGCTGGGCAGAGCTGCTCCTCCTTCCCAGAGTGAGACCCAACGGACCTGGCTCTCCAGCAAAGCGAAATCCAAACAAAATGCACCCAAAACCCAAGGGGAAGGACTGCTGTGATTTCAGAAGAATGCAGATCTCTCCCCCTGGTGCCGGGCAGGCCAATGCCAGCCAGGACAGTGCTGGTCACTCCCTGGCGTGGTGGAGGGGCAGGCACCAGTGAATCCCAGCACAGCCACAGCAGAGGTGTCCCAGCACAAATTCTCCAGGTGCAGGTGGCAAGCAAACCGCTACAACTGGCAGAACAAGAAAATGCTTTACAAACAACCCCTATGCAAACTTATTTTGGATTCAAATGAGGATCATTGCACTCAGCTTAGGGGCAAAACACTGCAATAAAAAAAATGCTTTTTTTTCCACACAGAGATCTTAATCCTGGATTAATTATTTTACACATTTTCCATTTTAATTAAAGCAGTATTGCTTCTTTCTTAAATTCTTTATCTACTTTCTTTAAGTAAAGCTATTTAATACTGGGGATTGTGGAAAACATTTGTTCATGATTATGCAGACATACAGTCAAACAAGACTGAAACAAGAGCAGCATGCAAAAATGTATTTAAGGACTATCATCCCAAAATGCTGCTAAAAGCTATTAACCAGTACGTGTTAATTGCCACAGCATTCATATTAATTTTCACTTCGGGCCCGACATTGTGGAATATTTCCCCTGATACATTTTAAACAAAGTTTAATTTAAGGAACTGCTTCTATCAACACTTATGAAAATTAACAGCCAAGCAATTAGCACTCATGAATTATCCCTTCCCCCATGCTTGCTACAGCATCATTTTTAAAACACTTGCTACATGAGAAATTGTTGCTTTTTAACCCATTACCAAAATTAGCCACAAGAAACCTTGTGGCACTACAGAGAAGCACCATTCCTCACCAAAGGATTTTTAGCATTTGTCCAGCCAAAAATTACATTGACCAATTTTCAGTTAAATTATCTCCAGCAGTCAAACAAACGCCAGAGAACTCCACAAGATCAGAAAAGCCAAACTTCCTTCCATCTCCGTTTGCAGCTAGTCGTGACAGCAGAAATAAAAAATATCTTGAGAAAATCTGGTCTGCCTGTAGGAAAGGTTTTTGCCCCTATAACTCCACTTTACCCTAGAGCCAAACAATTCCTTCCTTACATTTTTGATCCCTTCTGCACCCCTTTCCTGCCTGAACATTGTGAGGCTCAGCTGAGTCACTGAAATGAGCCATCACCACATTTCTGTGTGTCACCTGGACAGGACTTTCAGCTCTGTCTTACACTGGGTCTTTTTTCCCAACATTATTAAAACTCAGCAAGTTGGAACAATGAATCATCAAAATTTGATTTTCCAAGTCCTGTAAACAGAAATGCACATGAATTTATTTAACAAATGGGTGATAATTTAATTTGCATGCAGACAAAAGAAATCAATTTGGTCAGTGATTTCTTAAGCCTTCAAGTAATTTTCTATTCCAATGACACCTGAAGTAATTATAAAGAACTAAAGGTTCTTTCAATACAAAATTCTTAGAAAGAGTATACAAGATTTATTAACCAAGACAACTCATGTGCTTTACAAAACATGAAAACAGGTCCAGAGTTGAGGTATACTTTAACTATTTTAAGGAAAAACTTGAAGAAAGTGTTGAAAGTAGTTATTGTATGTGTGGCTTCTGTTAAGAGTTGAAGTTTTACAATGTACAGAAAACCACGAATCTGCCCTGGGTGGTGGTGGGGCAGGTTGTGTGGATTCCTGAGCTGCTCAGAATGCCTCCATTGTAGCTGTATTTCACAAGCCATATTCTCTGCTGTTTTGATAATTAATGAAGTGATCAGGACAGGAAGAAATTAGAGTGCTTTAAAATTTTACTATTTCATAAAATCACAGAAGTGGTTATGAAAAAGGCACTAAATCTGGCAGGAAACACCTGAGAGATGCAAGCACTGCCCATGCTGGCTTGGGTGGTGTTAAAGCACTGTTCTGATTTGAACTGATAAGCTGAAAACAGCGCATCCAAGGGGGGGATCAGGGAAGGAGGACCCTGAGGAGGATTTATTTGATTTCAGGTCAGTCAGGGACCCGAGGCAGTGGTGAAACCAGTCAGGGTGAGCAGCACAGACACGGGCACAGAGCTCGACACAGAGAACACTGAGCTCCTGCCTTGCCCATGCACCAGAAAATGAGTGTTACTGAACAACCTGAAATCTGCATTACCAAACTCAAATACGTACAAACCAAAGGCCTGGTTATAGTCTTAAAGATTTCAGAGCCACTGCGACCCCCTGAGTAAATACATAATTAAGTGGGGTGTTTTTAAGACATGTTTAATTAGGCCCCTAGCCCCTCCTCACCCCCCTGCCTCTCCCCAATTATGTACCATTTCCCCCAGAGATACACAGCTCTGTTAATTATGTAAATAAGTCACGCAGTATTCCCTGAAAGAATTATATTTCTGTGAAATGCTGCTCATCTATTATCAATAAAAATAAATACAAGACATATGACGTTTCATTAAAAATAATTTTTAAAAGCTCGATGGTTTTTGGTGTTTTATTACTGACTGAAAATACATGAGAACTGAAATAAAATAACTCACAGCTGGACTGTGTTTCTTTTGTATCTCAGATGGTCAGCCAAGCATTTAAACTACATAATACATACAGAATTATAGAGAATAAACTTTATATGCAAACTCTTGATACACTTACCAGAGTAATAGAAACAGTGGTGTTAAAATTAATACAGTGAGATTATACTCTAACAAAATGCCCATTCAATTACTTTGGATTGTAAAGGAGATATTTTGATTTCCAGATCACAACTGAGATAATTCGTATCAGACCCTGCAAATCACAGTTGAGTGGCACTGAGGTATTTCCTTGACCTCTCAAACTGACATGTGGAGTGCAGCTTCCTTCCAGTGGACCAAACACCTGCTCAAAGTGTCTGACTGCAATATGTGAAAATTAAGATGTTCATTATAGACAACTACAACTTCTATTAATATAGTAAAGATTAGCTTGGATTATCAAAGAGGGAAGGAAAAGTGCTGAAGTTCCTCAAGCATTTGAGAAACAAGATTTGAACGTGACTGAATTACAACAGAATTTATTTAATAAAGAAGTATTTGATTTTTACTTCCCTTATACATGACATGGGAGTACATTTAAATGTTTGCCCAACTGAAATTTCATGGCACAAGAACAGCAAACCTGGAGTTCAGGAAAAAAGGCCTCTTGATGCTGTCAGCATGAAAGTGCTGCTGTAACGAGGTCAGGAATTCTGAAAACCTGAGTTAGCACTAATTGCCACATGCTAATAAATATAAAATCACAGCAGAGGAGCTTTTGCATGTGAACTTTATAGTCTAAAGGTTACCATTTCACAAATACTCCAAATACTCCTAGAAATGTCAGTGGAATTACGGATCTGACTTTCCACTTGAAGAACACCTAACAGAATATGAAATTCTTCCATCACAATGGTAATGAAGCTCAAACTCCATCCTCCCACAGGAGATTCCACAAACAAATCCAGTAGAAAACAGATCTGTGGAGTATTTACACTTGTTTTGGAACAATATGACAACAATCCATCACACCAATGTTTATTTTTCAGTTTCTAGAGTTGATGCCAGAGAAAAATATTTGTCAATACGGAGTACAGGGAAGACATTTATCCCCCAGTCTGAGCAATATCAGATGCATCTCCTGACCTCCCTGACCTGCCAGGTTTGCAGCCAATCTCCTCCCTGTGTTACACAAACGAGCACTTGTGCAGAAATACATTGATCAGTGCTTCTTTCTGCCTCGGATGGTGACCTACTGATAATTCAGTTTTCCACCCTCAAAACAGACCATGACTTCTCCCACTCTCATTAGAGCACTGAGGATAGAGACCTGAGTCATGGAATATTCTGCAAGTGCTGTGATGTGGATAGACAGAACAGGTTTGGGTTTTTTACATGCCAAATAATCAATCATTTATACAAAGGGTCTCATCATCAACTCTAGAGAGACGTCCCAGGACTCTGCCACAATAAAGGTGCACCTCACTAACCTGCTGGAGAAGGAAACAGCAAGGTAGGGAAGCCTAATTCTCAGCCCGGAATTTTGTTATGGAAGCAGGAGAAATGGTTCTACTGAAGCTGGAACCATTACATTGGCATGTTTCCAGATGACCACTGCCAATACCTGATGGCCACTATAAAGCCTAGCTGGAGCCTGCACAGGAGCAGTGCCTCAGGCCTGGCACTGCCAGGGCACCCCTGGAACGAGACAAAAGCACCCGCCACTCACCTTGCCGTCGAATTTTGAGTACTCATTGAAGGGGTTGTTGAGCTGCAGTGGACACTGCTCCAGTCGCACAGAGAGGATGGACTGCTTCCCAGAACACGGGGATTTCACTCGGAAATTCTTCTTTTCAAACAGTGAGCTCAGCTCCTCTGCTGCAGATCAGAAAAGAGATTAGAGGCATCGTGTGAGGTGATGTGCAGAGGCTGCTGCTTACCACAGGCAGATAACGTCATAAGAGGGAGCACAAAATCAAATAAATAAACCAACAAATGCTTCAGCAGGGCAGGATCTACCACCACTCTTTCATAGCCCAGAGATATGAAACCATTAAGAAGTTTGAATGATGCTCCTGTTTAAGCTGAGGAAAAGGTGAGTTTTTCCTATACGGAGAATAGAACTGATCAGTGTAAGATTCACTTGAGTCAAGATAAAAATCAATAGAATGACACATTCCTGGTCTTTCTGCTTGCCTACCTTCTCCTAAATGAACAGGGACACTAAGGAAAAGAGCTGCTGGCACACGAACAGCACAGTTCACCCTGAGCCTGCAGCACGTGCCACATCTCAGGCCAGCACCACGCTGCCCAGCACTGCCCTGCAACGACACCCAGCTGCCAGCAGCAGGCCTGGCACCACACCTCAGCCAAAAGAATCATTTCTGCACATTTTACTCATGGTAGATTGGATATGGCCTCCCATCATAAAAGTGTCAAACCTGAAACCACCATTCCAGATCAACAGTCTGAACGATAAAAACAAAAAACCTTTCTAAAAGCAAAGGGGATCCAAGTTCAGGAGTTCTTTGTGTAGTCTGTGAAGGCTCATAAAAGCCTTTTTATGTGAAGAAAGCGCACAGCTGAATTTCCAACAACAATTCAACTTCAAATTTACAGCCATACTTTAAAAAAACCCCTAAAAAATAGGACTTCTTATGTTACAAGGCCACTATGAAATCAGGACAGAGCCCGGGGTGCTTCAGCACATCAGCACCAACGGGTCTCATCTGCAGGGAACTGTGACTGAATCTGGACAAGGCTTCCCACATCTGCTCCAGGAACCAGGAGCCCCCAGCCTCCATCAATCACTGCCTGAGAACCAAGCCCAGCTCGCCCAGCCTGGCGCTGCTGCACTTGGATTCCCTCACAGCTCACAGATTTCCACCTCGCTTCTCCAGGGAAATGGAACCGTTCCCAAGGCGGAGTGACTCGGCACTTGATCTGCAGGGAGTTGATTCATTTCTTAGAGTGCAAAATTAAAACTTGTCAAATGATAACTGGTCAAAAGCTCAATTTATTTTTATCAGCAGATTGCCTTAAAATTCAGGCAGTTGGCAGACGTGCTAAACACTGGCACTGAGAGATCCCCACGGGCTTGTGAGAGGCTGCAATTAACCAAAAAAGCTTCATGTAAGCCCTTTCAACACGTCCACTTTAACTCCATTAGGTTGTTTTGGTTTTGCAACAAGCTCTTATACCTGTTTGTTGGTGTTTTAAAAAATCTCCACCATTATGCTGGAGTATTACCTTTAACTGATAATTCTTGGGCATTTGGAAAGGACCTTGGAATCCACTTGTTGCTGTTTCCACCCACACTTCTCCCTAATCCCAAATTCAAGGAGCCAAGCACACAAAGCCTCATACACCCCTGCGATGAAGAGGAAGGTACAGTGGACATCCTTCAGGGCTCCTTTCTCCTTGCTGCAGTGTTGTTGTTCATGCAAAGTAAGGGAGAAACATGCAGAACTCTGTGGCTAAGCAGAGAAGGAAAATCAGCTCTGCCAACAGAGCCCGAGTGCCTGGAGTTTTTATGTAACTTCCTTATTTTGTTATTTAAATCTGTTCTGCAGCAGGCAGGGACTGATCTGTTTGCCTGCAAGCCCAGCACATTCCTCAGAGGGGACACCTCTGGCTGCTGGGGGCAGATGCTGCCTGTGTGCAGGGCAGCAGAGAGGGAAGGAGAAGGGACACCTCAGACGATGCCTGTGTGCAGGGCAGCAGAGAGGGAAGGAGAGGGGACACCTCAGATGCTGCCTGTGTGCAGGGCAGCAGAGAGGGAAGGAGAGTGGATGGAGGAGTCCCCAGGAGCAGCAGAGGCTGCCCAGGAACCTGGAGCCTGAGCCACTTCAGTGTGCAGGGGAGACAGGAGAGAGATTTGCATCATCATTGGCCAAATGCTATAAAATATTGAGCAAAGAGTTGGAGGTTATGGTAGATTAACCTTTAAAACCTACAACTCTGCTTACAGAAGGAGAAAGGCAAAAACATTTCAGAATGCATTAACAGGGGTATCCAACACAGCTGAACACTGAATTAAGGATTAGTGCGACTGTGCTGCTCATGTGAGCAGCTTTGTTCACTCCTCTGAAGAAGATATTAGAGTGCTGGAGAACGTTCTGCAAATGACAGCCACGGAGATATGAGGAATTAGGCAAAAAGAGGGAGATTACAGAGGGACCTCATTAAGATATACACAAATTTTGAAAGAAGTAGGCATGACAGACCATACAAAGGTTTGAATGTGTGTCAAATACAACAGAAATAGAAACTAGCTTGAGCTCTAAAATAGGAAAATTGAGACAGATTTGTAATTTCATATATTACAATTTAAACTATGTAGAACATGCGGTCACAAATACTTAATTATATAATTAAAAAAAAATAGAATTGAATATTTTTTGAGAAATCAGTGATAATAGTTTTACCAAGGAAAGGCCAGATAAGCTAAGCCAGCATTTATTATGCTTGCATTTAAGTAGATCATATATACTCTTTATTTCTTAAGATTTGCACCTTATCTAAAAAGTAGCTACAAAAATAGTCTGTACAAGCCAACTCTACAAAATCCCCCACGGCACCCAGTGTGCCAAATGCTGCTGGAAATGGCTGGAGAGTCCCATGGAGACACTGATCTCACATTTTGGATGCAGACACCTGCCAGTTCCCTGCCCTGGAGCAGAGCCACCTCCTGTCCCCACGCTCCCACCAGAGCTCTGCCCTCCCTGGGACAGCACAGCCACGGACCCTGAGAGGTGACAGAACTCACACACACCTCAGGGATGCCTCAGAGTGCAAACCCAGAGCGGCCACTCCCATTACTCCAGGCCAAACTGGGTGTTCAACACTTTGCCCTCTCCTTTGCCTTTATTGACACCGTGGCCATGGCTGGCACCCCTGGGACAGCACAAAGAATTGGCATTTCCTCTGCACTCTGAAAGCTCAGGGGAAAACCACAAACTGCAAATGTTGTAACCATCAAAGGCAGGAATAAAACCAGCAGGAAAATAGAAAATCTTTTCTTTTACCTGAGCAAGAAGTATTTCTGTCTTTCCACTGAACGTTTTTGCATTTTATTTGATTTTGTCTCTCTTTCCGCAGACGTTCTAGTCTCTGAGCTTGAAAAGAAATATTACAACTATAAGTTTGTCAATGAAAGTTTACTATAAACAAAGACATAATTAACTACCTTTATATGAATAAAGATGTTTTATACTGCATATGTAGGAGAAAAAGTCATAAAATTTTAAAGGTGGCACCCCTGAAAAGCAAATACCAACAAAAACATGAAAATGTTCTTGATTTATAATTGAAATTAGAGGATATAAAACATTAATAGAGATCATAAAGATAGTATTAACATGGAAGAGAATAATAAAATGTGAAAACTTCTGTGATTAATATGACATTTCATTATATAAATCATTAATAACGGTCTTAAAGGAATTTTAATGCACAAATGAACTGAAGTGAATATTACATTACAGGAATAAAATTACTGTTATGAATTACTCTACCCGTTTCAAAAATTAAAGATAAATGAACTCAGACTAGACTATTAAAGTTTTAAATATAAAATCCTTTATCTAAAAATCATGAAAATTATAAAATGTCAAAGCGATATAAATTAGCACAGCTTTTTCTTCAGTAGGCTGAAACAGTTTATAGGTAGTAAAATAAATGATTTGTATCTTCACAACATTAGTCAAATCCTAAAACGAATATAGCATTTCTTTACATATATTTTGACTCCATCTTCAAAATATGGTTGATAAAAAAAGCCCCAAATAGTTCTGATATCAAAGAACTTGCAGCCCAGGGTACCAGACAACAACTTAAATTGCCTTTTTTGTTAACAGTAAGAGCTTCCTTGGGGAAATACCTGATGGAAGCCACCCAAAACAATGACCCCAAGAAACCACTGATGCCATGAAGTGTCCACTCAAAATAAGCAGATTAGACTGGGAAGTAGAACTAACAGTGCTGATCCCTGAAGGAAACAATTTGCTGGATATATTAGCAATTTTGATGTATTGAGATAATTCATTAACTAAAATGGGTTTGTAGAAGAGATTCTAAAATGCTAAATTACTCTGACAATTTTTGGATACAATTGGATTTCCCCGAGCCTTTTCAGCAATTAAAAAATGATAATAAATATTTTCTATCCCTTCTGTTATTATTCTTTTACATTAAGGTCTTTGAACTGAATTGTGGACAAGGAAGTAATTTTTTTTTCCCCATAAAAACTGTCAACCAGGGAACTGATAAAAAATACTCCTTTGAGTTTAAACAGCTGTAACAAGCAGTTTAAGGTACAAGCACAAATGGGGACTTTGATAAGTATCTCCCATTTAAGTCAACACAATATTAGAACCTGAATACCTCTACGTAGCTTCCTCTTAATGAAATAAGAAGAGTATCCCTCCTCATAAGTTTAAATATTGGGAAAACACTGTTGTAGCATAGATACTTTATTCTGAAAGAAAGAAAGAGACTTTATTCTTTCACTAGTTACTGCCCAGGCTGTAACTCAAAACTACCTTCCAAAACCCTTTCTGCCCAAACAAGCCATCCTAAAAGATCTGTTAGATTAACAGGTGAACAAAGGATAAAGGAAAGCCCGTAGGCTAGAAACAAGAATAATGCATGTTTTTATCCTGTTTGGTATTTCCACCCCTTGTCAAAACAAACGTACAAGGGCACAGTCAGCTCCTTCACTGACTCCATCCTGTTCTCCCACCCACAGCTGATCCCAAATGACCATTTCACTGTGGGACTGTGCTACAGCAGTGCCACATCAGATGGCATGATCAGCACCTATTAGAAATGTGAATTATTCAAGGCTCACTCTCACACGCAGCCCGTGAAAGCTTTGGGTGTGAAAAATGCCACTGACCAAAGGCAGCTGTGGTTTCATGAACTGTCAGCAACGAGCTGAGCCTTTGTTCCTGGGCCTGGGGACTTTGCTGCTCGCCCACAGTCAACAGCTGGCACTGACCTCTCACCTGACATGCCAGAGTTGAGGCAGAAAATCAGCTCCCTCAGTGCCCCAACCCTGACTTCAGAATATGCCCCCAGCTGGCACCTGAAATGGCTTCCATAATCCATAATTCAAATAGAGATTATTCTATCAGTCTGCTCCCCTGGTGATCCTTCAGAATTATTTTCTGGAGCAATTCTATAACTCTTCAAGCTTTGCCTCTCCTTCCTCAAGAGCTCCACCATGCCCTGAACTGCCCCAGCCTGGGGACAGCCTGGCACCCTGGATTCCCACCACGCCTTCCTGGCAGGTTGGGCTACAATCTGTGATTTCCAAACCTCACTCTCCAGCACAGGAGATCAGCGTCCTGCCTTTCCTGGAACTTCTCACAACTTCCTACTTGTAAAAGGCATTTCAGTATCTGCAACACCACACACATTTTCCTGGTGATGCAGAGCACAGAGGTGCTTTCTGGGCTCTAGGTGGTGTTATAATACCTGCAGAAATAATTTTTAAAAAAATATGCAGGAACAGAAAAAAAAGAGGTTAAAACTGACCACCGCACACCAACCCTCTCACCGGTATTTTACCTCACAGAACTCCTGTTCTTAATATTCCTCAGGTCTAAGCAGAAGTCTGGATATCCCTTGTATGAAACACCACACGGGAGAGCTTTCTGCCAGTCACGACAAAATGAGTGTATTTTGCAAAGGTGTTCACCCTTAAACTTTCTAATTTGGCAGCTTAAACCCTAGCTCAAGGTTTTTCTCAGAAATAAAACTTCAGGAGACAAAATACAGACAAATCATTCCCTTTGCTGGCTCACATCAAACTTCATTCCTCTCTTTTATAAAAATACATTTGATGCCTCACTAGGCAGATTTTTCCTCAGAAAATAACTATCCTGTTCAAAAGTTAACACCCCTCCAGACAGTAACAATAGAGATATCAAAGACTGTTCATGTACTTTGGATTTAGATTTGATGTCTTCACAATTTGAATTTTTTTATATATATAAAACTGACTACCTCAATGTTCCTCTGTACAGGAACAGGTAAAACAGCAATTAAAGCTCAGTTGACAGCACGCTAAGGTAACTGAATCATTATGTCTCCTTCTATAAAAGGGCCTCAGCATTACAAAAGCAGTTTGACAGACACCAAGCCAGCCACGCTCTGGTTTGTCCAGAGCAAGGGGAGCTGAACCCCAAGGGCCAGAGCTGCTGCAGACACCACGCACCTGTGTTTGATCGTCTTCTGATCCCAAAGTCCCAGCTTGAGGTAATATCGACTGATTGGGAATATACATAGCCCTGAGTCTCCCCATTGCTCCCCTGTGCCTCTGACCCATTATCCCCATATGCTGACGAGGGGTTGAACTTCTCCAGGTCAACATCGTGATCGATCAGGACCATCTCACACATCCCTGTGTCATCACTGGTCACGTGCGACTGCCGAATGTGAGCAAGGATAATGGTTGGGTTGTCCAGGAAAGCCATTCTGTCCACAAGGCCACCACTTCACTGTACTATCTTCTCTCCATCTTGATTCATGGACACACGTACCTGGAAATAATGTACACAACATTTTAGGAAAAAAAGCCCTTCAAACACAAGAAGCTCAAACCCCCCATTCCAGAAGGTTACTATTTGGGATGCACAAACCCAGACTGACTTAGGGCAAACTGTTTAGTTCTGCTCCAGTTTACTCCAGCTACACTGGTTGCTGAGGTCCATTTGAGGAACAGTGGGTTTGGAGCACAGCTTGAAACCTGAGTCCCAGGACAAGACAACACAACAGACACCTACAAACAGGTCCCAGCACTCTATAACACACGGTTGCTACCAGGCAAAAAACAGTGCTGCACATAAGAGGATGGCAAGAGAATACAGACCAGAAACATCTGCCTATTCCAGCTAATCCATTTACAGAACTGACAGGGTTTTGGATTTCTTTTCACTCATCATATATGTGTTACTGTTTTGCTTCTGCATCTACACACCAACTCTCTGACTACCTTATTACAGACCCTCTCCAGGTTTTGTATTTCCAGGAAAAACTTTATACATGAAGAGATTAGTGTCTCAGGGCAGAATATTGAACATCTGCTGCTGCACGGTGCTTCACACAGGGCAACTGCTGTAACACAGAAAGCTCTGTGACCAAATACCACACGCCTGAGCTCTAAAGCACTTTAAGAACAGTAATTGCCACTTACCTAGGATATTTCATTCAGAGCACTCAAGTGGCCTTTTGAAACAAAGTAGAGGGCAAAAAGGAAAATGAAAAAACCCCAAACCACAAAACCCAAACCACGCTCACGTTGTTATCTGATTTTTCTGTAGCTGTGGATTTGTAGTTACGTCAATCTAATTCAAGCCCAGGCTGACACTGAAAGGGGCAACTCCATGCCCTGCCTGGCCCTGCTCCAGGAATTCCACCACCTCCCAAAGCTGGCAGTGGAGCTGTGGGGTGAGCTGGATCAAAAAATGACCTGCTGAATACAACCTAAAAAGAAAAAAACCCAACTTATCCCTGTTCATGCAGCGAGTCTATCAGTGAGCCGTGGCAGGAGCCACGGGGACACCTCCACCTGAGGGGGCTCGGTCTGAGCTCACACACAGGGCAAGACCAGATGTAAATTCCAGAAGTTCAAAATCCCCACTGCTTTTCTAATCAGAGAAAAACACTTTAACCCGGCTATGGAGCTCTGTGTGTGTGTGATTTTGGATGGGATCTCCAGAGGCTCCTGCCAGCCTGGCAGCACCACAACTCCAAACTCTGTTCTAATTTTCTGACTGTCTCCATCGAAATAAGTAGGGCTGCTCCCGAGGGGGTTCTCACTGTCCTCCAAGGGAGAGGCTACAAGGCAAATGTCCCACCCGAAGGCAGCATTGGATGTGTCTGGGGCTCTGACCAGTGTCACCAGCATCGTGTGGCTGGGACAACACTGACACAACCAAGTACAGCCTATGGACACTGCAAAACGTGTGTTGAGAGTGTTCTTTAAATGGAATTATTTCTACTCACTGATTAGGAAAGGCCACGTGTACCTGCAATTGGCAAAAACTTGTTTAAATAAGCAACAGCCTGAGGCGTCGAAAAGGTCTGCAAACGCCCAATCAAAAATTACTGCTGCCCCATCAATGTGTCATATAAATGTTGGCATGTTAATTGTGTATTTATAAGATTGTTAATGGTTAGTTAATTTACCTCCCACACTATTATTGTACTTGAAATGATTTAATGTCTGCTGAGGGAGTTAACAACATGTAACAGCAGATGCGAGAGTTTTACCTTTATACTCTGCACCCCGACTTCCTGCCATTAACAGTCGTGTGCTAAATCAGCCGAGCTCCTTCCCAACTGTACACGTGCAACTGCTTTTCCCACAAACCTGAAGGGTGAGAAAGTGCTGGAAATTCCACAGGTTTAACACAAACATAATTTTATTTCCTCTTCTTCAGAATTTTCAAAAAGGTACATTAAAACTAATTTATCGATACATTAATACTAGCTGGAAACTCTCTGAACAGTTAATATCCTTCAAAAAAAAAATACAGACCCCCAAATTCAGTTCAGGTTTTGATGCCATATTTAGTAGCTGTAGCCTACAGGATTCTAACCAGTTCCTCCCGTTGATAAAGGCAAACGAGGGCACAGACCTGCTCTGAGGAACCGTGACTTCAGTGAGAGAGAAGAACTCAGAGAAGCAAAGTTCAGTTTTGCAAACCTTTACACAAACATCTTGAAGGTTTCAGCAAAATCACAGATCCAAAATCAATTTCTAGATCTGCTGAGATCTGCCAGCACACCCCTTCTGCACTCCTGCACCCACACACCATCACCACATCCTCATGGGGGAGCTGAATTTAGCGGAATTCAGGGACTTCCTGAGCGTCAGCATCTTACACATTCTTTAACAATAAAGAAAAAATAACTGTTCTTCTAATCCTTGCGTATACAAATAATATTCTACTATTGAATAAACCACATGCAGACAGCTATGTCAAACATACTCTGTGCAAACACTAAAACCAAAGAGAGCGATGTAAAATCTCCAAAATTTTAGAGTTTGGTGTTTCTGTACAATGGGATACACAGGCTGGGGTTTTGATGATGTACTGATTGGCAAACACCTGTGATTCATCACACAGGTGGACAGAGACCTTCACTTTCTTCCTGATCTTTATGATTCACCTATCTAACTTTGTGCACATTGTCTGATCAACACCCCAGGAATGAACGCTCCCTCTCCCCTTCTCCCCTTCTCCCTGGCCCCATCGCTGTGATTCTGCCATGCCCTGAGGCCCCAGGAGAGCACAGCCCCCCATTAGCCTTGTGCAGTTGCAGAACATCCCCAAAGATGTCAAATTGCACCATCAAGAGGCTGAACGTCTCGCCAGGATCCACAGGAACTTCGTGGCAGAATCAGACAGCTGCATCTCAGTCTACTATTTTTATCAGCAGTATTCCTCTTCCAGTACCCCACGGCTATATTTATGGCATCGATAGACTCTTCCAGCGAGGGAAGCAGGGCTTTATGCAGATCAGCCTCATTCATAACCCGGCACACAATGAGGAATGCAGAGCGTGCTAACAAACGATCCCGCTCCCAGGAGGTGACACAAAGGTCTTGGAAAAGGATCTGCAGCTATACAGCCTGTACCTTAAACACACAGCTGAACACAGCTGAATTTCGGGAGGCAACTTCATCATCACAACATGTTAACTGTTCTTGTGACCCTCCAGCTTGCTTGATGTACTGCAATTATTTAAATAAAGATTGTCTCGCTTTCCTCCTTCCCCACCAAACGCCCCACACAGAGCATCATACCTGCATGTTAACCTACACGAGGTGACAACGAGGTATCAAAGCGAGTGTCAGATCAGGGGAAAGGACAAGCTGAACCTCATGACTGCCATCCCTGCCATCCATCCCGACGGCAGCAGGCACAGCTGGAGCCACGCTCCGTGCTGGACCCACTGGCTGGTGGGACTGCAGCCATGTGTCAGCCCGTGCTCACTGCTGTTTGCAGAGGAAGCGTTTGACCTTGAGCGTGAAAAATGCTGAGTGCAGCTTTCCTTACTTTGGGGAAAACACCGTTATCTTGGAATGGATTTTCTGGGTTTTTTGAAATATACACAGCCGAATTTGACAAAACCCCTCGCTCTCACTGCCCAGCACAGGGTGGCTCCTCACTGTCACACCTTCACGCCAGCAGAGAGCTGGGGCAGCCGTGCCTCACCTCCACACCCCAGGGCCCCACTCTGCCCCCACTGCCCCAGCCCTGCTCCCTCCTGCAGGCTCCTCACACGTTTTCCAGCAGAACTACGGATTTTGCTTGGCAAAGGGACACCAGTGCCAACAAGCACTTTCTCACCCTGTACTTGTCCCCGTAAGCTCACAGACTCCAGGTCAGAACCTTCCAGCTCCACCAAATGCCCTGTGATGCCACCAGCACATTTCTGACTGAAGGATGCTGTCCCCAAACTGACAAGCCAGTGCCACCTTTCCATGGCATCCTACAGGACATATTTTCCTCACATGAAGGGTTGATATTTTTGCCTTTCATGCTTTGAAATACACAGACCTCTAAATAAGCTACAAGAAACAATAAAATCAGAGAAAGCTGATTTAGTTGCTGATAGTCAGCAACTAAAAATGTTCTGCTGCAGGAAAGAGCTACAACTTTGAAGTTCCACCAGTTTTAATGGAATGATTTTAAGAGTCCTCCAGTTCAAATGGCTAAAAGCAGTTCCAAATTCTCCACAAAACTCTCAAGCCAATTCCTGCAATGTATCTTCCTCTCTAAATTATAGAAGTAAGAAGTGAGAAGCAGGGCAAAATATCTTCCTTCCTCCTGTTCTGCAAAGCTGTAACTTGCAGCTTTTTTTTTTTTTTTTTTTTAAATATCTTTAAATTGACTATCCTCCTCAAGGAAGTAATAAACAATTAAAGCCCTATTCAAAGTAAACAAAAATATTCCAAGGACACAACTTGTGGAAGGTACAACTTGGATCCAAGACAATTACTAACAAACTCAAAACATAGCAAGCTGGAAAAATTATATACCATTGCAGGTCATGTTATCATTCAAGGGCTTCCATAGTCCCTGTACTCAAACATCTCCTTGGCTCTTTAAAGTGATCTTTAAAGTGATCTTTACCAGATAATGAAAAAGATAGGCAGATTAGAATTAAAAATTGATTTTTCCCCCAACATCATATAAGCAGGAACAGGACGGCATGAACATACTTCAAAATTTATGATTCAGGTTATATGAAATAATTTCCCAGTCAACTTCTGTCTGCAATTGCACAAGAAATGGTTCTGGTTATCTGCATTTGCAGCAGCACAAATAATCAACCCCCTCAAACACAGACAGATCCTGGGCAGGCAGGATAAAGGAAAGTGAACTGCAATATATGAACATTCAAGTTTATGTTTCAGCAAAAGCTCAAGTGCATTTAAGAGTGAATACTTATCTGCAGAAGCTGTCACTCACACTCTGGTCCTATCATTAAAAAGGAAATAATCATTTACAGTCATATAAAGAGGCTCTCTCACAAGAGAGACTGGAATTGGGAAGTTATGATGAGCAAACACTACATTACACACAACTTCCAACAAATTATTTGTTCATTTCCAGACCTGTAAATCAATCTGGCATTAGCTCTGTATTTCTGAACTGCTTGGAATTTGGCTGTACTTTTGTTGTCACACTAATCAGGGTGCAAATTACACCAATTCCGATATTTTAATTACCGAGCTTTAGAGGGGGGAGAAAATATTGGGGTATGTACGGGAGGTATTCACTCTCCTCTTTCCTGATCTTGTCAAATCTTTGTTTAATTGCAGACAAGTTGATCCTCTGCTAACCTGAGAAATTTTGTATTAAGATTTTAAGCAAATAAATAAGTATAAAAAACGCAGAGATTATAAATTAGGGCAGACAAATCTGTATCTAGACTCATGCCTGCAAAGAGCATTCTATCAATATAGTGAAATGCTAATCTCCTAATTAACAACCTAATTAGGTAATTATGGCTTTGCAGAGGGATGCCTAAATGAAATATGACAACATGGTCACCTCTTTATATGGCACCTGTGGGCCTTTTCAGCTGTCACTGCCGAGAGTGCAATATCAATTTGAACAGATGACAAAGTGTTGTCATTTTTCATTCAGATATTGTGCTGAATGCTGGGACCGAGGCCGCTCCGAGACGCGGCATCTTGCCTGGGCTTTGCCTCATCTAAATGTGTGCAAACACTTCGCTTAATTTTTAATGTCTCTGATGAAGCTTGGTTTTCCATGCTGTCTGCAGGCATTCCCTGACACACAGCACAGCTGCAGTGACCCACAACCCCGGAACCCCCGTGACCCAGTTTCACAGCACGTGCGCGGCAGAATTACAACCCAGAAAAAATATCTGAGTATTTGAGTTCATTTTTGAGGCTTAACTGCTGTTGGCTTTAAAATAACGAAACAAAACCATATTATATACATATAATGTGTAAATAACACATTACAACATTCATTTTACTTTTATTCCTGCTGAACACTCTTTTCCAGGGGAACAGCTGTCCCTGTCCAGGAGAGGGTGAAGCTGATGGGACTTTTGCACAGAAAGCTAGGAAGGAACACTTTCAATGAAGGTGCTTTTACACGGAATATTTTTTGTCACTCATATGCCTAAAATGCTTTAAAAACAATTTGCTGAGCTTGAACATTCCTAAAGGACATCAACCTGTTGGAGCAGGTCCAGAGGAGGCCACAAAGATGATTAGAGGGATGGAGCACCTCTGCTGTGAGGAAGGGCTCAGAGAATTGGGATTGTTCAGCCTGGAGAAGAGAAGGCCCAGAAGTGACCTAAATAAATGTAGCCCTCTAGCATCTGAAGGGAGTCTACAGGAAAGATGAAGAGACACTATATACACAGGGAATGGCTTCCACTGCCAGAGGGCAGGGATGGATGGGATATTGGGAAGGAATTGTTCCCTGGGAGGGTGGGGAGGCCCTGGCACAGGATGCCCAGAGAAGCTGTGGCTGCCCCTGGATCCCTGGAAGTGCCCAAGGCCAGGCTGGACGGGGCTGGGAGCAGCCTGGGACAGTGGGAGGTGTCTCTGGCCACGGCAGGGGGTGGAATGGGATGGGCTTGGAGCTCCCTTCCAACTCAAACCACTCTGGGATTCTGTGATAAATAAATACCTTGTTGTAGAGGGGAGAATGAAAGCAGAGGCTGGGACTACTCCAATATTAGACTAGAGCTTCTATTTTTGCAATTATCAGTGTGATATTCAAGAGCCTAAAAAACCTAATAAATTTCATAAACACCTATACAAGCCTCAATCTTAAAAAAACGGAACAAAACAGAAAGCTTCACCATTTTACGTTTTTGCCTGTTTGCTGCTGAGAGAGACGCTACTTTCTTTGGGTTTTACATACACAAAGGTCCCCAGGCTCACAGAAGCTGCCTCGCCTGCACCCAGGACAGCCTGGGGACATGCTGCAGGTCCAGCCAGCCCAGCACAGCCCAGCCAGCCCAGCACAGCCCTGCACCAGCACCACAGAGGGGGGTCTGACACTGCTGTGCCACGCAGGCGTTCCTGCCTTAAACAGCAGCACCTGTCAAAACAAACACTTGTGTCTTTGTCAGTTTCTTTAGGTTGTTGCCATTACACCTTTGAGTGCATGAAAATATTTTTCTTGCATTAAAAAGATGATCATACTCTTATTTTTTATAACATAGCAGTATGCAAGCTGCTTCTGACTTAAGAAACGCTCATGATGATCAGATCTACTTAAAAATGCCCGAGACCTTCAGCCCCTTTGGGACTTTATGTCAAATGGAACTGGACAGATTCACATTTCTTCAGCAAAGGATGAATCCCCTGTTCCTCCGGCTTTTAATTTTGGGTCTGTCTCTTTCAAGAGCACACAAAACATATTCAAGGAGCTTTGTTTTGCTTTCAGAATAATGGATTTAGATACAACACTTCTCAGGCAATAAGGAAACAAAAGTAGGGATTGCCCTTGTGTTGTCTTGGACACAACTGAGCTGACAGACAGTGAACAACAAGGCACCAGGGTTTGATGGAGCTCCCCAGCTCACACACACACACACAGTTAATATTAAAACACAGCTTGGGGTCTGTGTCAGAGGCACTAAAAGTCCTCAAGACCTGCTGCTACAACACCTGAGGCAGCCCCTCCCTGCACGGCAGGTCCCAGGCACAGGCAGTGCCACGGCCACCAACACCGCGACAGCACCGACAGCCCTGCCAGAGCCCTCTGGGTGCCATTGACATCCCTGCCAGAGCCCTCTGGGTGCCACCAACACCATAACAGCACCGACATCCCTGCCAGAGCCCTCTGGGTGCCACCAACACCATAACAGCACCGACAGCCCTGCCAGAGCCCTCTGGGTGCCACTGACATCCCTGCCAGAGCCCTCTGGGTGCCACCAACACCATAACGGCACCAACAGCCCTGCCAGAGCCCTCTGGGTGCCATTGACATCCCTGCCAGAGCCCTCTGGGTGCCACCAACACCGTAACAGCACTGACAGCCCTGCCAGAGCCCTCTGGGCACCACCAACACCGTGACAGCACCGACAGCCCTGCCAGAGCCCTGAGTGCCACCAGGGCCCTGCTCCCACAGCCCTGACCCCACAGCTCAAACCTGCCCCTTCTGGCACCTCAGCGGGAAAAAATGAAGAGAGCCTGAGCTCTACCCCTGTTTCTCAGCCAGTGTCATTTGCCCTTGGACGTCAGAAGGAATTTTGGATATCAAAAGGAATTTCTTCACAGAAACGGTTGTCAGGCCCTGGAGGGGGCTGCCCAGGGAGGTGGTGGAATCACCAGCCCTGAGATGTTCAAGGAATGACTGGACATGGCACTCAGTGCTCTGGTCTGGCTGGCAAGGTGGTGGTGGGTCAGAGGTTGGACTCGATGATCTCAGAGGTTTTTTCCAACCTCAGTGAATGCGTGATCTCCAAAAAGAGCAGCCACATGGGAGATGGGCTGCTCCTACAGGGGGATGTGACCAATATTCTGTTCGTTTGCTGTGCCATTTGTGCCATAACTGACCTTTCCATACAGGTATCTGCTTTTCATGCTCACAACTCCGAACGGTTGGGAAAATCTGTGCTACCGAACGCGTAACACAGATCCCTGTGCCAGGCTGCTTCACCTGCCGAGGCCTTCACTGATCCAACAGAAATGCACAACAAGAATGTAGCTGTTACTTGTTACGTTAACATTTGTTATTTTAAATTTGTTACTTGTTGCAACTGGGTGAAAATTTAACCAACAGATGAGGAAAGGGTGTTACAACAAAGACCTGAAACATGACTGATACAGAAATGTACTAAATTGGTTCTCCCTGCTTCAGTTATTTCTGTACAAGTCCATACGTACATGCTGATCTCAATTTATTTTTAATCTAACCCAAAAAAGTGTCCGTGAATGGAGCTGTTCTGAATTTGGAAAAGTAACTGAGAGAGTCTAATTCCCAGTCTTGCATCTACCCGATAATCCCCCGACACCTAAAACCGTGTAGAACACATTCAGGATATCCAAGCTTGGCTTTGGCATCCCTGTTTAGTCAATCACCAAACTTCCACTAGCACAGAAATCAACTCATTGCTGTGTCTCCTGGACACCTTTCCCGCTCGCCCACTGCTCCTGCGGTGTTCACAGTTCTGATGGCACTGGCGAGCAGCTGCAGGAAGGAGAGCCCCATCCAGCGAGGCATTTGGGTGCGATCCTGCGGAAAGCGCCCACCTGGGAGGCGCTGGGCAGGCACACCGCTCCCTGCGCCGGCAGGAGCAGCCAGGAGCCGGGGACAGGGGCGTGTGACGGGAGATTCAGATGGAGTGACTGGCACCCGGGCACAGACCCTGGGCACCTGCGGGCCTCCCACTGCCCCCGGGGCGCGGACATCCCCAGAGCATCCCGGGGATTGCTGCCGGACCCGTGCCCGTCTCTGCCGCTCCAGCCGCTCGCCTCACCCGCTCCGCTCGCCCCACACCGGGAGAGGCGCCCCGGACCCCGCGGGAGCGGCCCCGCCTGCGCGCCGGGGGAGCCCCGGTCCCCCCGAGCCGTGTCC
>VWZT01008432.1:132037-182318 GCA_013397055.1 Pachycephala philippinensis
GCCGGGGGCGCCCGGCGGCTCGGGAGGCGGCGGGAGCGCCGGGAAAGGGCGCGGGGGTCCCCCTTCACGGCCCCCGCGGCCCCGGAGCGCCCGCGCTGCCGCGTTACCGTCAGCCGGTGTGTGAAAGCCTTGGCGGGGCGGTGTGACCGCGGGCTTTAACCCCGGGACCGGACCGTGAGCCGTGTGAGGGGCGGGGGCGCCGAGCCGAGCCCGCGGCGGCCCCGCCGTGAGCGCCCCGACCCCGCTCCTGTGCCCGGCGCTGCTCCGGCGCCTCGCGGGCGCTGGGCTTTTAAACGCCACAATTCTCAAAAATCATCGCAAAAGTAAAAAAAATTTTTTCGTCTACATTAACGCGATAGGAATAAACTCCGTGCTTTTCTTGTGGGCATTTTAGGAGGTTTTTTTTGCAATTTTTTCACATCACTGAATTTATAGATTTTTTTTTGTTTGTTTATAGAAGAAAATTTGCAAAGTATTCTGCTTTGTATTATGAGAATAAGGACATTTAGTGAGGATAATATTTAATGAGAATAAGAACATTTAACAATAGTAACATTTAACAATAGCAAAAACATTTATTCTGATCTGGATTTAAAAATGAATAGGCATTTATTCACATATAGCTAAAGCCATTGCCTGGGTTTTTAGCTCTATGTGATACTCAATAACGTTCTACTTAATTCCACACTGAAAAAATAAAACTGGACGAAAACAACCCAACGTGAAATCATTGCAAATCTGAGCTGTGGAGCCCAGAGTGAGCGGTTCTCTGTGAATTATGGTGCTTTACGTCCAAGGGTTTCTTTGCTACCGGGGATCCACTTCAGTTCCTGCTGACAGCTAAGCACTAGGGTATTGACTGTGTTGTGAATATTAAGATTGATTCTGCTTTATGTTGCATTATATTACCCGGGATAAGGGGAATGATCCCTCTCCCTTCCCACCTACCTACGTTCCGCCTCGGTTGCCTCGTAACCCCTTTCCGTCCTTTGGCTCGTGTTTGTTTCCTGCCTTTCCCTAAACTTCTGTGCCCGTCCTGCTCTGGAGCCAGAAAGCAACCTGCCCTCAGTGTTCAGACATTTGCAGGAGGCACATTTCAATTAAGGAGGCAGGCGTAGGTCCCGCGGTCACTTTATTTGCAGAGGGCTTAGCCTCAGTGTTTTGAAAGGCAAGTGTAGTCAGCCACATGTCAGAGGTGAGCTGCGAAGAAAACCCGAGTCCTTTCAGCAGTGGGGTTACTGGCACAGGGTGTTTGTGAGGCCGCCGCTGCCTCGCAGGCGAGGGGGAACCCGACAAGAGGCTGTGGTCTGAAACCTTTCAGGGTGTTTCGGTGGTAACTTGTAAGTTGGGATCCTCCATTTGTGCTGCAAGAAGTCGAGCAAGTTTTCAAGTTATCTCTCTTTTGTGAGATCGCTGAGAACCAACAAAGAGTGAAGGCGTCTGCCTGCCCAAAGGCAAGCCCCTGCCAGCCCCGCAGCACGGGAGGGACACGATTAATGCTCTGAGTGATTGATGGAGATGGATCCACACCTCCACCAAAAACTCTTCCCGGAAGGGGACCTTCACTCAGGGTCTCCCAGTTGAGGTGAAATGTCTGTGCAGGCTTTACTTAGTGTGCTAAAGCAAAGAAAACGTGAAAATAAATTGTAGCGTGTTTTGTGGAAGCTGTTCTCAGAGGGAACGGCTCAAACAATTCTAAACTGGAAGCGCAAGGAAGGGACTGAGATGCAGTAAAAGCAGAGGTGTCCCCTCTCTGCCTAGGGCTCTGCATTGTCTTGTGGTCCGAGTGCTTAAACCTGCCTCCGATGGGGTCATGTGCCGGCGTTTAATTCCTCCTGATCAGAACCAAAGTTTACCTGGGTGTGGGAATTGCCATGATGGCTTTATCACTGTCTTCTTCCGAGAGGTGAGGAGGGAGGCTGGAGCCCAGCAGTCATGTCTGTTCGGAGATAAGTCATGCGATAGTTAAGTAATTTTTATACTGAATTATGTGTTTATTTACATTTTAGTAGTTTTCAGTACAGCGAGGACTTTGTGAGACTGGCTGGGAGAGAGCAGGAGGAGGAATCCTCAGTTTACATGGAGCCACTCGGTGACTTCCCAGCAAGGGTTAATGGATGCATCTCATTTCTGAAAGCCTCACACAGGGTCAGGAGCTGAGGATTTTTATTTTTTCTCCCTGTGAGGTATTTACCATGTACAAAGCAAATCACTGAGTTACTGAATTTAGCCTGACATTTCTTTTTTAACATTTTAACATTTTCAAAAGTGCTGCATAATACATTTAAGTGCTTTACAGCTATTAATAGCTGTGTGTATTCTGAGAGGCAACCACAAGGTAGCACGGTGTTCATAAAGAAACTGCCACCTCTGGCTTTAATTAGTTCAAAGAAAAATTATACCAAAGTTGTACCGAAGCCCCTCCAATAAAATAGGAGGATAAGGAAGTGAGGACCCAGTGACTCGGTTTGGTTGTGCTTTACCCGTTCCCCGAGGTGGCACTGGAAGTGCTAAAGTTGCCTTTGCAGCACACGCTCACATCTGTTGCATACCTGTGTCACAGTCCGTTTCTTCCTGTCCTGCCAGGAGGAATCAAAAACTGATTTGCACCATTCTTTGGGTTTTTTAATAGCTCTTTTTTACTGACTAAAACAGCTTCAGATTGGTGATTTTATTAAGCTTTCCCCATGATTTTGCTCTGCCTGGAGTCCTGGTTATTCTTATGGAGAAAGAAGTGAAAATATATTAATTCTTGTAGTCTTAAAATGTCTTAGGGAATTGCAATTATTTCCCAATGGAACAACATATTATTAGGTCCTGGACTGCGTTGATAGATGATTTGGGTTTTTGTCTTTAAAAGTCATTTGTAGAGACACGATCACACGTTTATACAAATGTCTGAATTCGTGTGCATAACCGTGTACACATCTACAGTTACTTATTTATTTATTTCCCTAAGTCCAGCAGCAACAATGATAGCTGCCAACCAACCCCGAATTTACTGTCACCACCACCCCTAAATAGCATTCATTTCCTAGTAAAGCCTAATGGCATACATGATGGTTTGCCAGATTTGTGGCCTTTGTGAGGCTTATAAGCAGGACTGACTTGGGAAGATCATAAAACTTAATGAACTTCTCGACTGCAGGAGGTGTCCGCAGGGGAAGCGAAAGGCCTGCTCGGCTGCTCGGGCTGCTGCAACTATTTTTTATGTCTAAAGAGAGAGGATGAAAATGTTCATTAAGAACGTTCTCCCCTTGCATAGATTTTTGTTCTAAAGAACGAATAAAAAAGCTCTGAAAACCAGACAAATCGTGTGTTAGCCACGGGGTTAATTCCTCGCCGTTCCCGTGTAAGCTACCTTTATTTTTATTGCTACAACTGTAAATAGCCGTGCGCTGCCATCCCTGTGATTAAAGGGCTGCATCGGGCCCTGCCTGGCTGCAAAGCTCCTTATTGATGACATGGCCCAAGTGCTGAGGAACGCCCCTTGTCAATATGCTGCAGAGTCTGTAACCCGCGGCGAGGGGACTCCTCGGAGCAGCGCTGCCTTTGCGTGGCTCTGCCACAGTTGGAAAATGTTAACCCCTGTCGGCACCGTGGGCTTGTGAAAAGCCAGTCACAGCACTCTGCCCTTGCACTGCGCAGATTTCAACTTTTCTGCGTTTGTAAACTATTGTTTAATGCCAGCAACTCTCAATGATACACTGTAACCCGCAATCCTGGCAATCCTGCCGGAATATGAGAGGATTCAGATGGAACAATGAAATGGCACTGATAGCATACATATATATATGTATGTGTGTGTGTGCCTGTGTGTGTGTGTGTGTGTGTGTGTATTTTGGCTATTTTCTAAATATCAGCTGTGATGTTATTATTACTCACTTTAGCTGTTTAAAATATTTATGTGCTGTCCTGTTTTTTTTTCAAGCTGCTAAATACATATTTTGTTGTTCCCTGACTACCTGAAGAAGTCAGTGCTGTGTGTTTATGTGCATCCAGCTCAGCTTAAATTGTTTAGCTTTTGCTTCCCATCTCGTTTCAGTACCAAGGTTTGTCACTGGCCCAGTGGTTGTACTTTTGAATGTTTTTTTTAATTGCCAGCAGATGTATTACAAATGATGCCGTGCAGCAGAACGTTTGGTCGTTTGCACTGTCCTTATGGCAATGACGTTGCTTTTCTTCATAAATGTCCTACTAGGAAAAAATAAATTGAATAAAGTGTCTTGATTGTCGTTTGGTCATCTGTTTCCGACACATTCATTATCAGCAGCCCGGTTCTTTTGTGGATTTCTACCAGGGCGCTTCTCTAGTTGAGAAAATGGAGATTTGGTGATTATGGGCATTAGAGAAATTCATGGTATTTTGTCTCACAGAACCTGAGACTGCACCTACCTTCAGCGCTTCCCATTGCTGGTGCTCCTTGCTGCATTTAAATATCCATCTTCATCTCGAGTACTGGGATTAGTGGTTCCACTGATTTTTTTTTTCCCACTGTAGAGGATAAATTTGGCCCTACTTGTCAATACTAATTTAACAAGGAGCAGGGATTTATTTTATTTTATTTTATAGCTGTCTTTCATGTCCTTCCATTTATTTTTGAATTCGACACATTTGCTTGCTTATCTGAAAGTACCAAATCATAGCAGTTACTGTGTGGTGTATTTTAGGATGCTTGTTGTAAGTTAAGGAATTTTTGCATTCAGAGATAAATTATTATCATGGCATGTAGGGAATGCAAAACAGTCCCTTTTTTTTTTTTTTCCCAGGATTTAACACATTTATCAAGCTCTGTTCCTGCAGCTTTCAATGGAAAAGTTGTATGATATGGATATTATGCTGTCTTTTTTCAATTTAAACATTGATTTGTGTGAAACATTAATATAATGATATTTGCAGTCTACCGTAGATAAATATAAGCAGAATTAGACATTCTAAATTGTTACAAATGCAACGCAATATTTAAATCCGAACGAAGGCTGTATTAATAATTACGGAGCGGAGCGCGTGGCAGTCCGGTTTGGATCTGTCCTCAGATTTTCGGCTGTTTTTCAATTCCTTGCACATCGTGCAGATGATGATGGTTCGATGAATATTTTTATGAACAGCAGGAATGAATGTGAATCCGTGCGCGAGCGAGCCCAAAGCAGCGGAGCCCCGAGCGGAGTTGCGCGTCCCGGCGTCGCGGTGGAATTAGCTGGAGCTGTCGGAGAGCCGGGATTGACACCCTGAGAAGAATGCTTTGTTTGTTTGCTCAGCAGTCATGTTTAATGCTCTTCGCTTATCAAGGTGATCAGCATGGTTCAGATAACACATGCCTGACACCGCCTGCCTTTTCTCACCAGCGTGTTGACCTTTTGTCACGTTTGCTTTTCTCTGGTAGGCAATTCCTGGCTTTAAGTGTGAATGGAGTAAATAATTCACATCAATATTTAATATAAATTATTAAAGTTTCTGTCAGCTCTTACAGTTCATGCTTTTATAGAGTTGGAGTAGTTCATCAGCCAAACAGATGAATTGTGCAGCTCAGCTGGACATTAGAGCTCCTCCATCGTGCTGCCGGGACTGGGGGAGGAAGCAGGGAATTTAATAGGAAAGGTAATGCAGCCTGGTCCTTGAACACTCTGCGGTTTTCAGCAATGTGCATTCTTTAGGAAGGCTCGAAGTACCAGATAAATATCCAGCATAATTTATTTTGTTGTTCCCGTACTTTTTTTTTCCTCTTCATGTTGCAAACCAAAATGCAGAAAACCCCACTGACCCCCAGCATTTTCTTCTACTCTTTGTTACTGGCCTTCCTTTGGTGCTCCAGGCCCTTCCTGGGCTTAGGGTGGGAGTACTGGTGTTCGGAGGTAGGGTTTGGATGTTTGGTTTTTTTTTTCCCTCAATGTTTTTTTTCTATTTTTAAAGACTGATGTAGAGCCGTAAGGTGATGAAGTTTCAGGGGTTTTTAGACCTTGTTTATAAATTACAATTTATATTTTGCAAAGTGACCTGTGTTTGAATGTAGATTCTGAAAACATTTTTTAAAGGAGAAAAGCTCTGATCTCTGATTGTAACAGCTCAAACGTGTTTATTGCGTCAGGAATTGGATAAAAATAGCATGTTTTGCATAAAAGCAAATAGTAAAAGTCATTATGCGCTTACTTTAATTTTATGCTCTTTTAGGTGTTTCAGTTCTTTTGTTAATGATCAGTTCAATGCATGTTGCACAGTCACAGGGACCGTAACAGTGTGAATCACTGAATATCCTGTGTAATACGAATCCATCACCTGGAAGGGAGGTGGGTTTGTATCATGTGTTTACAGGTCAAACCCTTTTGCTATACTTCAGTCATGCATCAACATTTAAAGCCAATCTCTCATTCCTCATTGTCCAGCAGGTGGCTTTGTCATAGATTATTTAATTTTTAATCATTTATTGTAAGTGGAAAATGTTATTTAATAATATTATCCTGACAGCATTTTTTAAAAGAACAACACTTTTCCAGTATGTCCTGTGGTGTATGACGGGGTCAATGGAAGCATCTAGAGAGCTTCAAGTACACAATCTAAATTAAGATTCTAAACAGGCATTACAGATGCTGGTAACTTTGGCAATTATCATTTTGTTTGGTGAACAGTAGTAAAACAGTGTGCGGTAAAAGTGTTTAGAGAGAGAGGATAAATAAATTGAACAGTTTTGCAATGCAAAGTGGTTTGTGGTGTTTTTGAGGATTTCTTGGCTCTTGCTTAACTGCTATTGTGAAGCCTGGAGCAGATTTTCCCATTGCTAATGCCCTAGAAGTATTAATTCACTTTGATATGCTAATTAGAGGGCATTATGCAAGAAATGAGATTAAGTGGCAGCATGAAGCCATTTGCCTGTCAGTAAATTGAGAGCTTTAGCATCAGGAGGAGCTTTGTTTTTTCTGAGTTTCTCTTGGTTTTGCATATAAATAAAATTGATTGAAAGGTCTAGAGAAGCTTCTAGAACATTGGTGGTTCTTTTTCTCCTTCTATGATTATTTAAACTTCATGTTAAAGCCTTTCTCTGAATATTAATTGATCTAATGGGAGATACTGAACATGAAGAATTTCATTGTATTCTCAGTTACTGTATCTTAACAAAAGGAAAGTATTAGAATTCTTTGTGTCATCTGATTTTTGTGGGATTATTTTAGATATATCTTACAGCTTTGTATTCTAACGTCGCTGCCTGCTCACAGCTCCTGTGCTGAGAGCTGTACCTGTGTGGAGGTAGTTTTGCCAGTTCTGCAGTTTTGGGGACTGGTTTGAGGGCCCAACCAGCTGAAGGGAATGGGAAGGCTCGGATTCCTGGCCAATGGAGCTGTGGACATTTGTCACCCCCACTCACCCACAGCATTTCCCACCATTTCTGATGCAAATCACACATGTATTTTCCTTCGTTTAGGAAGGAAGGGGTTGTAATATTGACCATAGATTTTATTCAACTGTCAGAAATTGTGTTAAAGTAACATTAAGGGATTGACTTACAGCCATAAGAGCGAGGGAATTTGGAGTTAATAGTTAAACTCTGCCCTTAACTCAACTCATTGAACCTATTTATTAGAGCATATATGATACGTAAGATCACTGTGCTGAGACCTCTGCTGTAGCAGGATGCTCCAGGATCTCAAAGATGAGAGGTTCTGGTTTAGTTAAAATTTTCCTTTGTTTTTTGAGGTTTGGAGTTTTTGTGTGTGTGTGTGGTTTTCATTCAGCCTCTGAGTTGCTTTACTACAGTTTTGTGATTAATTTTCTTTTTACAACACTGTTTTTAAAAAAAATCAGAGAAATAATTCTGGAAATTGAACAAAAATTTAGCAGAAAATAAACCCGAAGCAAACCCAACCCAAGCCTCTCTAGTCCTCTTTGCCTGAGTGCTGAGCAGAGTGGCTGTTTGAGTGCCCATCTCCTCCACAGATCATTGTCGCAAAGTCAATCAGGGGAGCAGTGCTGGAGTGACAGTGCTTGTTATGAGCCCCAATAGTTATTTAAAAGAAAGGAAAAAGGATAAAAAAATGGCCCAGAGCTGCGTGCGGGGGCTGTTCATGCTGGATGCACATGCTCTCCCTGATCCTGGCAGCTGAAGTCTATCACTGTTGGGAAATTTTTAACATGAACCACATGAGACACAAACCACGGCGGTTTCCCCGGAGCCACAGGGGTTTTCACGTCAGCGCAGGACAAGTGGCACGTGCGCTGCGGGTCCCTGCCCGCGTCCCCTGCCCTCGGCGCCCGCCCGCCCGCAACAAAGGGGCCCCAGTGCACTTTGCATGGGAAGCGGGATGTCCCTGGTCGCCCACAGCTCCCCAGAGCTTGGCCCAAAGAATCCCATCAGGAATTTATAATCCAAAACTTTAGTTGTCATAGTGAACCTTTTTGATACTGGAAGGAACAAAACGTCACCCGACACTGCGAAGTCAGTTCTCACAGGCAGCAAAAGGAAGCGTTGCTGGGCTCCAGCTGCTCATTTTGGGTTTCAGATTGTTGAACAAAAGAACTAAGTAATGAAAATGTTCTGAAGCCGACCTTAACTTTCCCAGTACCAGTAGACCCCTGATGGCGTTGTTTCAGGAGAAGACGATGCTGGAGAGGAAATCGTGGCACTGCTGGTTTGAGCCCTGGTGCTGCTGTTGACTGGGGAAGAAACCTCCTCCCCTCGATTGATGAGGGATGTGGTGACCTCGGTAGGGCAGACCCCGAGCTCGGCCACTGCCTCATGGAAGTGAATGCAAGAGCTTGCTTCTCTTATCTTTAAAATGGGAATGTTACCCATCCAATTTTTGTGAAGGTTGTGTTGAGTTGGTGCTGTGTGTTAAAAAGGAATATTTTTGTCAAGTGTTGGGTCTAATTAAAATTGTTATGTAAGAGGTGAACTATCAACACTATTTACAGTATCCACTTCATTCTACTTCGGCCGCAGATCTGGTCTTCGGTCTTACCTCCTGAAGATGAAGAAATTAAGATTTCCTTAGACTTCTTATTTTCTTGGCTTTAATTAGGAATGTTGTTTTACTCCATGGTTAAACCTCTGCTTAAAGGATATCAGGGTTTGGTGCCTTGGTGGTTGGTTTGCTCAGTACTGAAAGAGGTTTGCTCCCGTCGCCGGGGATCAGTGCTTTCCTTGTGCAGTAGCTGTTCGAGGCAGGGTGGCACACTCGAAAGCCTGTGCCAAGCACACTTATATTTGTTGATTAAAGAAGGAAGCATGCTTTTAGTGAGGTTTGTAATTACAGAACACCCAAATGTTTGCTTATTTTCTTTCATGCGAGATCCTGGTAGCATTATTGACTGTCACTAGTTAGAACAAGTTACAGTAGATTGTGCAATGATTCTTATTTGACTTCAAGGATGTATTTATTACCATTTTTGAACAAATTATACTAACATGAAAAGTTGTGGAAATGATTGTGCACTAGATAAGGTGATACATTACAGGAGTGGTTGGGTTTATGGAGCTTTATGCCGAGGTTTTCTCAGAAATTATAGCACAGTCCTGTCACTATAAAACCTGGAGATACACTTGGTAATAACATGCAGTGGAGGGATTTTTAGGATTTCACTTGTTATTCAAATAGAGTGGGAACTATCAGTTTTTCTGCCTCGTATTTCTTTCTTCTGTTGCACTGGGTGAAGAGGGGAAAGGAAGCCCGAGGACAGCGGAGTGGGTGCTGGGGTGTGGGCACCACAGCCCTGTCGGGTGCCACCGGCTCCCGTGCCGCAGGGCTGGGGAGGTTTCGGCACTGATGGGGCTCTTTGGGTACCCAGCACTGGCGTGGGACTCTGGGGGAGATTTGCCCTCCAAAGGCAGCTAAGGATTTTTTTTGTGAATTATTTCTTGCTTCCCCTCCACTTGTTAGGGCAGTGACGTGATATCGATATGGAGCTTGGGAACTTATTGACTTGTTGGTTCTTGACCTTTTGACTGTGACCAAGTACAGAAATTGAATGTCTGAAAATTAAATGATAGACTCTTTATACATAAATTCTTGGATGTCAGTGTATTACATGAACTAATTTCGGTTTACCTAAATTTATGGTGTTTTGTGTTCAAGAAAGGAAATATTTCTTCCTTTCAATATACCCAGTGTCTAATAATATTGTAGTTGCTAACACTAAACAAATCCATTTCCTTTTACTGACTGATTATCATAACAGCTGCTGTTTAATCACCGAGATTGTTATGTAACTTTTAAGTCTCTCTAATATTTTGGAGAGGCGCAAGCGACATCACCTCGCTGCGTGACGGCGTGATGTCATCGCTGCTGAACCACACTGGCTGTGTTTTGTGGGGCTCCAGACTCAAGTTCTTATTTAGTTTAGTCATATTTAATGGGCTGGGGACACTTGCTGAGCAAACTGCCTATTTGAGAGGAGACCCAAAATAACACACAGTCCGCATCCTGTTTTCCATGAGACAAAAACTGGGCGTTTGTTTTTGCGCCCTAAAACTGTGGCACGGTGGGGCCCGATGAAAATGCCGTGCAGCGGCTCATGTCCGATGGAATTAGCTTATTGCTCCCTGTGTGCGGGCAGGGCGAGCGGCGCTCCCGCTCTGTGGCCGAGAGCGAGACTCGGGCCTCCAAACCGGGGTGACGGAGCTGGCAATATTGTTCTCTCCGAGTGCCGCAATAAGGCTGTGGTCAGCACTAATGTAAATATTTGTACAACAACCATGTTCTACAGCCTCCAATTTAATGGTAAAAATCTGCCCTGAACGCCTGGGTAAATATATGCTGAGAACAGACGCCCATTCACTGGAGAAACAATTGACTTTGGGTTCTTTGTTGTTAAAGTGGCCCCCAGTGATCGGCTGCGCGGAGGCGATAGCGGCGCACGGGCGCCGTCGGGCTGGCGGCTCCCGGGCAGTGCCCGGCGCGGGGAGCCCGCATCGCCCCGCGCCGCGCCGCCACGGCGAGGGGAACTTGTCAATGGAAGAAAAAGAACTGTAATCGCACATTTACATATGCTCCTAATTGTTGATTTGGGGATTTTCTATGAATATGGCTTCACAAAACAGATGCTGTTTAAGAAAAGGGGGAACATAATTTTGTGGGCAATGAATTAAGTGTTTTTGTGGCCCTCTCATCCGTAGCTAGGAGCAGTTTGTGGACCGCGTCTGTGAACGCCGCTCATAATTGTTTTTCACACATAAGTTATGCAAATGAGCTTTTATGGCAACTGGCATAACAATTAGCATCCTCCAGCAATATTTTAGCAGGTTAATTGCAAAATTTCTAAATTGTACATCTGACTTGTTAATTAGGCATGACAGAGGTGGTAAAATAGTTATCTTCAGGCAGTGGCAGCCAGGAGCTGCTTGAAATGCAAAGAGCAAGGATTGATTGGATTTGAGGGTTACAATTGTGGGAGCACTGCTGTTGTCAAGTGCCGCTGAGCAGCTCTGCTCCATCGGCTGCCTCAGAGCAAGAACCACGTCGGTGCTGAGAGGATCCTGCCAGTTACAAATCTGCTTTATTTAACTCTGAAACTCTCCAAATCCCGGCTGTGGGAAGCGCCCAGCTCCTGCCTGTTCCTCCGTCATAGGCCCACGGCAAGGGGAATCCATGGACCTGAAGTTGCAATTTTGATTTTATTTACAAATAGGCCTGAAAGTTCAGCTGCTGGCACAGATCAGCGAACACTTCTGTATTTCAGACCCAGTAAAAATGCCGTTGCTCTCCCCACCATGTGCTGAGAATTCTGCTGTTACTTCCCTTAAATTGCAACCTTTGCTACCTGGTATTTTCATATGGCGTTGGTTGCATTTTACAAGCTTTACTTTCTCAGCTTATTTCTCTTAAATCCTTGCTTTCATATATCTTTGTGTGTCTTATAATATTAATCATATTAAAATACAAAAACCCATGCCATTTGCAATAATCCCTTTTTAGGCTCTCAGAGGTATGTCTGGATGATTTAAACAAGATTGGAACACGCAAGTCTTCATCCTGGGAACGTGTTCCAAACATCCCCCAATGCTGCCTGGAGCAGATAACGGTGTGCTCAGCAGAGGTGCAGCCTCTTGAGTCACACCAGCACAGTTGGCCAGCGCAGGATCTTCTAAATACATTTTACTGGCTTTGACTGCTGATTTTGATATAAAATGCAGATTTCTGAGCTAGTTTAATATTTAATAAGTTAAAGGATGATAACAAACAGAAAAAAAAAAGCCACTGAACAAGTACCTCTGGGAGCCAGAGCAGTCGGCGGTGCGCTGTGAGCTGTGTGTGGCTGTGCCATTTGTCTGGGCTTTGCTGGGGGACTCAGTGTTTTGTGGCTTAAATAAAGTCAATCACATTTGAGTACCTATGTAGTACCTGTAAGCAAAAAGAAAATCAGCACAAGCACACATGAAATTTCATGTCCTCTGTTTTCTCTATATGCATTCTCTTGATTTAACCACATGGTTTTTAAAATTGGGATGTTATATTTTCATTTAAAAAGTAAATGTTCCTGCATGCATAACTGTTCTAATATTTTACATTTTCTTGTGACATGTGTATATGGAGTAAGTGCCATTTATGATATGTTGTCATCAATAATTTTGTCACAGAGAATAAAAGCCTTTAAACTCATCCACCCACTGGAACGTTTTATCATATTTATTTTAAGAGATATGAAATTAGCAGAACAATTGAGCTCTTTGTATATGGGAGATGCAAATGTAACTGAATATTTACCTTTAATGAAGGGCAGCATAAATATCTCAGTATCAATAAATTATATGCAGTAGCAGAATATTCCATAGACAACTAATAAATAGTTCCTTTTTTCCCTGGATTCTCAAACTGCATTGTCCTTTAGGATAGTTGAATTTACAGTACACAGTGAAATTAAATGTTGGTTAACTTTTGTAAATGATTCATCATAATTGGAAAATACTGGGGTTTGACTAGACGTAAACCACACTTCCAAACCATTGTGTTCCCTGATTAAATGCTCACTTGCACAATTTAAGGAAGAGTTTACTACAGTGGTGCCTCAGTAGATAATATTTGGAATGGAGTAACCATTTTAATGAGGTTCATCGAGAGATTTCATCAGGGAACGTTTCAGGTGTGTTATGGCTTTTGTCTTGTCACGACGCACGTCTTGGTACCATCAGAGGAGTTCCAGAGCAGCTCTCTCCTCGTTTGAGACAATAAGGAATTCTGTAGAACGTGTGAGCAGGGAAAGGCAGGACCCGCTGCATTGTGCTCCGTGTTTGAGCAAGCCGGTGAGTAAATACACCCCGTGGTTTAAATGTACATCACATTTTAACTGTCCTAATATTGATCATCCTATGGAGGAATGCTATGGAAGCCCACTGGTTATTAGTGTAAAGAGGGTCAGAGGCAGAGCCGGGCACAAAGCAAGTGCTCTCATGGTAATGATGCTGCTATTTATAGATCCCCATTTCATTAGTTGCAGAATTTCAGGGAAGAGATTTTCTCTAGGGGAAATGGATACTTGAAGTTCATTTTCTTCCTGATGCACATTAAGGCAGAAACGTGAACAACCTTCAGGATAGGACACAGGGATGCAGATTTTGTGTGACCGTTTTGCCGGCAGCCGTGTGCGGTGCCGCTGTGCGAATGCCAACTGCTGCTCCCTCCCGGCCGTGTTCCCGGGTACCTGTGCCACCACTGCTCTGTCGTGCGTCTTCTTCCCCCTAAAGGAATTTTGTTTTCGCAGGGTGCCAGACCGGTAAACTGAGCACTATTGCACTGTGTTGCTTTATAAAACTAACACATCTGGATCACCTGACTTGGAGCAGCCTCGCTACAGCTGGCACGCACCGGAGTGGATTTACTCACAGCACCTACCAACTACAGGCGCAGTTAATCACAACGTGGCTGGGTCTTCTGATACTTACTCATAAATACAGAAATTTCTTGTTGGAGTATCTGAAAACTCAATTGTTTAACCATACTTAGTTTCTTCCTGTGAAATCCAGATAGTCAAAGCTCCCTGTAATTTTTGTGTGCCTTTATTTCTAGAGCTTTCCTTCTTGAAATTCTTGATATCTTGTTTTTTTTTTTCCCTTTAAGAGAATATTTACTTAGTTAGTATTCACTTAATTAGAACTGACTGTTTAATGTTTTCTGGGAGGGTATTTATGGTATTTTCTTTGCCATATTTGCATTCCAGAAATTAAGTCCCCATGCCATTATTCGGCAAGCCTTTCATACATTAGAATGATGAATTGAAAGCAGAAATGGGAAAAAGACTGCAATGCAATGAAAATTTAATCAGCGTCTTCTGCTGCTTTAATAAGGCAAATAATTCTTATTGGCCGCTGCGTTAAGGTTTCTAATATTTAATTCATAACAAACCTTGCATTATTCTGCAGCAGCATCGACAGCTCCACTTTGCTGCCTGCCAACAGGCAACCATAAAAACTTAAAAGCAGATGTAAATGTCTGAAACAAGGAGAATGATTGGGTCTAAAGCGGTCAGAAAAAATCAACACTATTGCCAGAGAGTTTGATAAATCCTTACACACACTTTAGCAAGGTACAAATGGTATTAATTAAACTCATTAAGTGTGTTGATTTTAAGGCTTTGAGGTACCTTTTTTGAAATGTGAGATTTTTTTAGTTCCTGGAGACTGCCGAACGAAAGGGGATACCAGGCTGGCAATGCAGGGTGCTGGACATCTGGAACGATGTTATAATTCAGGCAGATTCAGTTGATTTTCATATTTAGGGTATTTGTTACATTGCAATGGTAAAATCACTGTAATTTGTGTGATGTGTACATGTAGTGCTGGAATTAAGCAAAGGAACAGGAGCTCGTCGCCCTGCTCCCGTTTCAGCTCCCTCAGCCCAGCAGTGACAGTCACGGGTTACAAACCCCCACGTGTGGAGAAGCCCAGGCTGGCTTTGGGTGTCCTGCTGCTGCTGCCCGGCGCTGGTGGGACGCGGTGCCCGGGTGCTGAGCGGGGCTGTGCCCCGTGCGGGGCCGGGCGGGAGCGGTGGCACCCGGCCAGGGCTGGGTGCGAGCTCTCCTTACCGCCAAGGGCTGCGCCTGTTCTCATTTCTTCTTGAAATGGCTTAATTGGTGTCAGCACCCCAGGGATAAAGGCCTCCAACACTGAAATCCACACGATTCACCCTGTCTCTGCTCAGTGTAGGGAAACTGGTAACAACTGGTGGTGAATGAGGAGTGAACGGTGCTGTAACAATACTCGATGATGTTTGGGATGACAGAAATTAATACGCACTTGCTTGAAGAAAGCAATGATTAATGGCAGTGAGCAAGGGAATGCTGTCCCTCCTTTAACTCCACTTTGATGGGGATTGAAAAGCAAAAGGCTGTTTTCATTCTCTCGCGCAAGCAGAGGTCATCCAGAGTACATTACAGCAATTTTTTCTCTGTGTTTTTTATTTCATAAATATTATGATAAGCACAGATTAGATAGATTTTTTCACGGAGGCTTAAAAGGATATTTTGTCTGTTTGCTGTTTGTGTTCAATGAAGAAATCGGATTTCTTCTGTTTACATGTGAGATCGTTATATTCAGTGGAATAATTAGTACAATTAAGAATTTCAAAAGCTCACCATTGTGTTAGTTTTTCTGAGGTTTTACAGATGGAATTTCATGGTCTCCATTTCCAAAGTGCTGAGAGGTCAGAACAAGGCGAGGAGTGTTGCCGAGGAAAGAAAAAAAAAGGTTAAAAATCCCAGATTCCTCATTGAATTGTTGATGTAAATATATTTTGCAAGATCCTCACACTTGTCAGTGGCTTTTTAAGCTATTTGATAAAGAATCTTTATTCTACAAGGAGCCTGAAATAACACAACACTGCTTTGGATAATGAATTCTTCATCTAAGCAGAACTTTAAAACAAAGTACAATGTTGGCATTTTTTTCTTTGAGTGAGAGGGCTGATACATCTTTGGGATCCGACAGGAAGACATAAATTAATAGAGTTCTGGAGATCAGTTTCTCATTAATAATCCATTTTGTCATGGTTCTTGGCATTGTCAGCCTCAGAGCTGGTTCATATTTTGCTAAAGGATAAAAGCACATGATGTCTTAAGGCACAACATAAGGAGAAGGAGTTTATCATCTTCTGGAAAAACCATCTCTGAAAAAATAGATTGTTTTCCAGGAAATAAATGTCAATTGCGAGTTTTATGCATTTTTAATCTTCAAACAGGTTTTTTAATGTCTACAGTTGCAAAAATAGACTCGAGTTGGAAGAGGTTGTTGCCAACAGCCGTTGCTTTGCCTTTGTCCTCTCCGGTTTGGGGTTTGATTTTTTAGAAGCTGCAGTGGATTCCAGACCTTTAATTCCGCTGGTTTAGAGACTATGGCAGATTGCGTCCAATTTAAAACATATAATTGAAAAAAAAAATAATGGTTCTCCTTTTGAATGGGTAAGCATGAAACCTTTGTTACATTTGCACTTTCCCAGCAGTATGGGACATCTCACAGACTACTGCACATTCCCCCAGTATTTTCAAATTGGAAAATATTGCTTTCTCTTGAGTGTGATGACATAAATGGAGTCACCCTTTTGAAGTCTTAAATTTGGTATTTTATGTATCTTAAGGTAGTGGCAGATTGGCAAACAGTGTAACCACCAAAAGTGTTGAGCTTGTGCTGTCATCCCAAGTAAGGAAGAACAGAGATCTGATTTAGATGCCTGCCCTTTATTTTATATACTGAAGAGTGACATAATGCAGATCTCCTCAGGAACGCGTGATGTGTTTGGGAAGGATAAAGGGGAGGAAGAAAAGACGACATTAGCCCAGATCGCTTAGTTTTAAGATTTAACTGGGCTCAAACATTTATAATTTAATCAAAGACAAATGGTCTACTTAAAACGGCATAGAGGGAGGGAGTGGGAGATTTGGACAGAGGGCTGAAGGGAGCTGGGGTCCTGCTGGGGAGGTAGTTGGGATGGCCGGGAAGGAAGCAGCGTGTCCGGAATGCTGACCAGAGCTGGCCCATGGAGGAGCAGCTCTGAGCACGATGGGGTACAGCAGCAGCAGGTGTGGTGGGGAAGAGACCTCGCTGGGGTGGTGCTGGAGGAGCCCCAGGCACGAGGCATCCCTGCTGTGGGTCCCACCAACCCACGGGTCCCCGGCCAGAGAAGCAGGCCGTGGTCCTAGGTCATTTGCATATAAACATAGCGATTCCTTTGGATCATCTTTGGGCCTCCATGAGCTCAGTGCTGACTGCTCAGGAAGGCACAGGGCAGGGAGCGCTGTGGGTGCCTCCTCCCCACCGTTCCTGGGGGGGTGGGTCGGAGGCACTGCCTGCCCTGGGCGAGCGCTGCCTGGAGGAGCAGCAGCACTGCCGCTCACCAGGGATGGAGGTGCAGCATTTACCCCATCAGCAGGAATGGTGAACCCTTTCAGGCTTGCTTTGTTGCCTGAAAACAGGGAAGGTTTGAATTATGAAGATTTAGAACATGCTTCCTTCCACGGAGTTGCAAAGGACATTTGTCTCAGCACATTGTAGTGAAATTTTAAAGAGCAGGTTTTGACAGGAGACATTTTGCTGACACAGAATATTTTGTTCACTTCTGACTCTCAAATAAGTGCTACTTCTGTCATAATGATTGATTTATATTCGGTTTAGACCATACATTTTACATCCTCTTCTTTAGTGCTTATGGCTCCATGGCTTCAGAACAGCCCAGTTTAACACTGGTACGAGCCTGGCATCACATTCACATTCCACTAATAAAATCTGTTGTAATGAATTGTAGGTATTTTGTGCTATGGTGTATTTAGAATAAAATGATGATTTTTATTATCTCCTGGAAAAATAAAATTTTAATATGAAGATTTCTGTTAAAAAATTGTTTTTACAGAGTTGTAATTTAAATTGTTCCTAGTAACAGTGCCTCGAAGGCCCAGTGACCTGCAGAATGCTGCTCCCACGGCTTTATTACAGGTGCTCTAAAATTAAGCACTGAGCATCTTTTCCCTCCCTGGGGGTATTGTGAGCTGCTCCTCCCCGGTCTGGATCAGGCCCACCGGCACCACTGGAAACCTCAGCCTGGGCGGGCAGCTGCTCCGCATTTACATTAACCCAGTTTCCTCCCTTTATGTGCTGGGCAGGAGTCTCAGCACATTTCAGTCCATAAATACTTCAGGAAAAAACCCTGGAGCCTTTGCTGTGAGTTTTGTTTGGAACAAACTCCCCAGGTAGCCAAATCATTCCCCCGAGAGCAGAACCCTCACTGGAGCACGTGTGAGTGGTTTGAGGCAGAGGAAGCTGGTTTGTGTGTGTTTCTTAGACCATGAAGAGTCTGCTCTCCCTCGGGATCTGCAACCAGAGACCTTCAGCACCTGCTGTGGTGGAGTTTGGGTTTTGGTGACACAGCTGGTGTCACAGCCTTGATTTCTCAGTGATCCTTTGGCAATGGCATCTGCTAGTTCGTGTCTTTGTAGGTGTTTAGGCAGAGCAGGTACCCTGCTGGCGGGTGCAGCGTTCCGAGTGCTCAGTGGCACTGCACTCCAGGAAAAGAGGAGACTCCAGTATTTTCAGACAAAGAAATAAACTTTTCCCTGGTGGCCACTCCAGCAGAACCATCTGAATAACAGATTTCCATGTTAGCTGAGCCAGGGCAGTCCAGGACAGGCTGCACTGTGGGGCAGGAATGATGCCAGGGTCCATTCCTCCTGCCCAGGGCTTTGTCCATCAGCACCTCAGAGCAGATGGGACTGTTCTGGCATGGCTGGACCTGTGTGGCAATGCTGGTGTGGGCTGTGGGTGCACCAGCCTGCCCCCACCACGGCCACCCACCAACCAATTCTGGATGAGGCCTTGGTCTTGCCCTGCAAATTAATGCTCATGCACGTCTTATTATGGAATTACAGTACTGCTCCTTCCCATCTATAAAAATATCCCTAAGAATCCCTAAGAACATAGCATGTGAAGGGCTGTGTCAGAGCAGGTGGGCTCCCTGAGCCCTTCCTTGGTTGTGGGAGATGATGCTCTGTTCCCAGACCCGGTGAGGAACAGGCAGCACTGAAAGGGTCAAATCCAGCTGCCTTTAGCTTTGCTGCAAACATATATATATTGAGATACTTATTTCTCAGAGAACGAAGAAGCTAATATTCAACAAAGCTTCAGGAAAAAAGGGCTTCCAAGATGTTACAGATTTTGGAAATATTTGACAATGTTAGCAGCATCAACTACTGACACAAAACCCTCTCTCCAGAAAATCTTTCACAGTTGTGCCAAGAAAAGCAGCTTCGATGGAACATTTTCATAAACTATCATCAGTTATGCAGCAGCAGCTTCACAAATCAGAAATGATATCTTCAGGCACTGCTGTCAAGTGTTATTCAAATAATACCAGCCTCACATTTGAATAACAGCAGACATTTTGAATTAATTAATCAGATGAGATAGTCTAGGCCTTTTCTCATTAGTCTCTGGGTCAGGCATGGAAAGATATATGCGTTGGTGATGATATACTTGTCTTTAATCGTGATTTATGAAGATTTAGGATTGTGTGTGATTTGTCAAAGGTTCTGGGAAAAGGCTGGTGCATATTTCATTACCTAATCTGAGATTGATTTCGTGATGCTGAGAGATAGAACCCTATTGTTGGGGGGGCTGGGAAGCGCAGGTAGTCACAGCGTCCCAGGGTTTTACTGGCTTATCTTTGTGACTGTCAAACAATGCTGTAAACTTTTACTGCCAGCAGTTAACAATTCCTGCTTTAATTATAGGCAAATTCTTCATTCCGTCCAAAGGGGAAGCTGCAGTAGTTATTTAGTTAAAAAGCATAACAGACCTTATAGCTATGACCCAATGTAAATCATGGACAAAGTTGGCAAATTTCATGGCTTGGTCATGGTGAAAATATAAAATTTCATGGTTTGTCACAGATTAATAGAAAAATCCTATTAAAACTGTGCAAATAACAGCACAACAAGTTAGGTGGAGCTCCCTACATGGCACCTTCCTGCTCACAGCATTTATTTTAGGTTAGAATTGCTGCGAACGACATGAGGCCCTTTGCAGGCTTTTCTCTGCTGCACTGTTTTCTATTCAGTTTAATTAGTAGTTGTTGTTTGGTTTGGACTGAATAATTATCATGTGATTGTTTTGAAGCATTATTTACATGAGAAAGCGGGTGTGACATTGCTGCTGCAGTGAAAGGGGCTTGGGAAATGAAATATTTGAATACAAACGGTGTATTTTTTTAAAAATCCTTGCGATGGCTATATCTAATAACTCATCAGTAATCAGGACTTTTGGTATTGGAACAAGGTCTGAGCCGTGCTGGGGCCTCGGCCGCTGCAGCCAAGCGCTGCCCACGTCTCTTAGATCAGCAGACCGTGGCCAAGCCTCGAGTTCCCTGCAGATTGCTAATCACCTACTTCCTCATCTTTAATCAGAAAGTTCATGTCTTTTACTGTTCTTGGTACAATTTTGCAGCCCATCCATCACGGCCACGCGGCTCCGGCGATGCTCCGTGTCCGTGCAGCCCCGTCTCCCACAGCCACCAGCCCTCCTGCTCAGCCTCCTGCACTGACTGAAGGCCAGGGCAGGGCTGTAATACCCAGGGTTTATACTGTTTTGTTTTATTTTACGATTTTGGTTGTGTCCAGAATTCTGATCTGTGATTCAGGAATTTGGATCTAGGCCAAGATACTCCAAACACACTGAGCTCTTTCACTTGATCTTCTAGAGGGAGCAGTTTGTGCTGAAGTGGCCAATTTCAGAAGAAAATGGCAGTTGTTCTACATTGGAATAATGATAAAAAAGAATCAAAGTCTCAGAATAAGGACTTTTAAGAATGACATCAAGGTAGTCATCGCTGATAGCAGTCATTGACAGCTTTGTATCATAAATAGCCCAGAATTGCACCTATGAAGCTTATTTTAAAAATGAGTTTGGTTTTTTTTCGTGTGAGACCTTTCTTTCCAAATAGAAGTTTGAGGAACACATTTTTAGGGGAAGGGTGCAATGGTTCAATAATCACACAAATATGAAATCTCAGCCTTTATGGGAGACAGAATGATGAGCTGGCAAAAAGGAAAAACTCCACAACATGAGAAATCAGTTCATGATTCCTATTTAAAAAAACCACATCAATGAGTGTTTTTTGTATCAAGTTTACAATTAACTGTTGTCAGATCACCTCTGTCAAGAGTTTCATCTGCACTCTGACCAACTATCAGGTTTGGGGAGTAATTAAAGAATAGCTAATCACAGAATCATTCAGGTTGGAAAAGCCCTCTGAGACCATCGAGTCCAAGTGTTCACCTATCACTGCCAAGGCCACCACTAACCCATGTCCCCAGGTGCCACATACACATGGCATTTAAATCCCTGCAGGGATGAGGACTCCACCACTGCCCTGGGTAGCCTGTGCCAGGGCTTGACACCCCCCTCTGTCAAGAGATTTTTCCCAGTATCCAACCTAAATGTCCCCTGGCTCAATTTGAAGCTGTTTCCTCTTGACCTGTCACTTGGGAGGAGAGGCTGACCCCCACCTGGCTCCAAACTCCTTCAGGTAGCTATGGAGAGCAAGAAGGTTCCCTCTGAGCCTCAGCCTTTTCCTCATTCTTTGTCATTGTGATTCCCCCCACATCCAGTAAGAGATGGACATTCTCCTTAGCCCTCCTTTTGTTGCTAATGTATTTATAGAAACACTTGATTGCCTCTCACGGCAGTAGCCAGGTGAAGTTCTAGTTGGACTTTGGCCCTTCTAATTTTCTTGAAGCATAACCTCGTGGCAGTAGCTCTCCAATGACAGTGTAGTGGTAATTTGTCTCTTTTCCCCATCACAAGTAGGCATGAAATACAAAAGGAAAGAAAAAAAATTGGTTTGGATTATTGATTAGTGTTTTGCTAATAAGAAATTAAATTTATCGACCACTGCCATTCTCTAGCTCTGCTTCCCCATGAGTTAGTTGGCAGCTGCAGGCGTGTTCAGCAGAGCTGTGGCTGGCCCAGGCTGGCAGCTGCTGCCTCGGGAGAAGGATGTTTAACCCTATTAGTCAGGTCATTTCGCTCTTTTTGTGGAGAGGTCAACAAAAAAGAATTCCTTTCTGAAGTCGACTTTCCCAGCTTTCCTTTTGAAAGTGAATGAATTGCACGAGCTTCTGACCATGGTCCAGTGCCCAGATGCTGTGTGTGGAGGTGGGAGCTGCTGCCAGGTGCCGAGCTGCTGTAGTGATAAATATGGTGTGTAAACTCTACCATATTTTGGTTAATAGAAGTTACATAGACACAACTACGAGGGGAGACCTGATGCATCAGCTCCTGGGGGCTGCTCGGGGTGGGGCTCAATGCTCCAGGAGGTGGGAAGGGACGTCCATGGCGCTGAGTGTCCCCAACCAGGAGCAGTGGGAGCTGCCAGGCGGCAGTGCCTCACCCCTCTCTTCTGCCCCAGTTGGCTGCAGCTCCAGCCCTGCCCGTGTGCCAGGAGACACTGCTGCAGCCAGCACAGCCACTTCCCAGGAACAGCGAGGTGGGCGTGGGTCTGGGACACCACAGCCAGAGCGTGCTGCAGCATGAGGCCGATTGAGGAAATTCCTCGAGTTTTCCAGCACTGCCAGTCAGAGCAAAGCATTTGATGTGTAGGAATCACTGAATGCTGAGCCTGTGGGTTGTGTGGCCTTTGGGAAGATGATAGCTGGGTCCCTGCGTGACTGTTGGCTCTGCTCACGGCGCTTTCCCACGCTGCAGAGTGCAGAGTGCAGTGCAGTTGCAGTACAGACACACACTTCTGTATATTAAGCATGTGCATTAATATATTATTATTACTTGGACTAATAACAAATAGTAGTCAGTCAGTGAGATAAAAAAGGACAGAGTTCAATAGTAATTCGCAGACAGCTTAGCAATTACCCAGACAGCTTGCAGTCAGAAAAGCTGCTCAAATCTAGGATTACGAACTACACCGATGGCAGCTCTGCTGGGTGGGGTTTCACAGGATGATGTGTGCACATAGCTGTGGGACTTGGTTCCAGCACTCCTCCTGAGGAACTTCTCCTTTACAAGCCAGAATCAACAACTGTAAAAAACCCTCTGAAAGCCAGGAGGCTGGTTTCCAGAACCAGTCAAAATTATTTTTAAGTACTTTTTTTCTGTATCAGAAAGATGTCTGTGCTTGCAAGGATCTTGGAGATTTTCATCCTTAATGACATAAATCCCATATTCATTTCTATGACAATAATCAGCATCAAACCACATGTGTGGCAACACAGATTTTGTGGTTTTGTTTTTAAAATCAGTGTGCCTCCTTGCTTTATGAGTGAGGATGGCTTCTCTCCTCATTACCTTTGCTGGTTTCATTGATTCCTGTAGTGTTTTTTGTACCTACCACCCTATCCTGGCAGGGGAGAGCTGCCCTGTGCCAGCAGAAGGCCAAGGGAGCACTTAAGTCCCATCTAAGCCTCGAGGCATAATCTCAGCACTTCTTTAGGAGTGGGGTCAGCAGAGCTGGCACTGTTCAGCACGTGCCGGGTGCGGGGGGTCACGGGGCATGCAGCAGACCTGGGGCTTGGGGGCTCATCCACTGCTCGTGCTCCACGGCACCAACCCGGGAGAGGAGAGACTTCAGGTACAAACTTTGGGTTTGAAGCACTCGGATGTCAAAGGAGTGCTGTTGGATTTTTAGGGCAGTACATGATTTTTTTATGGGGCACATTAAATGCTGCTCCTCCAGCGGGCGTTAAAGCCACCTCATCACTCGGCACCAGAGGGGAGCACTGGCTCGGGAGCAGGAGAGGCAGCTGTTAAGAGATTTCCATCTCAGCAGTCTCTTATGCCAATAAGATTGTGATTTGGGAATATAACAAGGCTTTGGGGACTAAAGCTAATAAATAACTGGTGTATTCCCTTTCCTTCTCCCTGTGCCTGGCCTCAATGCCATCTCAACCCGAGCAATTATCAGTCCCTGGACTGATGGATTTGACATAAACTCATACATTCTTTAAGCACAAAGCCTTCACAACAAATTTTGCTTTGAAAAGACTGTTGAATGCAGAAAAGGTCACTTGGCTGGTTGAGTGTCTGCACTCGGACGCTGGCAGTAAGTGCTGTGTTTGCAGTGCTGGATTCGATCCCCTTGGTTGGAGGGAGCCAGGTGCAGGGTCTGTATTTTAGATCACGTTTCTCCTGCCAGGGGGAACAGAAGGGTAGCTTGGAATTATCTCCATGAATTCACACTTCCTTTCAGTCCTTGCATTTAAGCCTCTCTTTAGCTTCCATTGCAGTTTCTCTGTCCTCATTCCATTCCGTAGGTATGCAAGATGGAGTTTAGCAATGATGCCATAGCAACTATATTACAATACAGAAATTGTAATGGTTTAAATCTTCAAACTTGCATAACAAAGTTAATGAGAGCCTATCAGAAATGTACATGCCACTATGTGTTTAGAAGTGGTTTTAAATTTAGCTTTAAATTTGCAAGCCAATAAACTGTTCTCAGGAATTCCAGAGCTGCCCTGCAGGGAGCAAGAACACAGTTGTCCATGTGCTCTGCTCCAGAAAACACATGGCTGGCAAGGGACAACGCCTGCAGTGTCCCTGTGAGCCCACTCCCCTGAGCCTTGATGTGAAGCTGGAAATGACATCCCAGAACGCTTGTGTTTGTTTGTATGAATCCAGGATGAATCCGTCATCTTCCTCCTTAGCCATGACGTACTGCAGACTCAGCAGAGGAAGAAGAAAGAGGAGGAAGGGCTGTTCTGTGTCCTTGGGCTTCTCCCCCTCCACGAGAGTGAGTCTGATTGACACTGGGTGCTCCAGCTGGACAGATTCCTTTCTGCAGAGCGGTGCTGGCCATGGATCTGCTCTTCCCCCGCCTGTCCCTCCACCTTACCCGCGGACAAGGTTCTTGCTCGCTGTGAGGCAGCTCTGGGGTTTCTGAGCAGCGGGAGGGGCAGGCTGTGGTGCTGGTGTGCGGCTGATCGCTGGGCTCCCCGCGCCGTGGGGCGCACCCCGTTTCGGCCGTGCGCTACGGTGACGGAGCATCGTCTCCGGGGGCACAGCGGAGCCACTGCCGGCGCTGCAGCCGCGCACTGCCTGCCGCCGCAGAGCCGATTAGTGCAGCGGTGACATTTTGTTATCCTGAGAGACAGAAGCTGGAAGCGTTCTTGAAAGTGCAACCTCCAGCACCGGGCGGGTGACACGGGTGGGGCACCTCTGCCCGGCACACGGCTGCCCGCTGTGGGTGGGAGAGCCTGCCAGCAGCGGCAGCGGCTCCTCCTCCGTTAGCCTGTGCAAGCGGAGCGTCCGCCGGGCACATCTCCCTGCCCTTCCCAGCCCCTGCCACGTGCAGGAATTGCACCGCTGCCATGCGAGGAGAGGGCATGGCAGGGACGCTGTGGGTTGGAGACCCCACCGGCTCCAGTCCCCGGCCCCCCAGCCAGGGTTTGGGCTGCTGGGTGTCCGTGCATGGAAGGAGCAGCCGCGGCAGTGTCCTGGGGTTCTCCCTGCACTGTGCACGTCGGGTCATGGCCGGTGGCACGACAGCCGTGGGCTTTCCCTGCTCCAGGCACAGTGCCCCTGTCCCCACAGCGCGGGGGCAGGTGGTGTCTTCACTCGTGCTGCTCTGGCACCATCACAGGTTAGCTCCTGCTTGCCAGCAGAAAAAGAGGATGTCTGGTTATTCTTGGAGCAGGCAACATGTAGTTTTTGTAGGATAATGCTAAACTACTTGCACTGTGTTAAAAAAATTAATACACTTGTATTGCTACTGGAATTGGAGCCTGATTAGGATTGTTCCAGTACTGTAGTTTTAGCTTTTAATTACTTACTACATTACACAGTATCTACCAGTGCTAATAGAGTACAGAACTGTCATAGCTTTTGTTTTAAAGTACAGGACTGTGTGGTGCTTAATTGTGGAACAGTGTTGTTCAATTACATCTGAAAGTGTTTAATAAAGTATGGCACAGGAACGCAAATCGGAGTGGCATGTGTTAATTGGTGTCCGCGTCATTGACTCCGTTTGGTTACGGCGATCGCTGCGAGATGAGGACCGAGTGGCAGGTTGCCCACATGGAGTCTTCAGCCCCAGCTCTTATCCGTACCAGTGGCACAGGCCTGTGCTCTCCCACGTTTGCACAGATTTTCACACCATGCACACACATGGTGTTAGGAGGCATCGGTGGTCGTATCCCCTGCCCTGCCCCATTCTTGGCTGGCAGAGCACTGTGGAGCTCTGGACATGACCCAGAGAGCTGGTCCCTTTCTCCAAGAACAGCTCAGGACCCCCCAGGCAAGGTCTCCTGCTGCCCACCATTGCTTTTATCCTTTTGCTCCCCATCTCGAGGGGCTGGGGCACTGGGGCTGAGCCGGCTCCCCCAGAGTGGGCTCTGCTGTCCAGAGCCAGTTGCCAGATGCAAACAAAGTGGTACTTAGAGTTATTTCCTGAGTGGTGGTATTTTTCATATCAATGTTCTACTTTTTACCTGATTTCACTGAAATATTCTCTGGAAGTATTTCTTCTGAAATAAACATTTCAGCACATCAGGTTTGTTCCATAAGGGTTGATTGTCAAATTACAGCCTTCCTTCCTGCGAGCGCTGCGCTTTGGTATGGGATCAAATTGCATTAGGTATTTTTTCCTCCAGTAGAAACACAGAATAATAGTGATATCTTTGTTGTATCATATTTCTGAATGAAAAATAATCACAAACAGATTTTCATGCGGCGTTGCTGCAGAGCAGGTATGCTTTTCCTGCCAGCCGGCCTCTCAAGGTGGTGCTGGGCTGGCCCAGGGGGTTTGGCTGCCGTCCCCTGCACAATTCAGTGTCCCTCAACATGCTCACCACACACACTTTCTACATTTTCTTGCCTGTGGTCCTTGAAGCCACCTAGCATGCAGGTCATGTGCCCTTAATTTTCATTATGAATGGAGAGTAAAACGTGAAGGTTATTGCCTGGCAGTACAAATGCACTGGGTTTTTTTATTTAGAAGCTCTATTAGAAGTGTCAGGAGTCCCATAACAAAGCCAGGCAAATATCCGCAGAGACACCTTGTTGAGAAAGGCAACTTGGTTCTAAAAGGTTTGAATATGAATGTGGTTGTTTCTAATCAAGCAGTCCTTGAAAAGAATTCCCCACTAGTACTTACCTCTTTCTTTTTTTTAACCTTTTTCCTTGTAATCTGTCTGTATTTCTCCCCAGGAAATGCTCCTTATGCCAGCCTGCAATGGGCAGGAGGAAGGCACAGCCAGCAGGGGAGAGTGGGGCTCGGGGGGAAACTGGTTTCCACATCTAAATAGCTCCACATCCAGAAGTGTAGCTCAGGATTCAGGATGGATATGGACAGAAAACTGCTGTCTTTTCAAAGCGAGCAGCCTGGGAAAAGTGGGCCAGTTTGGGGATTTTTGGGGACCACAGCAGAGGCACCTGCTGGGGCAACACAGCTGTCTTGGACAAAACTAAATCCTTTAATTTAGGGCAGGGAAATGGATATATTTTGGACTTTGTCCATTGCTGGACAAATGCACCGAGACATGTGGGACATGCAGGCTGGTGCTGATGTCTGCAGCGGATGGTTCCTGACCCTAAGCAGGCATCCACCAAGGTTTCCCTGGCACCAGCATGGTGTCCCCATCCCCACGGGAACGCTGCCGCCAAGCGGGAAACGTGCTCGTGTTTGAGCCAAATGGCAGGTGAAAAATTAAGTCCTAAATACTTTCTCTTTCCCTAAGTCAGTGTATTTATTCCAGCTTAGCAGTGACCATTGTGGCTGTGGTAACCTGCAAAACTTGGGACCAGGTGAGGACAGGGACACCCCCCGGGAACTGCCGTGTCCCACTGGCCACTTGTGGCAGTTCCCAAAATCCACCCAAGCGCACGTTCCAGTGCCACGCAAGGCTCCACGTAAATAACGTGTCCAGTGCCACGATGGTGTGGGCAGGCCTGGGCCTCAGCAGGGTCCCTCTGGAGAGGGGAGCAGCATCCCAACAGAAGTGTCCCCTGTCCCTCCTGCTGGACTCCCGTGGGGCATGGGGCCGGGGTACTGTCCCCTGACCGTGCTCCCCGGGCACATCTTGGCTCCAACGCTTTCAGCGCACTTACAAATTCTCCTTTCTTTTCCTTTTTTTTATAAATTGTCAGTGTTTTTTCCCTCTACGAACCTGTAGCATCTGGCAGCAGGAAAGTACAGTAGGACTCGCTGGCACTGTGGTGTAGAGCCTCGAAGAATTCCGTATTGTGACAACACATCAAAATAAATTGCTGTCAACAGACCAAAACACCAAGTGCTGTGATTCTGTCTGACGTGTGAAGACTCAGACAGGCTGTCTTGACAAGTTGTGGTGGAGCACCTGCAATTGGCAGAAGACAGTGATATAAATCTGATTTGCCTGATATGCAGCACCTAGATATCGTTAATGTTGGTGACAATAACTCTGCATAACATTCCCCAGACGTAGATCTGATTTTTTGTCTATTACTTGTGTTGTTTTTTGTCACTCTCTGATCCTGGCTCTGCTTCTTTCCCCTGCTCAGGGTCTACCTAGGAATTGCTTGGAATAATAAGCCACGTTAAAAAAGGTAATAACAAATAAGGGTTTAGTTCAGCCTCTTCTTGAGCAGGAAAAGGCAGTGCTTGGCCCAGCTGCTCAAGGCGAAGGATACACCATGAAATTTTATTTTACACTAATCATAAAAATAATCACGGTGGAAGTTGTATTAATTCCCTCACTTGCAGCCCAAACATTTAAAATAGCAGGTTCAATGCCAGGAGCTGCAGTAAATCTTTTCTGAAACGTCTGTGGTTTTAAACTCCTGGAAGAGGAGCAGGATCGTTGAATAGGTGGTTAATTTTTACCTTTCATTATCAATAAATGGTAATTCTTTACAGTAGCAGGATATATCACAGCTGGTTTATGAACGTGTGAGACGTACCTTGGCTCTGGAGTTTAATTACTGGAGTTAACGCTGTCGTCTCTGCATCAGCCCTTCCTCACGGGCACCAGTGGGATGGGTTTCATCTGGCACGGGCAGGTATGAGAACACAACAGCCCATGTGAACTGGAATTTCTCCTGGTCGCCATCCCCTGTGCGTTTACAGCCCTGGGACTGGAGACGTTTTTGCATGTGGCAGTCACCAATGAGCCTGTTTTGCTGGTGACTCTTGGCTTTGGGGCTGGAACCATCCCTGGAGCCCCAGTCTGAGCTGGGGCCATGTGTGGCCGGTGCCCCGGGTGGGTCCTGGCACGGAGCTGCTCAGGGCACGTGTCCCGCCTGGGCTGGCACGGGGACAGTCCCAGGGTTCGGGGGAGCCACCAGGGCTGGAGTCAGACGTGAGGAGGCCTCTGAGTCGTGGCACTGTGGAGGGCTGCAGTGCTCCTGGTCTCAGGGTTTGTTTTTGTCAAACATTCAGGAACTCCTTTGGCAGCAAACTTGGGCGATGTCACCGTCCAGTCCGAGGGGCTGCAAGAGCAGAAAAGAGGTTTTTGAAATTACCATTCATTCTTGTCTGTATTGTTATTTTATCCCTTAAAGGCTGCTAATGAGAAATAGAGCCTCATTATGATTTTAAGGATGAGAGAGGAAGGCTTTTAATTAATGATATGTAAATGGTCTTGAATTGATTATGTTAGAATATCAAGAGAGATGGGTAGAAGCTGTGGTGTAATATATTTTAATTAAGAATTAATTAAAAATGATGGCAATTTCATAAAGCCTCACAGAAAATAGTGGAATTTACTTTCTGTCAGGAGTAAATTAGCCAGTGATTAAATAAAGGGCCTGCATTAATAGCGGAGTTATTTTTAAACTGTGCTATGAAGAATTGTGTAATTTTCCCTAAATAAGTAAAATAAAAATGTAATGTTTGCAAACAAGTTTTGGAAATGATGGAAGAATGCAAACTTAGTTTTCTGCCCTCCTCTTGCTATGATCCTTTGGAGAGTGGCTTGGAGGGGTTGATGGAGGGTATAACCCGTGGTTTGGGCAGGCAGGGCCCAGCCCCGGGGCTGTGGTGGTGCAGGGCCTCGGTGGGGATGGCGGGAGGGACCTGTCTCGGGTACCTGGGGTCGGTACCTCCAGAGCTGCTCCTGCTCCTGCCCAGCACCCCCGGCCTCCGACGTCCCTGCTGTGGAGGTTCCTCCAGTGCACACACACATCTCTATCTGCTGCTGGGAGTGCTCTGGGCTGGAGCATGGGACATACTTCTGTTGTTTCTCTGCTGTGGGACCAGCCAGCGCCTCTCCCGGCCGTGACTATGCCCAGGTTTGGGGGTCCCATTCCCAGCTGGTGGGCAGAGCCCACCCTGCACTGTCAGTCTTGGCTGAGAGCAGACCCCTCATCCTCCAGCTGCCATGAAGGATCCAAGGTGCCACGGCTGTCCCTTCGGGGTGAGCAGGGAGGTGGCCCCTCACCTTCCATCTTCGAACACCTCTGGGAAACCTCAGCTGGTCCTTTCTGCCCCCAGCACCACCCCTGGCCAGGGGATCCACCCACCTCTGCCCCGTGCAGGTGGCACAGTGGGGACAGCTGCTCTGCTGGGGGGGAACCGCGGGGGGACCCCTGCCCCTCACTTCCTTGTGGAGCCTGGGCAAGGGAAGATCAGCAGCAGGGGTTTGCCGCGCGTGTGCCCCATCTCCAGGGCACGTCTCCTGGGGATGGGGAGCTGCGCACTGGTGCACACCTGGGGAACGGACCAGGCTGCTTGTAAAAACCCTGCAGGGGTTTCCGTGGGTCTGGGAAGGCTCCGGGCTGGGGCAGTGCTCCCATGCTGGCGTGTTCCACGAGTTCCATGGCCTGGCACATGCTCTGCTCTAAATGGGCTTTATGCACTTGTTTAGGCTGCTGCTCACTAAAGAGCATTGCCATGGCAACTGCTCCGTCACATGCTGTACACTCATGCTGTCGCGGAGATAAAGAGCACATTTTAAAGCAGCATATTCTTAATGTCGATGTCCTAAAATGCAATTTTTGATGATTATTATTATTTTTCTGGGAGAATATTTGTGATAAGCGACCATGTCTCCTCAGTGTCTCTTAACTCCTTTTACTACTACTCTGCTGGCGGACGACCGTGTGCCTGCAGTAATTTCTTTTTCATTTGTAGAGTTCCACATAGAGATCATGAAATATTTGTTACTTCAAGTCACAGTGTGGGGCCTCATGTCAATGGGATGCGGGCGGTTTTGTGGCGTTCAGCAGAGTGGGGCTCCGTGCCCAACACGTGAACCTGTGGCCGTGCCTCTCCCAGCCCGCAGGAGAGCAGGCCCTGTGCAGCTGGCATGGCCACACTGCCCAGAGAGGGACCGTGTCCCTCAGGAGAGCAGGCCACACTGCCCAGAGAGGGACCGTGTCCCTCAGGAGAGCAGGCCCTGTGCAGCTGGCACGGCCACACTGCCCAGAGAGGGACCGTGTCCCTCAGGAGAGCAGGCTCTGTGCAGCTGGCACGGCCACACTGCCCAGAGAGGGACTGTGTCCCTCAGGAGAGCAGGCCCTGTGTTGGCATGGCCACACTGCCCGGAGAGGGACCATATCCCTCAGGAGAGCAGGCCCTGTGTTGGCAGCGCCACACTGCCCCGCGGAGAGGGACCGTGTCCCTCAGGAGAGCAGGCCCTGTGTTGGCATGGCCACACTGCCTGGAGAGGGACCGTGTCCCTCAGGAGAGCAGGCCACACCGCCCGGAGAGGGACCGTGTCCCTCAGGAGAGCAGGCTCTGCGCAGCTGGCACGGCCACACTGCCCAGAGAGGGACCGTGTCCCTCAGGAGAGCAGGCCCTGTGTTGGCATGGCCACACTGCCCGGAGAGGGACCATATCCCTCAGGAGAGCAGGCCCTGTGTTGGCACAGCCACACTGCCCAGAGAGGGACTGTGTCCTGCAGCATGTGCCCCTTCTCCACTGCCTGAGAGGTGGGGAGCTGCCATCGGTGTTGCCCATCCCCGTGCCACAGGACAGGCCCAGCAGCAGGTTTGGCCCTCACCGTGACGCTGCCATGGCTGTCCCGGTTACGTCCCAGCCACAAACAGCTCATGGAATGCAGGGTATCCACCTCTGCCCACTGCCGCCAGAGGCTTGTCACAGGCCGAGGAGCTGTTTTTGAAAATATTTGTGAAAAGTTCTTCCCAACTTGCTGTCCAGCCTGGAGGAGAGAAGAGCAGGGGCAGCAAGGCTGCAAGGTGGTTGTTAAATTGAGTCAAAGCCCCTCGGCCTTGTTCCCTGTGCAGCGCCACGTCCCAGCCCCTCGCTAACTGTTCCTTGGGTCATCTCAGCCTCTCTACCCAGCTGGCCCTGCAGCCAGCCCATCCCACACCAAAGGTTCTCTGCGAGACAAAAGGCTCCCAATGCAGCCTCCACACGTGTGTCCTGCTTGCATTTTCATCCTGTCTGTTTGAAGCCCCAGTCTTTGCTCCTTCAATATTTTGCCGAGAACGAGAGGCATATGGACGGCTCTTGGAAGATGCGTCTTCATAGTCCAGTTACACAGGTCAGGGATGGAATGAGTGTGTTTCTAAGAAACTTGGTTTTTTCTTTAAGCAACTTTCATGTGACTGTAACCAGAATGTGTGTGTGAGCTCAGTCCCTGCAGTCAGCTGGGGCAGGGCTCTAGCTGTGCTGGCAGGTAGGACCGGGCACTCCTGCTGTCGGTGGCACACCTGTTGCTGGGAATATTAATTCCATTCCCTACATTTAATAACTCAGCATCCCTGTGCACAAGGGCACCAGAATAAAAGAGGGGAAGGGGCATTTTTGGTGCAGAGGGCTTTGGTCAGCTGGCTCATCAGAGCTGGAGGAGTGATCCAGGGGCTGGAAACTACCTTAGAATTAACTTCATTGGGTTTTAGATCAGGACTCATCTCCTCTGGAAAAAACATGCATATAATCCCCATTGTGTGTCTCATCATAATCCTCCTCCTCGTCTTCCAAAGGCAGTGAAAGGTACAGAACAGCAGCAGTGCTCCCAGAATAGTGGAAATTTTCTGTAGGATTTCGTGGTTTGTCATATGTGTGGGCACCTGCCAGGCCCCCGTGCTCCGTAGCTCGCTCCCCCACTCCGTGTGTGACGTCCTGACAGGGGGGCTTGGTCACACACCAGCCCTTGTTCCCAGCTACAAAGACTGGAAGAATTAACATTCCTCACAATTATCCAACCATCTTAATTACTTGCCCGATATTCTGTCTCGATATTAGCTGCCCAAATCATGTTGGGATTTTCCAGGCACAACTTCTGGCCAGTTTGTTAGCCAGGGGATTAAAAAGGAAGTAGAAAATCAGAGTAAAAATTGCTACAGTGCTCTAGGTAATACTCCAGCTGAGCCTGGAAGTGCTGGTAGCTCCTTGTGCCCAGTGCCAAAGGGATGAGGAGGGCTGGGGAGGCGATGCCATACTGGAATTGTCGGCACACGCTGTGCATGTGCACATGTGCCCCAGGAGCAGCCCAAGCTCCAGCTGCAGCTCTGGTGAAGTTCCAGCCCATGTCCTGCCCCTGCCCTGCCCTGGGCGCCCTCGGATGCCGGGAGCAGGGCTGGGAACAGGCAGCACAGCCACAGTCCCTGGCCCTTGCCCCTGGCACCCGGCCCTTGGGAGCAGTGCTGCCGGTGCAGCCAGGTTGTTCACACCAGGATGCTCCTGCACATTAACATGCCGGGCGTGAGATATCTGTATCATCTCGCTCCCATCCTGCCTTACTGACTGCAGGAAAAGGCCATTTTTTATCAGTTTCTGCTTTAGTGAAGCAAAAGGTCCTTTGGTTCCCATCCACTGTCTCGAAATGCAGAGTATGTCATTGAAGAAAGCTCACAGGTCAATCAAATGCCCCTGAAACTTTCTTTCCCAGCCAGGACATCTCCACCCTTCTGGCTGCACAAGCTGGAACAAAAGCCCAGCCTGGCTCCGGGTGGTTTATGTTGTACCACAAATGGCCAATAAAGGTTTGTCATAACAGGGGCTCTGTAAGCAGAAGGACACGGGCGATAGTTTACAGCTCTCATGCTGTCTGGTGCCATTCATTAGCAGGTTCCATGCTAGTAATGACATTTTACAGGTTGATCATTTAAATGCAGGTTAGAATTAATTTTGATGATCCAGCTGGAAAAGTATCAGATACTGGTCACTCTGCCTTTTTCCCCCCAGTCAATACATTGAGTAACATGAGGCCCAACACCCCCTATTAGGCAGCAGTTTACTCATCATAAGGTTATTAATCACAGGGGCTTTGACGCCAGTGCAGGGGCGATGGATGGAGGGGTTTGGGTGGAAAGGGAGCACGGCAGTGGTGCTACGGCATCATCCCTGCCAGTGCTTCTATTAATCGTGCCCTGAACCCTTGGTGTGATAGAGGAGAGCCGCAGCACAGGTCTCCCTCTCTCTTTGTTCTGGGATGAGCACACGCCTGCTCTCGGCAGCGATGGTGATCAATGAGCGGCGCCTGGAATCACACCGGCATGGAGGGAGCGAGCCGCAGGGCGATCCCCCGAGAGCGGTGATTGGAGCGCCGTGCTTCCGAGCGAGCGAGGAGGGAGACAGACAGGTTGTTTGAGAAAATTCCCTTTAGACCAAACACTGATGCTGAGCTGAGCTACAAACGCTTCTGCTGTACGAAGTGCAACTTTATCAGTGCTCTGGGTTAAATGCTGCTCCTGGAATGTACCGTGCACTCTGCCTGCTGGCTCCTCTGGCCGCGTCCTCCCGCAGCTTGTCAGCATCAACTGTGCAGAGAGTCTGACTGTTATTGCACTAATTAATTACTTAATTTTTCAATGCACATTTTAATCTTTATTTTTATGTGAAATGTCCCCTTGTTAGTGCCCCAGAAGGGGTGAGTGTGTTGGCAGGGAGGTGCAGAGGGACAGGACCCTGCAGAGCAGCGGTGGCCCTGTGTCCCAGGGCACGCTGTGCTCTGCTGGCTGCAGGTGCCCACTCTGTGGCACAGTGGACATGGGTCACAGCTGGAGACGTGGGGTTTTCAGTGATTCAGTGTGTCTTTAATGAATTTTACAATCATGTGCAAGTCCTTCGTCTTTAGAATGACCTCGTTGGCGGTTTGCTCCAGTATCAGATGCAAATCCAGTACCAGCTCATGTCTTCCATGGAAAATGCAGTATTGTAGAACCATTTCAACATTTACTTCAGGAATTAGGGGATATCTAATTATATGTTTGGCATCTGCAATGTGCAAGTTTTGGTGTAGTGATATAAAAAATGTGAAATGTTAATATAAGGTTAATTTTGACCAATTCAACAGCTTGCTTTTAAGTTTCCCATTGACAGCCAAACTGCAGGGTTTAGTGCTAAGCTCCACATTGCAGCTTATCTCTCCTTAATTAAAATTAAAATGTGAGCAACAACACAGAGATATTTTGCAGCATCCTGGAAGAGGAGAAGCAGAAGCTCGAGTGATGGTTGTTTAATAAGATTATAATTGGAGAGTTAAAGCCCTGTGATCTATGTGAAGACTGGTTTGGTGCTGGGGCGGCTCTGTGGCAGGCGAGCCCCAGGTGCCTGGCCAAGCATCCCTCGCCGACATCTGGAACCAGTTGCAATACATCACTGTCAAAACTGCTTTCTATACGTATCTGCATTTACACATTAGTTACTCACGCAGCACTCATCAAAAAAGCTGAACAATCTTGACACGGTGTCCCTGGTGGAACGGCAAAGGTGAACCGAAGTTGGGAGGCAGTGTCTCGCGTCACTGTCTGCTGAGCTTTTACAACGGGAAGCCTGATTAAAACTGAAAGGAAAAATTTATCCTCAGCTTCTGCTTTGTATCATTTTTACCTACAAAAAGAGTATTTTGTTTCATACAAAGCAGTTGATAATGGGGCCAGAGGTACTCTTCACTTTCATCACTATCTTCACTGCAGTGGTGCTTTGCCGGGCCAGTCATCATGCAGGGCTCCAGACAGGCTTTGGGTGTCCGATTATCCACAGAATTCCCTCTTTCTTGCCCTGAGTTACAGAATCCATATATGGTTCATTCGGGTTTGTTGCACAGGGATTGATGAAACACGGGCTGAGTAAGTCCAGGCAGGGTGTTGCTATTACTGAAGGGTGTGTGCTCCTTTGCAGTGCTTGTGTCTGCCGGCGGGCTGGGGGCTGCAGAGCAGGAAAAACAATAACTGAGAACTTCCTTGGGAGTTCAGGGATTAGGAATTAATTAGGAGTCAAAAGTAAACATGTTGAGGAGCCAGAATGGCCGAAGAATGGAGCTCCCCAGACGTGTCCTTTAGGATGGGAACTAACGGCTTTGGTGAAACAGGGGCTTTCACTTGGTGCAAGCTTCAGGGGGAGGCAGTGCAGGGTGGGGTGTTTATTTTCTCCATCGAAAATGGCAAGTGTGCCCTTGCAGTGAGGGCTCTGGCTGTGTGTGCCAGGGCAGCCCGGCAGGAGTGCTGCTGTTCCTTTCGGTGTGCCTCCTCCAAGGGGCTTGGGGTGGCTCCTGCACACCAGGTAGGTGAGGAATATATGGAGCATGGAGTTACTTAGTTTAGTTCTTTTCTCTGGGAAGACCAGAAAAGGATCCTGGAATGTGAGAAGCACAACTCATTTTTCAGAGTTGCCTCGGCTGTGGCATTGATGCCATGTGATGTTTCATGACTTGCTGTTTTCATTAGATGTGTCCAGAACTCTGGAGATGGCGATGAAGTGTCTCTCTAACTCGTGGTTACTCCAGTAACCAGACAAACAAGAAATATTGCAAAGGTTGGGAGCTGAAGGTGCTTTATCTTTAGTGATTTCACCTGTTTGGGTATTTGTAACATTTCTGAGTGGTGTTTTTAGCAACATACTTGTAACCTCTGCATGAAAAAGCCCAAGAGATTCTGTTGAGGATTCAGTCCTGTTTAAGCTGATAATGAGAAAAGCCCAAGTGCTGTGTGGAAAGGTGCACGCCATGGCCCCAGTGTCCTGGGTGCCAGCATGCTGTGCACGTGCAGGTGACATTCAGCCACCCACAGTCTCAGCATGTGCAGAGCCAGAGGTACAGGCGATCCCAGCGCTTAAAATGGAACCGGGACACACCCAGCTCTGCTGATCATGACTTCTCTTGGGGCTGATAATGTTTCCTCAGGATGTTGACAAAAATGGCATTATCTGGGATTTACAGATGGGCAGAATGTGATGAAATCAAAGTTCATTTTAAAGAAAACAAAAATAACTGAACTACGTGGATTGACTTCATTCAGCTGCTTGTCTCAGCTCTGCACTCTGGTACCACAAGCTTTGCTGAAAGCAAACAAAATCAGTGCCCAATGAGCCCAGACTGGAATTCCAAACAATAGCAACTCCGAATCAGTCTGATTTCCTCCAGGCTTTACCTTCAGTGCAAGACCTGACTTCGCAGAATCAGGACAAAACGTGAGTGATGCATGAAATGAAAATTTCCTGCCTGGTGTGTAGAATAAAAACAGCCTAAGGCGTGAGGCTGCTGCAGCATGTGGCTCACACACGGCTCACACGTGGCTAACATACAGGCAGAGGAATGAGCCAGGCCCAGGCATCTGCCTGCAGAAACCATCCTGTTGTGGAAAAGTTACGGGTTATTTTTCACCTCCTTTGGGACCTTTGGAGCAGCTCAGTGATTAGACTGATTTTATCATCTTATCTCCATGGAGGATGGTTGGGGGAGATGGCTTTGGGGTGGCAGGATGACTTCACAGACCCTCTTCTGCCTTAGTGACCATGCTGGGGTGTCTGTGTGGGGCTGGCAGAGAAACAGATAATGGCCTCGGTCCTAGTGTGGCACATGTTCCCATGGGCAGTGTCACCTCCCAACACCATGGACATGCAAACGCCTGTAGACACTGACCTTCTCCATCCTTCTGGCAAGGAGAAATGAAAAGCTTTCAGGAACTTGCTTTTAGTTGAGAATCCTGGATTAAATGTATTTCTTGGCTAAAAATCCATGTGGACTCATTATTGCCACAACTAGGGTTAAAAAAAATCAACCCAAAGCATATGGATCTCCTGATCAGATGGAGGCCGGCGGGCTCCAGCGCTGTCCCTGCTGGGGACGAGCAGCAGATGCTGAAGGAGCAGGTCACAGGTCAGGTGTGCAGGGAAGACCCTTGTGACGCCCTGCCCAAGGCTGGCAATTGTGAGCAGGGTGTCCCGAGTGGGAGGTCACCTCACCAGGGTCACAGAGCACTGCACAGGCTCTGACGGGCCCTTCTGCTGCCCCTGGTCCGGGTGTGTGCACAGCCTCCCCCTTGGCCCCACCAGCTTCTGCCTCTTCCTGTGTGACAGGCAGAGAGCAGCTCAGGAGGTGATCCAGATGTGGCCACCTCTGGCTCTGTTGGCAGTGCCAAGCAAGCCCTGCTGAGGAGGATGTTCGGAGGGCCCCGGCCCTACTGTCACACTTGGGGCACCCCATCCCCCTGGGGCTGGGAGAGCCCCTGTGGGCATCGGTGCCCCTTGAGCAGGAACCTCCTGCCCCGTGCAGCCTCAGCCCTAAGTTTTATTATGAATTAAGAGTAAAACTCCTTCTCTGCCACAGAAAAAACTACCTCCATTTTTCAGAGAGCCTCTGTTTATATAGTTTATGGGAGAAGAGGGCTCTTAATATTTCAGTGTCATGACCATAAAATGAAAAGGTTACTGCTTGCTGCAAAGGCTTGCTTGGATCCAGCACCAATTAATTTTCAATCTGAAATATATGTCTCCTGGCCGTCTCACAACAGCCGGGAGCGGGAGGTTCCTCTTTAACACATTTGAGCCACAAACCCGGTTAAAGGATTAGCCAGCTTTTTCCATGCTGTTTTGTTCGCCCCCATTGGGGATTCCCATTATCCTTGATAGACTGTTAGCCCTGACAGTGGGATATGACAGTGTGAGTTTTCCTCCTCCTCGGCGCGGTGGCCACAAAAGGCTGCTCGGACCTCGGCTTTCATTTCCATTACGGGTACAGCGGCAGCATATGCTAAAGGCAGCATTACTGTGCTGAGTTGCTCCTGCAGAATCATCTGCAATGGTTTAATTTCTCCGTGCGCGGCAGCCCCGGAGCTGGGCAGAGCTGCCAGCCTGCCCTCCCCTGCTCCGGGAAACGTCCGGGGGCACAGTAAGGATTGGAGCTGTACCAGAGCATTGCAAACACACGCTGACTTTGTGGAGGGTGGATGAGCTTCTCTTTATCTTTATTTATTAATAAAAGACGGAATGCCTTGGGAAACAAAAGGTTTTAATGGCTGGTGCTTGGTATCCTTGACAACAATCCCCAAAGAATATTACATTAGGGCACCAGAGAACTTTTAAAAATAAGTAATGGAATTCCGTCTCTGTTATGCTTTTAGTAGTCATTTCGGCCATGGTGCAGCGAGGTCATAAGCTGAGCTCAGTGAAGGGAGCCAGAACACGAAATGATGCTGAGAGAACGTCTGGGAGATGAGAGGTACAGAATTACAAGCGAAAGTGCAGGCCTGCTGAGGCAATTACAGCTTAATGGGGTCATTTGGAAGGCAATTGCCAGGGGTTAATGTAGTATGGAGAGATGAGGTGAGATTGAAGTGAAATTTGGGGCTGGAAATGTGTTAAGATGAAAGATCAGAGTGCAGCAGATTCTGCAGTGCAGAAGGTTTATATCATGCAAAAAATTTGAGAAAAATGTAAAAGTAGTAGCCAGATGTTTCAAAATAAATAAATAAAACCTTAAGTAAATGCTTTAAAAAAGTGAAATAGCTGCATCAAAACACCCTGTGCTGGGAGGGGTGGCAGTGAGCACGGCAGGGTTTGATACCACAGAAAAGGGCTGGTTTGGAGCAAAAGTTGTGTTGCGTTTGCACATATGCCCAGACAATGTGGTTCCTTATTGACACGACAGAGTGCCTGATGAAACGCTGACTGCTCGCTCAGCTGTTGTGCCTTGTTTTGAAAAATCCATTGTTTTCAAACAAAACGCGAGCAACAGTCCTCTATACACATATTTTGATATATTTGCAATGGATTCATCACATTATCTTTTCAGGCATTAAAATAATACTCATAAGATGTCAAAATATTGCAGGAATGTAAGCTAGCATTCTTTGAGAGCGGGTATTTGGGTTCTGAGAAGTATGCTTAAATATTACAGGTGTTTAAATTAAAAATGTCAAGCCATGAAGGCATAATGGAAGTAATCATTTTTACACAGTTTTAAGCCCCGGTGTTGGAGAAAGCTCTGCATTCCAGACTATTGTGAGGGAGCGAGTTCATAAGCATTCAGAGGACAAAAGAGATCATTATGCTTTGTTACCTCAGCCAGTTCATTACCTTAATTGCTGAGCGTAATCCAGTCTTGGAAGAAAACTCTGGGGCTTTAAGGAGATCAGCACTGGCATCCTGTGACACAGAAAATGGGAGCCCTTTCCTGCTCCACGGCCACTCCAGGCACGCTAAACCTTGATCAAAGGCTGAACTTCTCCGAGGGTCGGCCATGTGAAAATCCCCCGGAGCGGTGCCGGGCGCTGAACCGTGATGGAGCCGCGGGCTCGGCCGCGCTCCCGCGGCAGCGTGACCGTCCCGCATCGCTGCCCGGCCAGCGGCACCGCGGCACGGCCCGGCACGGCCCGGCATGGCATGGTACGGCACGGGTACGGCACGGCACGGCACGGCACGGCACGGCCCGGCCCGGCCCGGCCCGGCACGGCATGGGACGGCACGGGCACAGCACGGCCCGGCCCGGCATGGCATGGTACGGCACGGGTACGGCACGGCACGGCCCGGCCCGGCGGGGGCTGAACGGAACCCGCCTTGGCAGGGGCACGGCGGCCGTGTCCCCGCACGGCTCAGCTCCCAGGGCAGGGCTGTGCCCCCGCACCTTTCCCTGGGCAGGGNCGCGGCTGTGCCCCCGCACGGCTCAGCTCCCTGGGCAGGGCTGGCACCGCGGCTGTGCCCCCGCACCGCTCCCAGGGCCGGCCCTGGCCATCCCGGCTGTATTGGAGTCAAACCACGAGACCGGCAGCCGTCGCTCCCGAACCCCGCCGGGCCCCACGCGAGGAGAGGCCCCGCAGGCCGGCGCTGGGCTCCAGAGCGATGCCGAGGCGTTGCTGGGGAAGAGCAGATTTATTGTAAATACATTAGAGCAGGGTTTTTACCCGTGTTTCTGTGTGTGTGTGTTTGTATGTGTGCTTTGTATCTGGTTATCCAAGCTGATGATATGGGCATTCCCCCCCGTACAGTTGCATATATTAAGGCTTTTAAGAAATATAGTAAAACAAAAAATATGACCTTTAAAAGCATGGTTGAGTTGCATTCATTTTATAACCATCAAAGCAACTCTTTACTGTTGTAAGGTAGAAAAATCAATGATGCAATCTTTTTCCTTTTGCCTCGTGCAATCCGTAATTGAAATGGAAAATCAAATGAACGGCTAACAGATAATTGTTTTATCAATATTCCCTGCCTGCCCTACAAGGGTCAGCCTAGAATGATCATGAGCCACGGATATGATGAGGACAAAATGTGAAATTGAACAGCAAGGAGGCAATAAATCAACCTTGACAAGAAAGAGTGACCAGCATGTAGCTCTTGTAGGCAGCTTTTGGGACACTTTTTGTCTCAGGTGTCTGCACTGATTTAAAAATGTGAGAATATAATATTTGAAGCTCTACCAGTGGGTAAACAACTGCAGACTATTTCTAGGTTAAGGCATCATCAAAGCAAACACGCTGCAGCTGAAAAAATGAGTATATTGGGGCATAGTGGGAAAAATCCCACAGTAAAACAACAGGGGAATAGCAGAATATTCTGGGGCTGTGGCAAGAAATTCTTCCTCTTCCTATCTGGTCTGAAAAACTAAAAAAGATAGTAAATATATTAAAATGCATTTTTCAGGCTGCTCTTTTGCTGCTCCATTGGGCATGAAAAGTGCTTTCCATTGTATTTCTGGTATTTTGGGAGATCCTTGATCCCAGTGCAGGAGCAGCCTATCTCCTGCCTGGAGGCCCATTTGATAAGGGCCATTTTGGCCTCATGGCCCCAGCTCGTGGGCAGTGGAGGTGTCAGGGGGATGGGGACAGGTAATGCTTCTCCTCACAGCCCCTTTGCTCATCATTTGATCCTTCAATTCTTCCATTCAAGACTGGACATGTTTTTGCTATAATTTTGAAAAACACTGATTTAAAAGAATGAAGTCTGGGTGCGTTTCCTTGTCACGACACTGAAAGGTAGCTCTGATCAAACACCACCAAGGCCTTGAGCCCCAGCCGGGCCACCTCCAAACCCTCATCTGGTGCCAGTTGTGAAGATACAATCATTTACCCCAGCTGCCAACCCTCTAGGTTTTCACAGGTTTGCTGTTAAACCAGGCCGATGTTTCTCTCCTGGACTGCTGCCGACGTTGGTGTTGTGGCAGCGGGAAATGGTGTGAGAACAGACTCACAAAAGGTGGCAGGGCTCAGGTTAAAAGCCTGGAAAGGCTGAGGGTCCCCCTGGAGCATGGGGAGCCTGTGCCAGAATCCACTGGGGGTGTTGGAGCCCCGGGCTCGGCTGTCCTGCAGGAGCCCCTGCGGCAGGGGAGCCTCTGGCCACCCGCAGCCATCCCACGGGGTTGAGAGCCAGGTGAGGTTTAGGGAAAGCTCCTGGGTGAAGGAGCGAATGGAGATCGCACATGACACATGCAGAGTTACGAGACAAACGCCTCTTTGCTCCACAGATAAAGTCTGCCTGTGTTTGCTATGAGCAGCCCAGGCCCTGGGCAGCTCTGGGGCTCTGCTGCTGTGCCCTGTCACCCCCTCTGTGCCATAGGGAGTCCAGGGGTGCCTTCCCCTCCTGAAGACAGTTTCTGGTGCTGGCGTCCCTCTTGGTGGGCTGGCATGGCTCATGGACCAGGAGGAGATGCCTCTGTTCAGGGAGGGCTGACCTGGGGGGAAGAGGGAGGACACTGTCAGGAGCCTCCAAGCACTCTTCCCACTGCGTCATGTTCTTGTTTCAGCTGCAGGAGAGAGATGTTGGGGTGCCTCAGAGCAGCAGCTGGTCTGGCCAGTGTGCTCCTGCTCCCTCCTCTGGGCACCATGTATGGGAATCCACCTACCTGTCCNNNCATCCCATCCCATCCCATCCCATCCCTCCATCAGCAGAGGTTTAGCAGAGGCTGGTTTGGGTGCAGTCTGCATCTGAAGGATGCCAGGCTGGGAAACCATCCTGAAAGCTTTATTTTTAACCTTGGCTCTCGTGTCCTGTGGTGTCCCTGGGGAGGAGGGGGTCTGGCGCGCTCGTGGTCTTGGAAACAGCAATATCAGGAACCCAGCAAAATAGGTTGCCAGCATGGAGAATATTTTTTATTTTAAGCACAGTATTTTAAACACACCATGTCCTTCTTCCCTGGGGGCAAGGCTGAGAGACTTTAAAACTATTTTTTACAATTGGTTTTTCAAATTCATTTCTCATCAGGCCTTTTCCCTTTTCCTTACAGTCAGGTGTGGTGCTGGCAGGGCCACAGCCAGAGGGATGGATCCAGGGGAGCCTCACAGGGGCCGTCTCCTGCCCAAAAAGGGGGACGTCTCCAGAAAACTGCTGGGCCACGGGGGCACAGCCCCCCGCCCTGCATGGGGCTGTGTGCCATGGCACCGTGGGGCTGGGCTCCCCGAGGGGCACGAGCAGGATGAGAACAGCCCTGCCCACCCGCTCTGGCCACCTTGGGGGGACACGGGAGTCCCCTCCCGCTTGCATCTCTGATGTAATGAAGTGTCAACTGCTGCCATCACCGTCCTCCACGTCCTTGAAACCCACACGGTTTAACCAAGAGTCTCTCCAATTTATCAGCAGTTAAAAATAGAGGGAAGGCTGCGAAGGACAGTCCCTGCTCCCCAGGAGCCGGGGCCACGTGTGGGAGTGTGACCTCTGCGGTGGGGTAGGACAGGGGACACAGCCCTCGTCCTGCTCGGCGAGAGCATTTCTGTCCTGTCTGGACGTGGCTCCCGAGGGCTGGAGATTAAACCAGCCGTGTGAGGGGATGTGTGGACAAACACAAAAGATCAGATCAGATCATTGCAGGCAGTAACTGCTTCCCTAGCAGCCCTGCCCAGCCCACAGTGTCTGTAGGCCTTCTCACGAGCACGGCATAAATCCAGGTGTGCGGGGAGGTGCGAGCATGATCCGCTGCGATGGAACACGCAGCCTGCAAGTGCCCTAAATACATATTTACACCGTGCAGCTACTGGCTCTGAAGAAGCTGTTCAAGCTGCCAGGCTGCTAATCCACATTTAATGCCGCTGGTCTGTCAGGTGAGAATGTTGTGTAAAATGATCCCCACTACAGTACCTGCTGCTTGGGGGCTGGGCACACTCCGGGGCCATGTGTGTGAGCCTTGGCACATCTCTGCCCCGGCTGGAAACACAGCAAAGCCCAGCCTGGCCATGAGCATCTTCAGTCCCCAAAAGGCACCCCTGGGGTCTGGGTGTGGGTCAGCACGATGGGGTTTGTGCTTGGAGAGGAATGGGGGTGGGGCTGGATGTGGAGGTCCCATCTCAGCATTGTGCTGCCTCTCCTTCCCACGGCCGTGTGCTGACAGTCTCATCCCAGCAGAGTTGGGTGGACGGGGCTGTTGGGCTGGAGCCGTGGTTGTGTGTTAGCAGTCCCCTGGGTTTGGGCTGGGCAGGGACCCGCCTCATTATGGTTTGGGTTTGGAGGGAACAGGATGGGAGGCACATTTGTTTTTACTGACATTGATACAATAATTTAGTTTCCTTCATGAATTAGATTTGGGGAATTTGAAACTTAACTCTGGTAGCGCTTCTTTCCCAATTTATTGCATATGCTTAAATAAACATGTTGAATTAACTTTATAAGGCTTATAAAAACTACAGATAAAACCGCTCTAGAAAATCAACATTCTAAATCATGCTAAGTCTCTTCCCATTCTGCTCATCCTCTAGCAGGGCATTGACAAAAATATGAAATTGATTTGGTTGAAGGGTGTTAAAGAGCCGACAGCCAAATGTCACAAACAATGAATGGCTGCAGTGTTGAGAAAATCAATAGGGAGGTTAAAGCTGGGCTTGTGAAAGACTTGGCAGACTGCTCTGTTCCAGGAAGATATCTGTCTTCTGGCCTTGGTTGCATGATCAAAAGGAAAACTTGATAGGTTTAATGAAGGGAGATACTGTAAAACTGACAACAGAAATATAGACACTGTGGTAAACTGCAGTGCACATCAGCGAGTGGGGCTATTAGATACATTTTTCAGTCTGAAAAAATATTTATAGGTAAAGATGTCAAAAAAATATTAGTGCATTCCTCCATTTTTCCCCTCTTGTTCCCAATCACACCCGTGTTTGCGTGGTGCAAACAAAGCTTTGGCTCTGGGTTTAATTGTACAACATGATGGCAAACGTATAGGGCAAAATAATTAGCATGATAATTAGCAAATCGTAATGTTTTCAAATAATTGCGTGATGAGATTGCAGAGCCAAAGTGAGATTGGAATCTCTTCTTTACTTGGAGATGGTATTTCAGCAAATCATAGAAGAAAGGGAAAACGAGCCCCTGCTCTATCAATTAAAGGTGAGACCATGTGACACCAACTCTCCGTCGTCCACCCGACGCCTTTCACGCAGGCATCGTGTCTCACTGTGCTCTTGATAAATACACAGCCGGCCTTAAAATCAGTTTTGTGAATATTAGATCCGCAAATATAAATGAGGATGCCAGCCATTAAAAAAGGTTAATAATGTTAGATTCATTTTGGTTCTGAAATCAGCTTGTAAACAAAATTTGCCCTGCTTTACACCTGACCTATTAGCAGTACTCTTATGTAATGTATCACATCATTAGAGAAAAAAATTGCGTCAGGGCTGAGTTATTCCTTCCCACGTGTTTGTTTTCCAAACACTGCATCCCGCTTAAGCCTTAACTGTGTAGCAGTATTTGAAACAACGTGGCCCCTTTGCAGTGTGTATTTCCCAGCCCTGTGTTAGGCCTGAATGTTCCCTTCCCCAGCCCGGCTGGGCTCGGTGTCGCCTGTCAGTTCTGGGTATCCTGTCTCTCCTGTCTATCGAAACTCCCTCTGTTTTTTCTTCTTTTTTTTTTTTCCTAGAAAAATGAACTCATTAGTTTAAAACTCCCAAATGCCACATTCGGCTCAAACAGAGAAGATGATAACCTGTAAAAAAAGAGGAGAAAAGAGAGAAGGAGGCTGGCAGGTTTTCTGCAAGTGGACGCTGTAATAAAAATGCCCCCTACTTTGTCGGGATGGGGTTTGGAGGGCTGCTGCCATATGTTACTTTCCTTTTTAGCTGGGATTATGCCATCATTATTGCTGATAAAAGCTGTTTACTGCCTTGGCAGAGGAGTGATGCTTGGCGCAGTTTGGGAGCCGCCATTCAGTTTACAGAGAAGTGCATTTAGTGCCAGATGCTGGGATCCAGGGGCTTTGTTATCTTTTCCCATTATTGGGATCATCCATTGTCTGTTTTTTTTCTCCTTTTAACTTAGCTCTGGCTTTGTTGTTTGTGTTTTGGATTCACTTGCTCTCAGGCAGGTGACACGGCAGGTTTTAGCTCACCAGGCAAACGCTGGGCACAGCCGGTGGCTCACAGGGGCTGTGTCTCATCCTGGCACTGCTGCAGGAGGTGGTGGGTTTTGGTCTCCCAGCACCCGGTGGTGGGTGCCCTGCCCTGGAAAAGGTGATGGTGGCCCTGGGGGAACCCAGGTGAGGAGCATCCCTGCATGGGAGTCAGCACGGGCGTTCCTAGAAACCTCAGTGCCCAGGGTCTGGCACAAGCACGGGGGCTGCAGTGAAGGATGGAGTGCAGAAAATGTCTAACCAAACGAGAACATCATATTTCAGTGTGAAGGTGGCATTAATTCATATGTAAATTCTCTGAGTGAGGACTAACAGAGCTGTTGTCCAGGCAGCAGTGCTGTTGGTGCCAGACTTTTCCTTAAAAACAGTAGTGGTGTCCATAGAGAAGGGACCATATGTGGGCTGGATCGTACTGAAAGCTGAGGGAGAAGCGGAGGAGGCCGGCAGTGCCAGGGTGGTGACCATGCCCCTGGGTACCTGCTCTGTGGGGGAGACTGGGGCACCACAGGGTGCTGCCCTATGGCCACAGGAGCTGCCCTGGCACGAGCCCCGTGCCGTGGGATGCTGCACCAGATCCGTGTCCCCACGCCTGTATGTGCCTGAGGCACCTCGGGAGAAGTACTGCCAGCCGGGGCTCTTCCCTGTGTTTCTGTGGTGAGGAGGAGCAGTTGTGGCCAGCACGGCGTGGTGGGGCTGTAACCCAGAGCTGGCACAGGGTCTGGCCCCAGTGAGCACCTCCACACCACCGTCCTGGGTGGCCTCTTCCTGACCACGGCCCCGAGCTTCCATCGGGCATCTTCTGGCTTCCAGCTGGGAATCGGGCTGGGTGTGTCTGTAAATCCCACCCTTGCTGGAGACAGGGCCTCGCCGTTCCCAGAAGGGCTTCCCAGGGCCCACAGCCCTTGTGTTGTGTTTGGGGCCCCTCGGGCACTCTGGGTGTGGGTCCTGGGGCTCTGGTGACCCCTGTGCCACCGCCCTTGGCACCGGTGCCGTGCCAGGCAAGCAGGCAGAGCCGCGGTGCAGGGCTGTCGTGGAGCTCCCCTTCACCTCCTTTGCTCCCGTATTCTTTGGGGAAGAGACTGTGACCTTATTTCTCCTGCTAAGAGAGATGCATCTGGAACCAAATGAGGGCAGTAAAGTATAATAGAAGGCTTTACAAATGAAAGTTTTGTTTCTGCTGGTGCAATACCTTGTTTCCCCCTCTTGTATCCTGGGAAATCAGGCTGATCAATAGTTCCCATTTCAGCACAACTGCAGCCAGCATTACAACTGTATAAAATTTACAACATTGTCTGCTGTAAATTTTAATTGGAAAAGCCTCGTAGCTTCACCCTCGATCTTTGCACCTTTAAATGTATTTGATTTAAAAAAATCAAACAAGTTTACAGTGTATAACATCATGTCACACGCTTTGTATTGACAGTACAATAGAAATAGCACAAACCCACCTTCCTGCTGGAAGAGAAAATGGCTGTAAAATACCTGGAGAGGGTCACGAGTGTGATGAGGATCTGTTTGGGAGCCAACAAGCCCCTGGTGCCAGGCAGGTGCCAAGGAGGGATCCCGATCTCGGTCCTCGTGCGGTGCTGGAGCCTCGCAGCCGCCCCAGGAGCCTCAGCAGAACACGTTGCTTTCAGCACAGCTTTATTTCTGTCACAGGTCAGGCTTAAAATGCTGTGTGATACAGTTATTGACTCTAATCTGGGCATAAACACAAGTCCTCAAGCACCAGCCCAATTAATAATTTGCATAATTAACACGCATATTAAATAGGGACTGGCCCTGCATCTGTATTCACGGTGATCGGGGTAATGAGGGCTAGCGGAGCGGCGCCTCGGGCTGGCGGGAGCAGACGTGTGGCAGTAGTAATTTTTGCTTGGATTGACAACTGCTAGACAAGCAGTCCCAGCATAAAACTAAACCCCGTTTGGCAGAATTAATCGTTGACAAACTGCTCTTAAAGCTGTAACATTGTTTCTGTCAGTTGTTCGGTTTGATGTCACTGTTAGACATAATAAATCAATAGTGTCAGAATTTGGTAATGTTTATAGCTAGCAAGGTTTATTATTTCATATGACTGTCATGCACAAATCGTGGTATCATGGCTGCCTCTAAATTATCAAAGGCACAATATTGCTGAAATAGATTTCTTAAATTCCTTCTCCAATTAATCCTGTTGATTTTTAGCAGCGATGGGGCCCACTCGTGTTTTGGGAGGGGTGAGTTTTTTCTCTGGACATTTTTTAAAGACAAGTTTGAGCCATTGTACACAGCAGGATTTATTGTTGCTGTCTCCAGCCCGGGCAGCAGCTCTCTGCTTTATGGAGCTCACTCTTCCTGCTCCAGTCACAGTTTCCAGGCCATCAGTGAAGCCAGTGCGGGGTGGGCACAGCCGGAATGTTCTGATCCAAGCGGGCTTGAAATCCCAGCCCCATGAGAGGGGGCCAGCCCTAGGATGGGGGGGCAAGGCTCCTGCTCTCACCTGGGGACGTGCTGTGATGTGCAGGTGTGTGTGCACAGGGGTATTTGTGCACGGGGGTGTTTGTGCATGTGTGCTCTGGAGCGTGAGCTGATGGTGTGAGAGCACCGTGTGGATTCGGTGGTGCTGGAGATCCCCTCCTGTGGGTCACCCCACGCTGGGCTCCCGGGAAGGACAGTCCCCTCTGCTCTGTCATGACCACACACTGCCCCACAGCTCCACGTGGTGCCAGGGGTGGCTCTGTGCTCGCCCTTCCCCTGCTCTTGTGGCACCATCGCACCCCAAACACTATGGTTTGACCCATCACACCTCTCTGCTTGTTGCACATCCCCTGGGACCCCCTCCTGCACCCAAAGGGACGGGACAGTCCCTGGGCTGGACTAAAACTGTCCCCTCACCAAGGCAGTGCATATAAATTACAACAATAAATTACTGCGGCCCCAGGGTAAAAGAAGCATCAAGTTATGACTTTTACATGAGTATTTAGTCAGCCATTCAATAAAAAATAGGTCTTCCAGTTGCACAGTACCATTTATCAGCTCCATATTTATTATTTATCATAGCTACACATGATGCAAATGTGAATTACCTCGCTGCTCCTCCGAGGAGCACTTGCTTTTATAGAAATGTAAACATATATAACACAGTTTGTGGAGTCAGAGACCCGGCTTTGAAAGGAAAGAGAAATTAGGGATGCAGATTTTATATTTGCTTTCATTTCTATGTGATAAATTATCCTTCTAAAGGTCATTTCCAGGAGTAACTTTCCCTAACTTTGCTGCTCTGTGGGCAGCTCTGAGAAGGGATGTGTGGGAATGCTTGGTGCTCACTGGTGCCCGGACAGAGGGAGATGCCGTGGGTCACAGCTCTCCTGTCTGTGGCCAAGACTCTTTTGTAGGTGTTTGCATGGCTCCTGGCAGGGCTGATCCTGATGCCATTGCAGAACTGACATTATCTGTGCCCAGAGATCCACGGGGCTCATGATATCCGTGCCTGGAGCACTGCGGGGCTGGCCAAGGTTGGCCAAAGCTGGGGGCCCAGTGGCTGGAGGGTGGACGAGGCGGCTTTGCCCACTCTGGGCATTCCCACCCCCAGGATCAATCCTCTCACCAGGTGGCAATCATTCATAGGCAGGAAATACCTGCAGTCATTAAAATTCCTCCCACATTTATTCTAGCTCTGGTAGTCTATAAAGTGATTTCAATGCTGAAAGAGAAATTTTAAGATTTCTTCCCTGCTCCGTGTTTCTAGAGTTTCTGGGGTCCTACAGGGAATTTCAGGCATGGAAGTATTTCACTTACATGAATTGCCTTTCAGTTTCAAAATTCTTTTTACATCTGGGAACCCCTTCCTCAGGGGCAGGCGCAGGTCAGGATGCTGGGCTGGGCATGACGGGGGGTG
>VWZT01008432.1:182426-193968 GCA_013397055.1 Pachycephala philippinensis
TGACAGGGGTGGGACATGGGGGTGTCAGGGCCCGGAGCACCAGCATGGCACAGTGCCCGGAGCAGGGGTGCAGATGGGCACAGCACCACTGTGGCCTTGCGTGGGCACCAGGTTGTGCTGATCTGTGCCTCCACTTGTGAAGCCCCTGCTCCCCCTCTCGGGACTGTCCCCTGTCTGTTACAAGGACCCCCACATCCAGCCAGGGCAGGAGCCCCCTTGGCTACCAGGGCAGCAGGTCCGCGGGTGCTCCCAGCCCCTGGGTCACTCTTGCCCCTCACCATGGCAATGGTACCTGGAGCTGGGGCGCTGTGCTCCCGGACGTGGCTGCGTGCCCAGGGGCAGGCAGGAGAGCTTGTGCTTCTTTGTTTGCATCAAGTGATCTAAAATGTCCTGGGAAAAGTGTAAAGGACAGGAATTAATTGCTCAAGAGCTGAAGTTGGTACAAAGCTGAAGGGTTCCAGGTCAAAGCCCTGGGGCACGGCGGGGTCTGTGCCTCAGCCCAGGGTCTGTCTCCCAGAGCTCAGGGGTGGCATTTGCGAGGGAGAGCTGCCAGGGGGCCAGGCAGTGTCCCCTCAGCCCGCCGGGGTGCCTTGGCACCTCTGGCAGCACCCCAGGCTCCGGGGCACCATCTGCTCTGCTCAGCACAGCCCTCCCTGCCGCAGCCAGGGCTGTGGGCACAGGGTACAGCCAGCCGGTGCCCCGCGCTGCTCTCGGGGTGTCCGCGCCCCGGCAGCCCCGGGCCCGGCCTGGCAGCAGTGCCAGCAGCGGGGGATGGAGGCAGCAGCCGGCTGTGCTGTGTCCAGCCGCTGCCACACACGGCTCTGCTGCCACAGGAAGGTGCTGGGGCTGGCGCGGTCCCTGCGGTGATGCTGCTGAGGGCTTTGGGGGCCCGGGAGCTCTCGGGCTCCTGTGCTGCCGCTGGCACACCGCAGCAGCGCGTTAGCACCAACTTCCTCGGGATGCGATGCCACGAGCTGCTCTCCCCGGGAAAAGCTGTTCCTAGGGACGGCCCTGGCTCGCCGGCTCCCACGTCGGGGATGGAGCAGCCGGAGCTGGCGGCCGGCTGGATTTTCTGGGGGGAGGTCATTAGTTACCGCATCGAGGGCTGCACGGGAGAATAACAGCACATCAGTTAGGATGCTAATTCACTCGACTGGCAGCGAGCGCTGGGAATGACAGCTTGGAGGGGTGCGGGGGAGGGTCTGAAAATGGCAGCAGATTGGTATTTTGAAAGGGGAGGGAAGTTTTATAATGATGAATAAGAAAGATGACATTTGGTGCTCACATTTCCCGTGCGTTGGCTGTCCGCGGGAGGGTCAGTGTGCGGAACCTCCCGCAACGAGCCCGGGGCTGCCCAGCAGCTGACTGGGAGTGCACCCTTCCAGGGAACAAAAAGAAAGGCCCAGATAATTAGGGCAAGTTGAACTGCAGGAGGTAGCCAGCTTCTCGGCTGCCTTTTGTATATTCATGACCCAGCTTGATTGATGGAAGGACAGTGTTTGGTGACACTGTCATTTGCAAGTTGAAAGGTAGAGTACAGGCTGGAGCTCTGCTCAGATGTGCCTTAAAGGGTCCTACAATAAGCTCATTTGGATGCTGATGATGTTCGCATCTGCATTTCTTTGTTTCTAACTGTTTCAGGAGGACATCTGTTAATTTGTATAGATTAGCTTGGATGCTTTCATTTAAAAACATCAAATTATGGAGCAGGACTGTTTATTATAAAAGTTTCCAGGAAAGTTTAAACTGATTTGGAAACCATGCAGAGTGTAACATTTAAAAGCAGAATTAAAAAAAATAAGAGTATTTTTTACATTTACATTCAGCCTCCCATGCCCAGGAATTAAGACTTGCATTTCTGCTGCAATGTTATCAAGAAGTGTTAGCAAAAGTATCTGTTGAATTATAAATTTCAGGATAAATGAGGCTTGCCACATTTCCTATATGCCGGGGAGAGGAGGCCCCCTTCGCTGGACAGTGAAAGCCTTTACGTACGAAGTGGGGGAAGTGAAATGTAATTAATTCAAGAGGGGAAATGCTTTTACTGTGTAATATTTAGCCACATATTTCAAGCATAATGGTGCTTCTGTCAGAGCAGTTGCAGTTTTTGCAGGTACTGTTTTCAGAGGGACAGTGGGCTGGGAGCTGGGGGAGGTTTCACGCCGCAGGTCTGGCTGCCCTCGGTGCAGCAGCTGTTGGTTGACTCTGTGTGTGCCAGGTCAGGCAGCCTGCGCGGGTCCCTTCCCGCTGGAGCAGCAGCCAGCTCCCAGCCCCAGCTCCCAGCTCCCAGCTCCCAGCCCCAGCCAGCTCCCAGCTCCCAGCCCCAGGTCCCAGATCCCAGCTCCCAGCTCCCAGCTCCCAGCTCCCAGCCCCAGCCAGCTCCCAGCTCCCAGAGCCTGCGGAGCTGGGCAGGCAGCAGGGACAGGGATGGCTCACTCCAGGTGCAGTCCAGCACTCAGCCTTTAGCAGTGACCTTTCCTCATGGACCCCTCCCTGTGGCTGTTGTGGCTGTAAAACCTGGGCTTACTCCAGGTATTTTCAGGGACATTAACTCTCACCCAAGCAGGCTCTGCTTTGCACTTCTGCTCAGCGCCGCATGCCTACCTCCCAAGAAAGCCTTCGCCATCCTGGGCCACGTGGCCCAGAAACATGGGAATCGGGGCCAGGGTTGTGCCCCAGGCTGGGGCAGACTGGCTGCAGGGGCACTTTCCTGCCTGCTCCTCCTTGTGCCCTGCGCTGTGGTGCATGGCCATGCTGGGCTCAGCACTGCTCTGCTAAGGATCTTCCTCAATGGCGCTTGGGAATTTATGGCTGTGACTCCCATCTTTGTATTTATTCCAATTAACACATAAATCCTAATTACCCAGGTCAAGGGAGCTGGTAGGCTGTAAATGGAGTGGGATATGGCAGAGCTTGGCAGATGCCTGAGTAACAAGGTAGCCAGAGAAGGGGAAATACCAATTTAGGAGGCACCAGCAGTGAGCAGACGTGGGACCAGGGCCACAGGCAGCCCCAGGCATTGGGATGGGCTGAGACCCACTCGTACATTTGAGAGGTCTGGGGCCAGCCCTCACCCCTCCCAGCCATGTCCTGGCACGTGTCCCCACCAAACAGAAATGCCCATCACCCCCAGCCTGATGGGCACCTGCAGGGTCGGAGGGCACCTTCCCTGCTCCGTGCCCCGCAGCGCTGCGTCCTGGCACGCTCCAGGATCCTGGCAGCCATCCCAACACCGTGTGCGTGTCCTCCTGTCAGAGTCACAGGATGGAGACCAGTGGAGGGTTTCTAGGGCAGCCGGTGCGGTGACAGTGTCCAGGAGCCGTGCTGGGGGAGAGGTCTGCCAGCACGGGCGGGCACCCGGGCACGGTGCACCGGCCACGGCCCCGCAGGGTGCTCGGGGCTGGCATGGTCCGTGGGGAGCGGGATGGGTGCTGGCAGTGTGGTGGCTGGGGAGCACAGTGTGCTGATGCAGGGTGTTATGATCGCAGCATATGCTGGCTATTAGTGTGCCTTTTATTTAATTTTTTTTTAATACAATCCTACATCGCTGTTGGCGGTGCAGGCATAATTGGTACCTTGCCTGAACGCAGCTGAGTTTGTAGTTACTCAAGCAGGAGGTTTTTTAAAACTGTGAAATAGTTTCTCTTCCTGTATGCCCCCAGATCAGGTAGAAAATGGGGAAAGAACTGCTAAATGATGTATTTAGAAAAAGCTGTTCTACAAGAGTATTTGAAACATTACAGATCTGCCAGAAGGTCCATTAACATAAATGTTTAACTCAGACACACAAACTTATGTACCGAAATGAAAATGTTTCATGCATTAATTTGCTGCAGAAGGTACTAACATAACAATTAGAGCAACATTCTGCCTGCGTACACTTAAATTTCCTGGGGCAGTGTTTCAGTGGTAACGCAAGCGTTGATGTAGGATCTCCTTGACTCCTGGCGCAACACACCCCAGCACTGCAGTTCGTTCTGTTAAATCAAATTCGTACAGTTTCAAACCTGGCAGTGAAGGAACTGGGAGGTTGACAGTAATGCACAGTTTTGGGGAAGGGGGGCCTGGCTTCGGTGCCCCTCGGGTTGCCATGTGTGGCTCAGCCAGCACCGCGTGCCCCCACTGCCGACACCCCATGTTATCTCAGTGCACTTACAAAGAAACCTGCTTCAGCCTTTAGGTTGCTTTGAACGTGGATGGCAGACAGTTCCACTAAAAGCAGAGAAATGCCCAGGGCAGCCGGGTAACGCTGGGCTCATTCCATTGCCGCTCCCGGTTTGTTTCCGTCAGATCCAGCACCTTTGCTGGGCTTTGGGTTTTTGCTGGCCCTGCCTGGCAGGATGTTCTGCTCTCCCAGAGGGTGATTAGCACGGAGCACTCTCAGCATGCAGACGCTGGCGAAGGTGGCTGGGAGCAGGGGAGCGTGGGGGTTCCCGTGGCAGCCGGGCGCTGTCCTTGGCACGCGGCTCCGTCCCACGGCACCGCTGCGGAGCCCCGGCCGCTGCCACGCGGCGTGAGGGAGCGCAGCGGCCAACATTCCTCCTCCCAGCAAACGCTTGTCCTAAACTGAGCACCGTAGAATAAAAATGGAAACATAAAAATAGCAGTTGGAAAGATAAAACAGCATTTATAGTACTAATAAAACCGTTGTGGCTTCCACAGGAAAACATGCTCTGTAACCTAATGCTTACCTGGGAAGACTGTCGAGTTTCGGAGAGTTATAGCTGTTTTTGTAAGAGAAGCACAGAGATTTGCTTCAGGGCTGAGTGATAGATTCTCCTGCCTGGAGCATCCCAGTGTGTTTATACATGGCTTGTATGGCAGCTTTCATAAGACATTTACCCCATGATTTGCGATGAGCTTATGTGTGAATAATTAATGGCAATTAATCCTTAATTACAGTAATTAGGCAAGTCACAGGAAATTAAGCTGCAGCTGGAGAAGACCATGCCTGGGAAGAGAGGATTGGGGGCTGTGTGAATGTGCCATTCACTGACAACATTACGAGGATGAGCAGCATTCAGCAGCTTTGGCATTTCTATTGGCAGCCTTGGGTAGGACAAGAACGCTCAACATTAGCAGCAATCTATAGTTGTCTACAAGAGTTTTTAGTTCAAGTGCCAAAATGTTATGTTGCATATGGTGATTATCTAAGTTTATTGGTTGCCATAATTCAAATGGGTGTAATTGTTTTTGGCTTGATGGTGACATTAGAAACTGAAGCTTTTATGTGTTCGTAGGTTCTGCTGGCATCAGCCATGGTTCAACTTCTAGAAACAATCCATCCAGGTTTGCAATTATGGAAACGGATTCTACAAATGGCTGGAAATTAACAGAGAAATTTTCAATGATTAAAAAAAAGACAACAGCAAAACTGGCAGTTTCTTAGTTGAGCAGCTAATTGCTTTATTATTAGCTGCCTTTTCCATTAAAATAAGGTTTGCACGAGGTGCAGCGTGTGCAGAGGCTGCTGCCTGGTTTGGGGAGTGGGACTAAGCGGGACAAAAATGGAAATGCTGGTGGGTAAGAGTTCAAAGGGGAAAAGCCCATCTGAGGGATCTCCTGTGCTAATCCCAGCCACACCATTGTACTGGAAAGCGGATCTGTGCTGGAAGCCTTTTGCCCTGGGCAACCCACAGCGAGGTTGTTTGCAGCTCAAGAACTGCAGCCTTCCCCACCATTAATGTGCAAAGTTTTTAAACCTCATGATTAAACATGTTTCCGTAATTTACTGGGTTTCCAAGTGGCGATGTTTGTGCCAGCAACAATCTGGGGCAGAGCCGTGGAGGGAAGCACACATTAGTATCAATGGAACCTACAAAAAGCAATCAGTAATTTATGAGCTTGTGGAAAAATGCCCACATGTTCTCATCAAATTATAGGGATCCTATAATTTACTCAGTGACTACAAGGTGCACGCTCCCAAACCTGCTGTGGGGTGTTAACTGAACCTCTGATTAGATTTAATCCAAACAACTAATCTGTTAAAGGATTCTGAATAAATAGGAGATATGGCCAGAGCAGGGTTATTCTGGAGTAAGATGACAACTCATGAGGAGGTCAGTTAGTTCCACCCTAGAAATTAACGTGACCTGCTGCAGGTCGGGTGTGGCTGCAGCACCCAGCCAAAATCCTGCCTGTTCACCTCTGGCACTGCTAGCGTCGAGCAGGGGGGGCAGGAGGGAGATCTCTCTTGTTTCAGAAATAAAAGCCTGGAGCCAGATGTTTGCAAGCTCTGTACTTGTTTGTAATATGGAAACGTGTAAAAACTTCAGCTCCTTGCATGTGGAATCTAGATCAATTTTTAATTTACTTGTACGCATGGATGACTCATTTGAAAAAGAAAATTGTGGCATCAAAAAAAAGACATTTCAGGCTGCATAGGTTGCTGCATTTATCTGTTTCTCGTGCACTCTGGAGTGGAAATAAGTCACAGTATCTTAATAATGGTCTTGATTTTATAAATGATTTTTCCCCTTGAAATAAGCAATCCATTCATTTTAATATGTAGAATTGGTTTGCTAGCAGGGCGACAGTTTAAAAAGACTTCCAACTGTGACACAAGTGCAACCATATTGCTTCCTATTACTCGCTAAGGTAGTTGTTTAGAAGAGAGAATGTTCTCCCTGGAAATGTTTAAAGTGCTGTAATTTTATTTAGGATAATGAGGATTTATAACAGTTTTACCATATGAAAACCTGCCTTTAGACAGAGTGAAATAGGCAGTTGTGGTTACGGAGCGTGAGAGCGGCAGGGTCTGCGCGGGGAGGTGTCTGTGTCTGCCCGGGCAGTGAATCCGTCACCGGGCCCAGAACATTCCCCGCAGCCGCGTGGGATAATTCATCACCAGCATGTATGGATTTCTCTGCTTTAATCGCTCTAGACGTTAATTAAAATCCTGTTTTATAGAATATTTTAATTTTGAGATTTGCCCAGCTGTACAGCCTCAGCTCTGTTGTCAGGGTTGAGCCGTCGGATAACAAATGGCTGAATTTAAGCCTAGTCAGGAATTTGGGGGGAATTCCTGGCGGAGTTGAAGGAGTTTGGCCGCGGGTGGATCGGGACTCGGTGCCGTGCTGCCGCTCGGCTCTGCTGGAACATCATTCCTCTGCGTTTATTTTTGTTGTTAGGCCTTTAAGAATTTTTCCCTCATTAAGAACACTTCCCGTTTATTACCAGTCTCGCTTCCTGGGCAGGATCGGCGCGGGGCCGGGCGAGGGTACTGAGCAGAACAGTTAATGCCCTGCTCATAAATAGAAAGGAGAAGGAATTGAACTGTTACAGATTTTATCAGGTTTTATCTCCTCACTGAAAATCTTAGCTCTCAAAACATTTCTAATTTCCCTTATTTGAAGGCTCAAACAGTTTCAAATTACTGCCCGTGGATTGTTCTTGACACCGAGAATGGTAAATTTGAGCTGTGGAAACGCTGGAATGTGTGGTGTATGCTTTTCCTGAACAAGGGAATTCAACGGGTAAATTACAGTCATTTACTTGGAGTGTAATTTACTGAGAGCCTTTAGGCAAATGCAGGAGAAAGGACAGCAGGACAGGAAAAATAGCTAAAACAGGGGCTCCCCCTCCCTCTTTGCATGAAATCCACTCTGCATCCACGTGATGGGGATAATAAAAACTTTCTTATTTAAAATACGTATAATTCTTATTATTTTTTCAATTCATAAGGCAGGCATTTTTAAGTATGACAAATTTGTGTGAAGATAAGATTTTAAATCTTGCTAAATTATATACAGATCTTCTTAGGCTTGTGCATTTTGCACCTCAGTATCTGCATGCAATCATTCCATATTTGAGGTTGATAAAACTGTTAATTTTATGCCTAATAACAGGTCAAGCATCTGCAACTGTCATCGTGCTAAGTGAAAATTGCTGTTTTCATCCTATGGAAATATTCAATATTTAATCAATTTTTGAAAAATAAAAATGTTTTATCTAATGGAATCTACAACGAAGAGATGCACTTGAGGTTTTATTTGAAATGAGAGCATAGAAATAAATACCAGTGTGTGTTTTTTCTTCGTTTAAATGGTAGAAATATGGCAGAGAAGCAGCCAAGGTCTTGTAATCTGCAGGTCCGTGGAGATGCAGGATGATGCTGGGGAAGTGTTGTGGCCTGGCTCCTGCGAGGTGGGAATTGCAGAGCAAAGAGCTGTGAGTGGGTTTGTGCAGCACGCTGTAATCTGACACTGAAGTTGTGCCCTGCATTCCCCATGTCATAATTGATGGCTAAGGAAAAGCACATGCTATGCTAATCCTTTGTTGGAATAGCTTGTTAAATTGCGGTTGCCAATTTAAAATAAACTATGGAATGCCTGTCTGTATTTGAAGGTTTGCAGTCTGCAGTTTTAAACAGTCATTTTAAAGCTGTTTTTCAACTTTATGTTGCATGCACACTGTCTGCCTGTGCACACAAGGTCAGCGTGTTCGCCGCTTTAATAGCCGACCATCAAGAACAAAATCAATGAGCTGCGTGTTTCACACCAGTATCACAAGGGATTTTCCCATTTATAGCACATTTGTGTACTGATCCTAAGTTTAAATGACAATATTGATGCCCTATTAGGGCCGTGCCGAAACGGACGTGGCGCGGTTCCTGCTCGAAGTTGTCTGAACTCGCTCCTTTCCTGGACTCCTGTCCCACTTTCTGTCCAGCTGCCAAACATAAATAAGCCTAGTGCACGTCCCCGTGCTGCGGAATGGGGCTCGGCTCCCACGTCCCTGCTCGCAGGAGGGGGAATTCCTTGGCTGCAGATTTCAGATTCAGATCTTCCGTAGTTGCTGCGAGGAGGATTATGAGGCTGCGTCTAAATAATCATCTGCGTGCTGATTACAGAGAATAAAGTGGCATTATTGCTTATGGATGAGAGAAGGCAGCGCTGCCCTGGGAAGACGCAAGTGCCAGTTCTGTGGGAATTTTATGAGTCCTGGTGCGGTGTAATCAGCCGCCGCCGGCTCTGACGGAAGGATAGCTCCCGGTCTGCGGAGGAATAGATCCTGTGCTGCCGAAAGGAAATGTTACTTGTGCAGAAGAAAATGATTTAATGTTGGTAGAAGGGTTATTCATTTATAAGGGATTAAAAATGACTTCAATATAATACCTTTAATTTGTAATAATGGTCTGCGGGGCTGTTTCCTGTCTAAAATAAACCGTTTGACTGGCATGTGCGTTTGATCCATTCAGTTCTATGGGATATTAGAGGGATAAAGGTATTATTTTCAGTTATTGTATATTCAGTTAGACCGGTGAGGGCCTCGGGTAGCAGGGAGGTGTCAGGCTGTCCGTGGCCCACGCCTGACCCTGGGGCAGCGGATCCTGCTCCTGCCCAGGCCATGGAGGCTGCCCGGGGCAGGGGCAGGACTCGGGCACACGCGGCACAGCTGCTCCTGGAACTGCCTCCATGGCACTGAAGCAGGGGGAAGTCGAAGGCCGGGCTGTGCAGAATGCCTTGGGCTTGGAGGGATTGCAAACAGGGAAACCAGCACGAAGGGAACCTTTGTGGAGCTGTGCCCGCGATCAGCTGTGCCCTCCTGCGGAGCAGAGGTGGGTGACACTCGAAGCCCGGGCTCCCCTCCTGCTGTGACAGCAGCTCCTCTCACAAATCTCCTTCGCAGGGTCCCTGTGCCGTGGCTGCACTCATTTTGGGCGCAGATCCCGGACAAAGGGACTGTGGCTGTGCTGCATTCAGCCCAAAGGCACATGGGAGGCAGGACGCGGTAACCAGCACAGAGCAGTTGTGTGTGCCCTGGCAGGGCTTGGTTTGTCTGTTCACTGGGAAGTAAACAAGTGGAGAACCAGCTTGCTCAGATTTGGCAGATGGGTGTCATCAGGTTTTAGAATTAAATAACAGATTTCACTCTTTCGATTCTTGTTTTGTGAAAGTTACAGGTTTTGGGGATGACCAGGAAATCTCCACTTTCTAGACAAAAAAAGACTTCAAGGTTCCAGCCTCTACAGACACATCAAAAAGCTGACCCAGAGTCTCCAACACGGGAGAGCAGTTAACCAGGGTCCATATTTATTGCTGCTAAAATTCTTGTGCTTCTTGAATTAGCATGATGTGTGGAGAAGGAGGCAAGAGTCTGATGGATATTTTTGTGAACTGTGGTATTAGCAGCTGGATAAAGGGCAGCAGCATTCTCAGAAGGTCTGAATAGTGCTGGTGTGCCTGGGAGCAGAAGGCAATAATGAAAGACAATGCAGCAATCCTCAAATTCCAGAAAGAAACATACCAAGAGGTGTGTTTTTCAGTGTAACTACAGACTTTCAGTGTAGCTAAAGAATAAGCAGCAAAGCAAATAAACATATAGTGCTTGTGAATTTCCTTTTGTTCCAGATCAAATATACAAAGCAGAGCTCTGTCTGGTAGTGAAATACAGGCAGGATTAATCTGAATAAACATTTCCAGTGTGGCTGTTGTGGAAAAAAGGCATGTTCTGCTTGCAAGGCTGGGTACAAAGTGCTGAGAATAGGGCTGGATCCTGCCCCCCTGCTTTAAATTCGAGTGTATTTAGTGCAGAACTGCTGTCTGGTTTACTGGGAAAGAAAAAACCCAACAGAGCCAATTTTGATTGGAACAGGCAGGATTAAAATGCAGGATTATCCCTGCAAAGGCTATATCGGGTGCGCGGCTCAGTGACCTTTTTGAGGAGCGAGTGTGTGTGGAGCTGTGCTGGGATAAATCCTTGTGCTGTGGCCTTCGGAGCGCGGGGACACGCACTCGGAGCTGCCCGGGCGCGCTGGCCCTCACCTGGCATCAGCACAGGTTCGTGTGTGTACATGTAATCCCAGTCCTCAGCCCAAACAGTGTCTTTGTATGAATATGTGCTTGGAAATAACGTTCCTATAGGTTCAGGTGATATAAATAATGTATGTGGAGAAGCTCATAAATGTAAACTCGAATTTTCCTCAGTAGTTTTTGTTCTCAATCACCTTGATGAAACAATCTTGAAGGCGCTCTCCTTTCCGTGGCATTTGGAATGAGTCCCTGACAGGCTGATTTTCCACCCCTGTTGTGATGCTGCTTTCTCTAGTTAATATTCCTCTGTAAGTGTCGTACCAAAGTAAACCAAAGGAGCCCGGCTCATGACACTAAGGCTGCATTTGCATTAATTATGCAGTCAGGGCTGGTGAGAAAATGCTGTCACAGAGCGAGAGGCAGTAAATGAGAACCCTCCGAGTGCGCCTGAATGAAGAGCATTAAGTTCATTTACATGGGCGCAGGCCGCGAGGCTGGCAGGGAACAATGGCTTTGCTCTTGTCGCTCGCCGCCGTATTGTTCTGCGGCTTAATGACTCCCCGGCAGAGTGGGTGCGCTCACAAAGACACAGCCACGATCCCTCTGGTATTAATAACGGCAGTAATAATTAATAACATCCCTCTAATCGGGAAGCTCACGGCGCCCCGGGCCCGCTGAGGCCCTGCCCGGCGGGGAGGCTGCGGCCAGGCCCGGCCCGGCCCCGCGCCCCTCGGGTGCCCCGCTCTGGGCGGTCGGTGCTGCCCCGAGCCCGCCCCTGGCCCCCAGGG